>LR749882.1:187619-251222 GCA_902729485.2 Mus minutoides
TCAAGACTTGGGGGCTGGTGAGATGGCTCAGCGGGTAAGAGCACCCGACTGCTCTTCCGAAGGTGATAAGTTCAAATCCCAGCAACCACATGGTGGCTCACAACCATCCGATCTGGCTCCCTCTTCTGGAGTGTCTGAAGACAGCTACAGTGTACTTACGTATAATAAATAAAATAAATCTTAAAAAAAAAAAAAAAAAGAAATCAAGACTTACCCCTTCCTTGTTTCATAGAATGTAAAAAAGACAGTCTAAAAAAGTACAATATTAGGTAGGTATAGTGCTGTACTTTTTTAATTCCAGCACTCAAAAGGCTATATATAACTGAACACTGGAATTATTTAACCTTGAATTTCCTGAAGACTGTCACAGAATGTCAATGGGTGTAAGTGACAATGAAAAACCTGTGACCTAGAACCAGTTTTGGTGGTATATGCCTACAGGATTTGACTTTGAGGCTAGTTTGGTCTACAAAGTAGATAGCAGTTGGCTGAAATTATACAGCAAGAGATCTCTCACAGGAAAAAAATTAACTTACAAAAAAAAAAAAATTGGGGACTAAAAAAAAATGGCTCAGTGAGTAAGAGCATGTTCTCCTCAAACATGAGGACCCAATTCACATCCCCAACACACACAGCTGGATGTGTCTACCATCCCAGCAAGGAGGAAGATGAGTTCATGAGAACTGCCTGACCAACTTGCCAGTATAGCTTTTGTTCCAGGAACAGGCCCTCTGTCTTAAGTCAGTTAAGATGGAAAGAAAGAGAGTGACATCCTGCTCTGGCCTCTACATGAACAGGTTGAGGGTATTCCACATATACATGCTCCACACAGGAAAAAAAAAAAAAAAATCTATGACTTAGGAAATTCTCCCTGATAGAAATCTAATATACTTAATTAGATTATAAAGACAGCCCTACTAACCAGATAGAGCATGCCAAACTTCCCATACTGTTTGTGGATCTTTGTAACTAGTACTCCAAGGAAGTAATTTACAGACATGTTAGAAATCATATATACATATAAATCTGTTCTAGTTGAATCTCATCAGGTTGAGATCAATCCTTGACTATTTGGTTATCTAAAGTACTGAATTGGAATAAGGTCTAATTTGGAGGACAGATACAGATTGGTTTTTAAAGGAATAGCTTTAAATATGTCATCTATAGAACAACCCTTCTCCCCAAGACTCAGAGAACTAACTATGTAAAACAGGGAGCAGAAATATCCTAAGAGCCAGATGTGCAATGCTGTGGGGAAACTGTATTTTAGACTTTAATAAGTCTGTTGCACTCAAGAATGTACAACAGCTAGAGTTGCTTACCCAAAACTTGTACAAAATCAAGCCAGTCAAAATTACAGCACAGGGGGGAAAGATACTGAGGAGGCTCCATCCCTAGATAAGGAACAACTGGCAGCTGACAGGCATCTAGTACAGAAGTGTCAATTTTCTTGTACTAAATGTTAGCCCTGGTAGGATGCCTATGTTCCAGTGGGGGAAAAAAAGAGGACATGAACTTGAATATGGTAAGAGGGGAAGGCCCTGGGAAGAGTTGGATGAGGAGTGGGTATGACTAAAATACATTGTGTATGTATTTATTATCAAAGAGTCCATTGAAATTGTAGCTCATAGTACATTTCCAGTCTAGCACCATAAAAAGTAGAAAAATTTCAAATCCTTGTGTTTATGCAGATCACAGGCAAATCTAAGTATATGAGAACATCACCAAATTGTTTATGTCAATAAGAATACTACTTCTTCCTTAATCAGAGTGTAATAATTCAGTATTACATCCATTTATTATCTGTTGACATGTGAAAACTTCATAATCCATAAATTTAGGAAAAAGGGAAAAAAAAAGTTGTGTGAGCACAACATTAAAAGTCAACAATTATTCAATACTTTCTTACCTGCCCAGTTCCTTTAGTTTCTTCTGGAATTTACAGTGGATTTTCCATTGCCATTTCCCTTCTGGAGTACTAAGTTCTTCAAGGAATGTCAAAAAAATTTTAAGGCTCTCTGTTAGAGGCAATGAAATCCAGTATTTAAAGTTAGTATTAAATATTTCTGGAAGAATTGCTTGCTTGTATTTATACAGACCTATCTACTTTCCTATTTACCATAGACTTATCTTGCTCCAAGGGGAAACTTAAAACTGTACAGCTACAAACAACCCAGTATCAATACCACTACCAGAGGAAGCCAAGTGCCATGGCGGGTAGTACAGACCAGATTTACACAAAAGTGTTTATATATAAGATAGAATAGAGAAGAATTGTGAGGTAGCAGAGGCTCAGGAAAATATAGATATAAGCCAGTTCCCCATGAATGGCACAATAAGCAATACATTTTTTAATCTCTTAATTTGAATTTTCCATGAAAACCTAGGGCAACCACATCCCAGGAATCACATACTAAAAATAATGTACTCATTCTTACCAATTGTGACAGCCTCTAGATTTAGAATTGATTCATCAGACACAATAAAGCCACCAGATACAAATAACTCGTTGTAAGTATGATTTTTAACATCATCCAGGCTATCAACACCAGCAAAACTAACACATGGGAGCTTCTTTAAAGTCACTAAGCCAGGCACCTGTTAAATACCAAACAAAACCAGAAATAAGATGGATAAATGAACTAATAAATATATTTTAGTATAGGCTTACCTAAGAATAAAGTCTAAAAAAAAAANAGTCTGAGGCAAGGTTTGTCTGCACATTCAAATACAGATTCCAGTACCAAGAGTTAGCAGAACACTCCTTACCTCTACCTAAGAATCCAGCACATCTTAACTAATCTGAATGACAGGGAAGATTCCTAACATATAGTAACTTAAAAGTTTTACAAATACACAATTCTCACAAGCTGGCTCCTGGACAGGTACTTAAGAATTTATCTTTATCTTAAAAACATAATCTTTGTTCTCAGAATTAACAATGAGATAGTTTTAGAAAACAAAATAGTGAGCTGGACTTTGTCTACCTTGTGAATGAAACCTGCAATGTCTTCATTTTGAATAATAATCAATAGTTTATCCAAGTTTGATCTTCTCTCCAAAAACTGATCCGGATGGCATTCTGTATTTCCTAATTTGGTAAGATACTCCTGTCAAAGGAAAACAACTAAGTCAACATTAACAAACTTTCTATCAAACATCAATTTAACATGATGATAAGCTTTACCTAGTACACTATGAACTTTTTTTTACTTTAAAAGACCATAGAGGCCATCATTTCTACTCTTACAGTTTGGTTTGAATAGACATTTTCACAATGTTAGAAAGCATATTTAATAAAGCTTAACTGCTGGCCGGGTGTGATGGCACATGCCTTTAATCCCAGCACTCGGGAGGCAGAGGCAGGCGGATTTCTGAGTTCGAGGCCAGCCTGGTCTACAAAGTGAGTTCCAGGACAGCCAGGAATACACACAGAGACCCTCTCTCAATCAATCAATCAATCAATCAATCAATCAATACCCCCACTAACTCCCAGCATGGTAAAGAGGACCTGATTTCTCTGTCAGAAATGTTTCTAGAGCCGGGCGTGGTGGCGCACGCCTTTAATCCCAGCAGAGACAGAGGCAGAGGCAGAGGCAGGCAGATTTCTGAGTTCGAGGCCAGCCTGGTCTACAAAGTGAGTTCCAGGACAGCCAGGACACACAGAGAAACCCTGTCTCGAAAAACAAAACAAAACAAAACAAAACAACAACAACAAAAAAATGTTTCTAGAGCGTGGGGGAAAGTTAAGAAGCTCTAAATTCAATCACACAGGACAATAATGTAAACAAGTCTCTTTTCATCTTTCTAACAAAATGAAAGAAAAGGACAATAGTGCTATGCATCCTTTTTCATTTCAGTGCTCTCTGTGTATTACCCAGGATACCACATCAAACAAGCTAACATGAGATACCCTATAAAAGATAAAAGGATTAAACATTTGTTATAAATACTAAGTTTCTGAACTATTTTAAGTTATTTTTAATCCTTCTGCTTCCTCTAACAAAACAGGCAGAAACTTGTCACTGAAAATGGATTCCATAAATAGGAACAAGTAGTTACTTCAAACCCCAAAGATCAAATACCTGAAATGGTACTCTATAGTTATGGGGATATTTTGGGACCACCACATTTTTTTTATCTTTAAAAGCTCTGACACGGTCAAGATATCAAGAAATGACCAACAGGGAAGGAGAGATGGCATAGCGGATAAGAACACTGACTGCTCTTCCAGAGGTCATGAGTTCAATTCCCAACAACCACATGGTGGCTCACAGCCATCTTTAATGGGATCTGATGCCCTCTTCTGTTGTGTCTGAAGAGAGCAACAGTATACTCACATACATAAAATAAATAAACCTTTAAAAAAAAATAGAAAAGAAATGACAAAATAATGATACCATTTCTGGACAGGTGTTCCCACTTGGCTGATATGAGATGAACACCAGAACTTAATTACCTCTCTGTAATTTTCCTTCTCATTCATAAAAAAGTAAACATGGCCTTATTTTAAATCTCTAAATCAAAAGTTAGCAAGATGGTTCAGCAGGTAAAAGTACTTGTTACCAAGCCTAACTACATGAGTTAATTATTCCCCAGGGCCCACTTAGTGATGAGAATTGATTCTCACAAATTATCCTAGGAGTTCCATACATGCACTATATAGTACCCTATAAAAGTAATAATAATAATGACTTAAAAATGTTTTTAAAAATTAAAATAAATTTACAGTATGATCAGAGGCTTCTTATCCCCATGAGAGTGGGGATCAAACTTACTTAGCTACAGCCCCAGGAGGCCCTTATACTTATATATCCAAACAATTTAAAATTAAACAAGAGTCTGACACCACAATATTGAGATCATAGGTTCTGTGTTTAGTTCAATGCACTCCTATTATTCAATTATGAATTACTAAATTCAGAAAATACATTATGGCCACCTTTAAAATTCAATTTTGCAGAGTTCAGACCTTTGAGTATATATAGCAGTATGATTACCTTCTCATTAGTTACCTTTATTTCTTTGCAAAGCACACTCTCCTCTTCTTCGTGAATGTAAAACTTCACAGTATTTTTCTGGACGTCTTTCATGATTTTAACCAAACTATTAAATACTTCAGGTTCTAACTGGCTTATAAAATTTGAAAGTGCTGGTTGTGCAGAAATGGTTATATCACTGGGTGATTTTGTTACTTCTTTTTCTGTGGGTTCCAGGACAGTATCACCAGGTACAGTGTGATCAGAAGTCGACATTAACTCTTTGCAGTGATGTGGCTGGTTCATTTCTACTTCCACTGAAGAAGAATACTGTTCTTTAGAGTTTTTATCTTTTAAATGTTCAGAACAGAGCGGCTCAAAAAGGTCTTTACCACTAAAGTCACTTGAGGAAATTGATACAACATGCCTTCCCAGAGAAATCAATGCTGTTGCAGTATGAGAATGATTAGCGCTTACTACTGGTGGCAAATTTACACCCTTAGCTGATGCTTTAATAATAATAGTATTTAGTTTTTCATGTAAGCCATCTACAAATTCCTGAACACCAGCTTTAGAAGTCTTAGAGTATATGAACTCAGAAAGGCGATTCATCTTCTCTTGTGCTGTCAAGATAGGTGGGGAAGTTGTACTAACGTATGAAACATTCTTCTGCCTCAAAATCTCTTCTACCTTCCTAGAGAAGAGACGGAATGCTCCTAACACTGTAGTATCTGTAATCTCGCTCACTTCAGGAAGCTCTGCTGCTGGCACACACTGCTCTTCCACTGTCATCGCCTGACCTGCTACAGTGTCCTCCTCGGTAGTGCCTTTTAGAGTGTCTGTAGACGGAGAGGATGGGAACTGGTAATCACAGCTTCTTTCTCTATTGATGACCCGGGGATCATTAGGAAAGGCCTCCGCTGGTGGCGGGCACACCAGCTGTTCTCCTGGTGATTTCATTCCTATACAAGAAGAGTTTATTATAAGAGCAATCCAAGTGAGTAGCATTAAAAAACAAAAGAACAAAAACTCAGTTAAAAACACATCAGCTCAGGTATATATTTAAAAATATCCACTGCAAAGTAAATTTAAAACCTCAAAAAACTGTGTAAACCCCATGTCCTATTTGCTCTACTTATAGGCTACACTTTGGATTTTAGTAACAGTGCTGAAAGGTTCTTCCAAGTGTTCAAAAGTGCCTCTTTAAAAAAAAAAAAAAAAAAGGTTTAAAAACAACAAAAATAAAAACAAAAAAGCCAGGTGTGGTGGTGCACGTCTTTCATCCCAGCACTTGGGGGGCAGACGCAGGCGAATTTCTGAGTTTGAGGCCAGCCTGGTCTACAGAGTGAGTTCCAGAACAGCCAGGGCTACACAGAGAAACCCTGTCTTGAAAAGAACCACCGCCCCCCCCCAAAAAACACAAAAAACAAAAACCCACCAGTGCCTGACTGGCATAAACAAATGTTAAGTCACTTCTATTTTTGCTATTTTTAGTTAGCAAACTATTATACTGCTGTATTGCACAGCCAATCAGGACAATGCCATGTCAGTTTAAGAATGGAGTCTAAGGCAACTGGAAGAAAGCCCAACAGATATATTGCAACATTTAACATCTTAGAAAATTAACTACTTATTTTTAGGCTGGCCCTCACAAATAGGTTGGCTAATGGATCAGACATTCTGTCAGGAAAGAAAAGCTCAACAAAAAAGGAATTGACCGGATTTCACAGCAGCATTGAGTAGTACCTTTGATAATGCCCTTGAGTATTGTCATTTAATTTGTAAATAATTCCATAAGAAACAGGACAGCTACCAGGAATTTTAGATTACAAAGTCTCTGTATAACCCAACAGTAATGAAACTACAACTTTTGATGAGATCGTACTGTTGTTTTCTTCACAAACCTTAAACTTAAATATGATTAAGTTTTTAAAACTACTTTTCAAAACAAGCACCCCAAGTCTGTTTGTAAATATGAGGAAACTATATTTAAAATTAATTTATAGTAATATAGTTTTAGAAATACATCTAGATCTTTGCTTAAAATTTTATCAACACAATTATAAGATTGAAAAAATGAAATAAAAATTTCCTTAAGTCTTAGCTAACATGATTTCCTAATATATCACTACTGTAATATAGAAAATGGTGACTCTAAATCAGAAAGAAGATTTATAAATTCTCAAACCTACAGTACGTACAGTGCATTTACAATTCAAGTTTATGCTCAGATGTAGCTGTGCATTCTTTCTACAAAAAAAATTCCATTTTTATTATCCCCATACTTGCCCTTTTTTCAATATCATTACCACTGCATTCAGTTACTGCAAAAACACTTACAGAGCAAGAACAGCAGGCACAAATGTCAAAACAAGAAAGCAAGTAAAACACCCAGTATGTCAACAATTAAAACTATATGAAATATAAAGCTCAAGTTCTTTAAGACTGAGAAAAACTGAATGTTCTACACTTAAACTTAAAACATTAAAAATGCAGTTTAAAATGCATATAAAATATATAGACAGGTATATAAGAAGTTGGTAACCAATGATTGACATATTGAGGGCAAAGTAAACATACTTAATACTTTTTGTTGTTGTTGTTGTTGTTGTAACACCCACACACACACACAAATTCCCTTTTGTTTTTATGAGGTGGGGTCAGGGTAGCTTTGAACTCATAAATCTTCCTGCCCAGGCCTCCTGAATACTAGATAAACTGAGAGCAACTATTTTGATTAAAATAATAAAAGTTTTAAAAATATAGGTAGTTTTCAATACATTTATTTCATGACAATATACTTGTCTTTAACGTATGTTTGAAATAAGAGCTAGGCTTAAGCCACCATACCACTAGGGGTGAGGGGAATCATCAAGATATGAATTTCAAGCATCTTTTTAAAAAAATTAAATGTAACTTAAACACCTATGTAAAATTTTCCATATTAAGAATTTCTAGGGGCAAGCCAGGAATGGAGCACACATCTTTAATCTTAGCACTTAGGAGGCAGAGGCAGGCAAATCTGTGAGTTCAAGTCCAGCCTAATCTACACACCTAGTTCAAAGACAGCCAGGGTTACACTGGGAAACCCTGCCTTATACAGGATTTCAATAATAGTAGTAACAAGCTTTGCACAGTGGCAGTATCGAAGCCAATGAGGTTTATCCGAGGCGCGATCATTGCTAATAATAATAGTAACAATAATAACAACTTTTTTTTTAACAATTTTAGAGGGATAATCAGTGGGGGAAAGCACCTATTATGCAAACATTAGAACCACAATTCAAATCTCCAGGAAAAAATGTAAAAGGCCAGGCATGGATGCTCATGCCTGTTACATTGTGGGGTTGAGAGAGGGGAACCTCAGAGACTTGCTGGCAAACCAGTCTAACTCAAAGAGCAAGCTTCTGGTTCAGTGAAGACCCTGTCTTAAAGCAATAAAGGAAGAAACCAAAGTTTTCCTTTGGTCCCCATATATATGTATTCACATCTACATAGTCAAATGTACTCCTCATACCCAATATACACCCACAAGTCACTTTATTAAATAAGTAAAGCAAAATAAATTTCTTTCAATTGTGAATAAGCATCATTCAATTTTATTTTGTGTAAATTACTCCAAATGATTTTAAGAACATGTTTTAAAAAAGCTCATCTTTATCAATAAAAAGCACATCTTCATCAATAAATGATTTAACAGATGTCAATGTCTATAATGCCTGTTATTTTACTGATTCTTGACAAAGTACCAGTCATTTGACTTTTAACATGTGAAGAGAATGCATTATTTCTCATACGGCAATACCACTTAGATCTAACTTTAATACAAAATATAAATACAGTTTCTCAAGGAAAAGAAACGTGTATGTTTAAAGAACATTATTAAGTTCAAACAAGGTAACTGTTTCTCCTACAAAGAATTACTGGCAATACACAGCATAGATGAAACCTTGACATAAAGTTGAATGAAAGAGTCAAACAGGAATGAGTAGATTCAACTTATCAAGACAAAAACTTAAAATATGGTAAAGAAAGTGAGATTAGTGGCCATCAATTGTGAATGGAGATATCATGACCCAAGGAAAAATAGAAGAAAATACAGAAGGGTCCTGGGACTGTTGTACATCTTGACCTGGGTAGCAGTCACACAGTTTATACCTATATGAGCATTATTGAGCTATACACTAAAAATTTGTGTACTTTATTACATCATGTATTTTCAAAAATAAGTCATCTTTCCTAGGAAATAAAGATCTTCTTGAAGAAAATTATGAGAGTAGTTTATAAAGAAAGCCATTTAGCTTTACTTATAAATTTAAAAAATCTCAGACTTCTCTAAAACGTCATACAACGAAACATCATGTAACTTTCTTCCTAATGAAAATAACAATAAGGCCCATACAATTTCTTAAAGAGTCAGGTATTAAAACAAATGGAAACATTAAATAGATCACTATCAATCTCAGTCAAGAAAATGCCACAAACACACACAATGAAGTAGAATTTGACTGCGCTCAGTCCAACAAGGGAGAGTATCATCTTTGTATCTACTGCAACTAGCTAATCAGTATTCTTTTTGTTTCTGGAAATAGTATTCAATCTCATAAACCATCTGTAGAAATTAGACCAAAAATTTTTCAAGATTATCAACAGAGTATGAAAAGGAAAAGAAATGTTTTTTACATTCTGTAAATTTAAAATAAAGATTGGTTCTTATAGACTAGCTGAAGAAACACATTAAGAAAAACATTTTCATTTTCCTAAGATACCCGATCAGATAGACAAGAACACAGATTATGTGTGTAACAAAATTATCTGATACAATTAAGTGAATAATTTAAAAAATGATAGTTAAGAAATCTTGCCTAGATTTCTCTGTATGGAGCACAAAGTCAATCCATGCCCTACTTGAAGAACCAGAATGCAACTAGTAATTCCGAAGAAGGGCACATTGGGAAGAAAAGCAAAGTGGGCCTTCTCACCTGGTGTTTGTTTCTCACCATGTTTCCCAAGCTGGTCTTCTGGGCTTCCTGCATTCCCTCCTGAGGAAAGCATCCATTAGATTTGTAGTCTCTCTTCAGATACCAGTGACGCCCATTAGGCAACTTTCAGACAACCACAAATGCTAACAAAGGAATATTCCTTCTTTTGCCTAAACATTTTTGATAGGTCATTTGGAAATGGGAAGTTGTTTCCCTTTCCATTCAGGTGATGTGGAAAATCAACAGCTATATTCCTTCTTTAAACAACTCAACAACAATTATGAAGGTGTTTAAATGAAGAAAGGTTAAGATAACCACCACCTACAAACTACTTTCTATTTGATTTTCAAGTATCACTATGCCTCCAATTTCATAAAAGAGTATCAATTCCCTCTCTAACATCAGGTCTAGGGTCTCTTGCCTTCTCCAGTAAGGTATGAAGTTAAGGTATGAAGTACAGAAGTATGAAGTGCTGAAGCCCACGGAAACTCATCGAGTTTTAGAAATTCTTCTCAGACTCCCTATAGGTCTCATAGATTGTAAGTCACAAGCCATTCACTTTTCAGCAAGTCATTCTTCCTTTGATTTCTTTCCAAAGGCTAAATAAAGGTACAGGAATAGAAAAGATGTGCCCAGAAAACAATTCCAAATATATTGAACTAGCAAACATGAATAAGAAGTTGGAATATTACGAGCATGTAGTGTGTGCATGGACAAGTAAAAATATTACGAATGACAATCTTTCAACAACTGTCAAACACCAATGGTTCAATAGCTTTCATTAGTTATTTGCATTTGATCTTTTCAGGATGTGCTCCAGAATGAATCATTAGGAAATCAATTTTCCTTCACACAGATGAGCCTCGACATGACCATATTCTAGATAACAGACAGCTTGTTAAGTAAAGTTTAGGTTAGATAACAGACAGCTTGTTAAGTAAAGTTCAGGTTAGTGAGTTGAAAAGTAATGGCTACCCAAACAGCATCACTTCATTCCAACACCTACTTCTCCAAGTTGCTGTCAACAGTTTTCAATTGATAATATGCCCACTAAATTCCACAAGAGTATAACTATGCCCTAAATAATCCCTATATTAATAGACCCCTTTTCAGATACTTGCTGATGTCAATGAAGAATAGTGAATATATTGTTCAAAATAAAGACTCATGGCAGAGCCAAGTAAGATAGGTACCTCACGACCAAAGACTGGAATCTAGAAAAGATGAAATTCTCCGAGAAACTGGTCCTTGAATAAAAGGAAGCAAACCTATCACCAAATGAGTTACTACTCCTTACCTGTAATTGGAATCAATTTCCAATGTATTTCTGTCTCTTCATCATCATTTGACTTAGAATGTTGTCTAAGGAATCCATGCTCAATAGAAACAGTGGGACAGAGTCTGCATTCTTCAAAATTATTGACATTAATTAAATTCGGATCCTAGAAATAAAAGTACATACATTTAATAGTTTTCCTTTTAGTTTTAATGTCAAGACCATACTACTTCCTCACAGCAGATGTTCAAACTTCAGACTACACATTACAAATGAGTAAAAGCAACATGGTAAGGTTGTAATACTCTAGCTTCACATTAAAATATATTTTGTCAAGGCCAGAAACAGAAGCGCTTGCCTATAATCAGGATCAAAAGGCAAAGCAAGATGATCAAAAGTATGAGGCCAACCAGGTTTATATAATGAGTTACAGGCCAGCCACAGGTTTAGAGTAAAACCCTGTCATAAACAAACACACACTTCGCCCCCAATAAATGAACAAAACAATATATATTATCCTTAAAGGTTATCTGGAGACTGGAAAGATGGCTTAGTGGATAAAGGCACTTGCCATCAAGCCTGATGACTTGAAGTAACTTTCTTCAGGATCCACACAATGAAAAAAAAAAAAAAACCATGAAATTTCAAAAGTTATCCTCTGAATGTCACACATATACACAAAATTAAAATACAATTAAAAAAAAGTTATAAAAAGATATTTTAGAGCTAGAGAGAGGGATTAGCAATAAAGGACACTAACTTCTCACAGAAGACAAGGGTTCAATTCCCAGCACCCACATGGCAGCTCACAACATCTTAACTCTAGTTATTCCAAAGGGTCTGACAGTTCTACTGGTCTCAGAGGGTACTAGGGGGGGCATGTGGTACATATACAGACATGTAGGCAAAACACTCATATGAATAAAATAAATAAGTCTTTAAAGTAATACACACACACGTAAAACTGGTGTTGATTTAAAGCAGTTAACTGGTAAACTCTTATATTTTAAATTTTATATGCAATATATGTTACTGTAATTTAAAAATACCAACAGACAGTACTTAAATAAATAGGAATAAACCCTATATTTACAAAAACAGGAAACAGGCAATGCTTGCCCCACACTCTCATTAAACATACTGAGAAATACTAACAGTACAACTTAACATTTCAATGCCTACCACATAAACCTCCTACCACCAGTTTCTCCTTAAAATAAATGTCCACAAACTACATACAGAAAGGCTGAGACATGCATACATAACTTTTTTTCAAAGGCACAAGAATAAATTAGCTATGAACTCTTAAGAATATAGTGCATCTTGTATTATTCCTCAATGATTCAGCTACTCGTTTCGGAAAGACTAATGCAGGAAATGATTTGTCTACTAAGCACAAACCATACATAACAAACTCAATTCCTTAGTAAGCAAAACTAAGAATTACCTCAAAGATAATCCTAAAGGCTATCTAGTCATTTGTATTTGCACAATACAGAACACCTTATTTACGACACTATGTTACAAAGTTCAGTTGCTTCATCTGACTCATCTTGATTCTGTTATAGTAGAAAACAGCCAGGGCCTTTAGGACTTGTTTCTTTACAAAACAGTATGAAATTAACTCCTGCTATGCTAATCTGACAACCTAGTCCTAGTTTTAGCATAATAGTTAAACTTTAGATTATATAAAGCACACAAGCATATAGGAAACAATTACTTTAGTATTTACCCTTTTTTTCAACAAGAGTAGCTTAGAATCACCCTCCCAGACAAACACTTTTACTTAGGAGTATGCCTTTGTTCTTTTGGGAAGGAAAATCCACTCCCTGAAGTACACCTATACTCTCTTGAGGATACACACAATAACAAGTAGGCTGTTTACTCTTTAAAATGTAGCTTATGGTTAATGCCTACCTCACTGCTAGACAGAAGAGTAGGATACTTTACAGATGCTGCATCGACTTCTAGCAATGGGCTCTGAGCATCCTTAAAATGCACATTTTCAATTTTTGTACAAGCAGGCCGCTCAGATTCTTTTTTATCTAAAGTAGAGTTCAACTCATAATCACATTTTTGCTTTAGCTCTTCATAGGTACCACTGCTACTCAATCCTAAGGCCTTGTTGACTGTCTCTGTCAGGAATCCATCTGAGTGTCGTGCATTTGCTAGTGCTTCCGATAGCCAATTATAAAGCTTGTGGATGTCTCCAGTGTTCCCCGAATCTTCCTGCTGCAGTCTCAAGTTAGGATCATGTCCAAGTAAGCCAATGGACTGTGGAGACTCTGAAGAAAAGAAAGAAAAGTTCTATCTTAAAAGCCAGTATACTCAATCTATGACAGGATGAGAAAATGTAATATATTATAAAAAATCAAATGTAACTTAAAAGTCACTTGTAAGACAATTATGGGTAGGGACTAAATGTATTTATGACCTTTACTGTAACTGTTTCTGAAAATCTGAAGAACACATGGAAGAGCAATAAGCATGGCCAGACCCTTATTAGTCTGAAACAGTCTTGAAAAGCCAAATACTGAAAAAAAAATTTATCTTAAGTTAAAAGAGAGAGTATTCTAAAATGATTAAGGAAATCTAAAAACCAGGAAGGTCACAAAATAGCTAAGACATAGACACTGAAAGTAAAAAGACCTAAATCAAATAAAGAAAAAGCCTTGAAAGTTACATAAAACAGCAGCACAGTCAAATAGAACTTTCTGTGATAGTTAAGTGTTCCTTTCTTTATGTTCTAATATAGTTGTACAGCTGGTGAAATGTATTTTTATTTCATCTTAATTCATTTAAAATTGGAAGATATCACGCAATGACTACCACATAGATAATTCAGAATTAAAAATAAAGGTCCCAGGTCTGGTGACATACACCTGTCCCAAATACTTGGGAAGCCAAGGCAAGAGGACAAGAAGTTGGACTAAGGAATGAGTTAAAAACCAATCTGGGTAACTTAGTGGAAATTGCTTCAAAAAGAGAAGAGATTTGATGAGCGCTTATCTAGCATGAGCAAGGCTTTTGGTTCAATCAGAGCATAAAAGTAAATAATAAAGCAAGGACATTAATCTGTCCAACCTAGTAAGAGACAAACGCATTAGAAAAGCAGACAAGTAAAACTGTTCCATAAACAATGGAAAAATGTGAATTACTACAGCAAAGATTCCTGAACACAAAACCTCAAACTCGCATTTCATGCTTCTGAACTAGCCAGTATAAAATTGTTAAAACACTATATAAATATTTATCTTACTTGGGATACTTAAATACACTATGACAAAAAACTCTCATTTCTATCAACTGAAAAGTACACAACAAAGCAACAATAGGAATTGTATGCCTGAATATAAGAAATTTAATTTATAAGGGTCCATTCATTAAGCAACAGCCTGAAATAAACAAATATCTCTCATTGCATAAACAAAATTTAAAGTATAGGAGCTAACTTCAAGCTCTGATTAAAAGTGATGAGTACACTTTATTGTATTAGTCCAAACTAAGCAATTCAGAAATATGGCATATACCAGAGTAACTGTTTTCCTATGTAAGATCAGACTGTAAAGATTTTAAATATCATGGGCCATGCACAATCTTTGCTATAATTCTGCCATCTCAGTACTAAAGTAGGTATATACACAGAAATGAATGGCCATGATTATATTTTATCATAATTTTCTTTATAAAAACAGGAGACAGCCGGGCGTGGTGGCGCACGCCTTTAATCCCAGCGCTCGGGAGGCAGAGGCAGGAGGATTTCTGAGTTCGAGGCCAGCCTGGTCTACAAAGTGAGTTCCAGGACAGCCAGGGCTACACAGAGAAACCCTGTCTCGAAAAAAAAAAAAAACAAAACAGGAGACATCACTTTTTTCTTTAGCTGCTTGAGGCTTTGTCATCATCACAAACAACATAGTAAATAACTAGACCAGAAGTTTATGACCAACCAAATACTTCATCAAAAGAAATAAATGACTATTAAAGTCTGTCACTCTGGGAAGGCAATAATAGAAATTTGGGAAACATGAAATATACAAAACCAAACCAGAGCCTTGTATTCGGATTTAGAACCCATTTTGGCGGTGGCAAGGCAACTAACTAAATTGAGGATCGTTTACATTTTCTTGGATTGTACAAACAAAAACTGAGGCCTAACATACATTTGAAGAGCATAACTTGTTGAAAAAGAAAAGGACCACAAGCAGATAGCCAAAGGAATATATGACTAGAAAGAAGAAAAAAAGTTGGCAAACTGCAAAGATTAATGTTAATACTAGCAAAAAAGTAAGCTGGAGTGGATATCAGGAGAAAATATAAAGCCACTGCAATGACTTCCCTGCTGTGACAATGTAATATTTCTAAGGTTAGGATTAATAAACTGTAAAAACTTCAAAAGTCAACCAACCAATATCGAACAAGCCAGGCAGGCATGCTCACACCTTTCATTGTGCACTCTGGGAAGCTGAGGAAGGTAAACTGGTGAGAACCCAGGCCAGCCAGAGATCCGGTGTGAAACCCTGCAGCAAATAAAAAAGATGGAGGCAAAAAAAAAAAAAAAAAAAAAACCCCACCATAAAACCTGAATCTAACCAAATACCCCAGACATTCTGTTTTGGGCTCTTAGGCTTAGTAATCTGAGTATCTCTAACATGGGAAGAACAGGGTCATGGGAAGAACAAGGTCATGAGTTTTGGCTTTTGTAATAAAAGTAGGATATTATTTTACCTTCATATAGATGGCAACTTTCAGTTGAATTACTTGTTTTGGCAAACTTTCTCATATTTTCAGGTAGATCTTCAAGCTTCCTCTTCAAGGCATTTTTGCTTTTTGTATCTTCTGGATCTGGATCACCACCCACATTTTTTTTTGTACATTGAATTAAATTAATCAATTCTTTGACTCTATCTTTATCATAATCCAAAGAATGAGACGACTTCTGCTGTTCAGGTTCAGTAGTTTCATCCCTTGAATTATTCCGTTTTCCAAATTTCATTTTTGAACCATTCAGTTCTTCTTCTTGACCTTCATAATCTGACAGTGGACTAAACTGCTGACGTCTCCAATTTTCCTCAAATAACTCTTTTAATTTAAAAATAGGTAACTGATACATTTCTGGCTGGTAAATGTAGGTATGTAAGCAGTCATCAATATGGGATTTATTTCTTGGTGCTGAGTATAGGAATTTCCTATCATCTAATCGTGAATCATATGAAAACATAAAAAACTCTCGCTTACCCGAACCAAAACCTCGCTTAAAAAATTCACTTACATACTTTTCAACAACAGAATGAAAATTTATAGTGTTTATAGTTTTAAATTCTTTTCTACATTGAATCAGAGAAAACTGTAAAAACTGAGTTATTTTTAATATATCTGGTAAGTTCTCAGGCTTCTCCAGTGGTGTTGTATTCGTTATACCTTTTTGTGCTGCAAATAAACAAAAGAGTAAACTATATTAGCCATAAGGAAACTAATAAAACACAAATATGCGTATTACTTAAGTATAACAACATCTGAACTTTAATGCTGAGCCAGTGAGCGTCTGCCTCTGATATACACACAGCACAGCAAACAGATGAGCAATATGCTTCTGCTTAAAACAGGCCAGGAACCAAAACAAGTTCAAGGGGAGAAGACAGTTTTAATGCAAAGAAATCTACTCACTAATCATCTTCACTTCTTTCACCCACATTTAACATAAATGGTGGCAAGTAAATTGCAAGGAGTAGGGGTAGAAGAAAGCAAGATGTGAAATTCTAAGCAGTATCAGTTTGCTAATAATAAAGTCATTCTTTTCTTTAACTTTAAACGCATTTCCCCATAAGCACATATCCATGTACTAAGTAGTAACAGTTGTACCTTCTCCAGGTATAACAGGTTTACTGTTAGAAGGGAAACAGCAATGAATATCCCAAATTCTAATTAACTCTGAAAGTCCTCATGCTTAATATCGTATATGATACTTTAAAATCACTAAGACTTGAATGCACAAATGAATAAAAGAAAACTGTGTTTTTCGAGACAGGGTTTCTCTGTGTAGCCCTGACTGTCCTGGAACTCACTTTGTAGACCAGGCTGGCCTCGAACTCAGAAATCCTCCTGACTCTGCCTCCCAAGTACTGAGATTAAAGGTGTGCGCCACCACACCCGGCTCACATAAAACTCTTAATGAGCTTCAGTACAGAAACAATTATAATCAAACATCACTAATTAAAGCACTCAAAAAAGCCAAACCAAAACAAAGTGTCACCATTAAGAATAAAACTTCAAAGCCAGGAGTAACAACATATAAAAAAATGGATAGAGGGAACAAATCAAAGTCATGTTTTATATTACTGACTGCACAAAAATAATCCCAAAATCTCCAAAAATAAGTTGTAGAAGAGATAGAATGTAGCCTTACTGAAAAGATTTCAATAATTGTCTACCAGCAAGCATACTTTGACATTAACAAACAACTTACTGATAATTAGGCATCGAGGTTCTTGAAACAGAAATAAAGCATGTAAGATTCGTGACTTGACAGTCTGATGTTCTAAAAGGGGGGGAAAAAAAGTCAAATTCATCATCAAAATATTTTAACTATTTTTTTTTAACTGTAAAAATTAAAGCCAGACCACCTACCATATGGAGAAACCATCTGGAAAGGAGAAAGAAGAAAAAGGTATCCTCTGTCTCCTAAAGGTTTAACAAGAACCTGTAGTTTGAGGAGACAGAAGTTACATATACCTTATTATTACTACTACTTTTAAAAAGACACACTTTCTACTAAGTATAAAGAATATTACTAGGACTGGTGAGATGGCTCAGCAGGTAAGAGCACTGACTGCTCTTCCGAAGGTCTTGAGTTTAAATCCCAGCAACCACATGGTGGCTCACAACCATCCATAATGAGATCTGACCACCCTCTCTTCTGGTGCATCTGAAGTCAGCTACAGTGAACTTATGTATAATAATAATAAATAAATCTAAAAAAAAAAAAAGACTACTACTAGATTAGATTAAAACTCTTCACTATGGCAAAACAAAATAACATTAAAACCACCAAAACTAACTGCTAAAGATTACAATCAAGAGAGAACTTATTATTTATAACATACTGAGAATGTTTTTGAAATAATTATAATTATCTGTGAAAAATAACTTGATGTTAAATATAGAGACGTATTTCTCATTAGTGCAAAAGGCATTAATTGTGAGGCAGTATGCTGGACACTGGGTATAAAGCAGGCTTTGAAATAACTGCCTATGAAAATTCAAGATAATGTTGAACGAAATATGCTGCCAGAATTTAAACTTATAGTTATTTAATAAGTATCATTCACATTACATAATTTTACCTGTCGAGATGACCTGAAAGATAAACAGTATAAGGACCTTTTAACTATGTGGAGAAAGTAACATACAAAATACCAGTAATTACAAAAAACAGAAACATTCCCCCAAAAGATTTGCAAAGCAGGAGCAGGAGAGATGATTCAACAGTTAAGGGTACTTGCTTGTTTGTTTGCTTGCTTGTTTGTTTGTTTGTTTTTCAAGTCAGGGCCTCTCTGTGTAGCTCTGGTTGTCCTGGAGCTCACTCTATACTCCTTGAACTCAAGAGATCCACCTGCCTCTGCCTCCAGAGTGCTGAGATCAAAGGCAGGCACCACCATTGCCCAGTAAGGGTATTTGCTTCTTTTGCAGAGGACCAGGGTTTGGTACCTAGTACTCAAAAATGGAGGTTTACACCCAGTTCTTGGGGTTCCAATGCACTTTTTTCTGGCCTCCATGAGCATCAGACATGTGCACACAAATATACATAGAAAGCCAGATCTGGTGGCACAGGCCTATAACCTCAGCTACTTGGGAGGCTGAGATAAGAAGATCACAAGCTGCAGGTTAGCCTGGGAATCTCGGATAGTTCCTTTTTCAAAATATAAAAAGAAAGGGCTAGGAATTATAGCTTTGTAGAAGTGGTTTAACACATATGAAGTCCTAAATTCCATGTTCAGTACAAGGGGTTAGGGGTCAACCTACCAACAAAAAATACTGAAGACTAAGAGCTGAATCTGAAAGACAAGAATCTCATACTTGTATCCATATTAAAACCTTCTCTTGGACTAGGTGAGGTACCCTACTAATCAGAGTCTTTGGTAACCAGAAGCAGGAAGAGATCACCATTGAGTTCAAAGCTAGCCTGGGTTTGCTTAATGAGTTCCAGACCAGCCAGAGTTGCATAGCAAAACCATATCTCAGAACAAATAAAAAAAAATGTTCTTAGTAAACTCTTTTCTTTTCCAAAATAAATAAAATTTGTCAAGCTAGGATAATATATCTAGCATTTAACAATTATGGAATATATACTTATGAAGAGAGGATGCATTAAAAAACTGAGCACATAGGACATAAATCTGAACAAACATCAAACTAACATCAATTCAGATTACAATGCAATTAAATTAGAATAAGAAAGCAAAAGTGTTATCATACATTACAAATTAAAATACACATTTCTATATCAAAGTTAAAATAAAAAACAACAGTGAACACTAAATCCACAGGCAGGAGTGGTTATGCAATTAGGAGGTCAAGGGAGGGTTTCAAGAATAGTTCAGGGAGGGAGCTGGAGAGATGACTCAGCAGTTAAGAGCACTGACTGCTCTTCCAGAGGTCCTGAGTTCAATTCCCAGCAACCACATGGTGGCTCACAACTATCTGTAATGAGATCTGATGCCCTCTTTTGATGTGTCTGAAGACAGCTACAGTGTACTTATATATAATAAATAAATAAATCTTTAAAGGAAAAAAAAAAAAGAATAGTTCAGGGAACAGAGTTTCAAGATTAGTTTTAGTTATGTGCTGGGTGGTAGCGCACGCTGTTAATACCAGGACTCAGGGGACAGAGACAGGCAGATAATTTTCACACATAGGAGAAATTGAAATGAAATGTGGCTACAGATATAGCTAAGAAGCAAAGTATTTGCTAGAACTCAAAAGCCTAGGATTCAACATCCAGCAACACATGTACACTTACACACAGAAAATAATAAATATGGATTATTCAATAAATAACTTAGGGAGTTATCTACATAGTTTGGGGCATGGAGTTTGAGCCCTGTATTACACAATGAAAAAGTTTAAAAGACAAAGTTTAAATTAGGAAAAAAAATACAAGCCTCTCAAGAAAAATATAGGAAAAAGAGAGTAATGGGTATAGGGCATTAATAGAAACTAATTTACAAAATATATTTTATTGTTTGTGGTGGTTTGAATATGCTTGGCCTAGGGAGTGGTACTCTTAGGAGGTGTGGCCTTGTTGGAGTTGGGGTGCCCTTGTTGAATGGAGTGTGGCACTTGGGCATGGGCGATAAGACCCTCTTCCTAACCACATGGGAGTCAGTCTTCTCCTAGTAGCTTTCAGATGAAGATGGAGAACTCTCAGCTCCTCCTGCACCATGCCTGATGCCACTCCCACCCTGATGATAATGGACTGAACCTCTGAACCTGTAAGCCAGTCCCAATTAAATGTTGTCCTTTGTAAGAGTTGCCTTGATCATGGAATCTTTCACAGCATTAAAATTCTAAATCATTTATTTATTTTTGTGGGGCTGTTTTACTTTGTTTTATTTTTAGATAGGGTTTCTCTGTGTGGCCCTGGCTGTCCTAGAACTCACTGTGTAGACCAGGCTAGCCTAGACCTCAGAGATCTGCCTGCCTCTGTCTCCTGAGTGCTGGGCTTTAATGGCATACACCATCACCACCACTGGTTTATATTTATTTTTTTCATTTCATATAATCATGGGACTGAGAGTGGCAGTATAAAAATTTAATCACAGAACTCAGGAGGCAGAAACAGACACATCTCTGAGGGGTTATTGGGTTACACAGTGAGTTCTCTTGTAAAGCCAAGGTTATATTAAGAGAAACCCTGTCACAAAAAAAACAAAAACCCCACAAGCTTAAAAAAAAAATACTATTTACATCTCCAAGATTGATAAATGACTGCAAAAGTCTGACTATCAGAATACAGCAATCATTGAATAGTAGCACGTCCTTGAGGGTTGCCAGTGTCCCTTTAAGATCCTAACAATTCTACGAAGACCTGGTCTTCCAAACCCTAGGTGAAGCCCAAACAGTCATCTTTCCTATCCTGACTTGTAATTTTTAAGGAACTGAACAGATATCATAACCTCTTACAGTACAAACTCTAAATAGCTTCTGAAACACAGTATCTCTATATACCCAAACCTTCTATTTAAAATTTCACTTTCTCAACTCAGGAACAGAACAGAATTTTCATTATGAAGAATTGTTACATTGGGCATTCAGAGGCAAGTAAGAGATCTAAATATAAAGGTATATTCACAATAAACCCCAGAAGTGTTGATAGCAGTTGGTTACTGCAATCCCAGTACTGCGGAGATATAGGCAAGAGGGGCAGGAATTCCAGTACTGCGGAGATATAGGCAAGAGGGTCAGGAATTCCAGTACTGCGGAGATATAGGCAAGAGGGTCAGGAATTCCAGTACTGCGGAGATATAGGCAAGAGGGTCAGGAATCCCAGTACTGCGGAGATATAGGCAAGAGGGTCAGGAATTCCAGTACTGTGGAGATATAGGCAAGAGGGTCAGGAATTCAAGGCTACCCTTGCTTTAGAGTAGCCCAAGTTATATGAGACCCTGTCTCAGAAAACAAAATCAACCAATCACAAAAAGTCTATTTATACTTACAAGCAAGGAAAGACTGAGATTACTATAAGATACCTACGCCAAGTACGTCTATACTCAGGGCAAAAATAGTTTAATATTGTACATATAGGTTTCATATATAATCTATCTCAGATATAATTATACCAGAGACTGATTAAATCCATATGTATGCACCTGATGAAACTCTATATACCCATTTTAAATGAAGTTGCAAACTCTGAAAATTACTGACAAAAATCTCCATTTGATTACCTAGAAATCGAGGCTCAATGTGAGTAAAAAATTCACTGTTGAAAACTTGTATTAAATTTTTAACCCACTATTAAAATAAAAGTTCTACATATCTATAGAAACTTGATAGCTGACCACATTCATTTCTCATGAAAAGAAACAATTCCCTTCTCTGAAACTACTTCTCATTCAGCTACACCATACACAGTGGAACTATATATTTATTCTCCAATCACAATCTGACATCTAACCTGACTCTACCAAAAGTAGGTATTCTCTCTGTACTGCACTGGATACTGCCTAGTCAATATCCATTTCAGTCTCACTATTATGATTTCTCATTGAATCTACCACTACCCTTTAATGGCCTATTACCCAACTTATCTTTGACTTATTAGTAACCAAGGTAAATGTTTATTTAATTTTTCAGGGCATTGATAAGAATTTTAATGCTTGTACAAATAAATGAAGAATGTCCACATACGCATAGAACAGGAAGGATTAATGTGTGGCAGATGTGAGAGGTCATTGAAAGTTTCAAAGTAGCAAGGGTTGTGAATTTGTAAACACGCTGAGGAAACATTGTGTAGCTCACATGGGTAGTTTAAGGTATATCATGGAAATCTACTACTTTACAAATGACAACAGCCCAAGAGCTACAAATTGGAAAAACACACTTCAAATAAGAGACTCTGAAAACACTAATCATTATCATTAGCATTGGATAAATGGACTAGAATAATAAAATATCCCATACCACAAATGTGAATATACTAAAACAGTTTAAGTAATGTATATATAGGTGCCTTAAAGCAGTATAGAAAAAAAATTATATTAAAAATAAATAGCCGGGCGTGGTGGCGTACGCCTTTAATCCCAGCACTTGGGAGGCAGAGGCAGGCGGATTTCTGAGTTCGAGGCCAGCCTGGTCTACAGAGTGAGTTCCAGGACAGCCAGGGCTACACAGAGAAACCCTGTCTCGAAAAACAAAAAAAAAAAAAAAAAAAAAAAAAAAAAAAAACAAAAATAAATAACATTCAGTCATTCCAATTTTTCATACATTTTGAACTTAAGAATTTTCATTAAAGTAAGGCATAATTCTTTAGGGATCGTCAGATCTATAAAATTTCAGAAATATATTTATGCATATATTGGAATAACATATTTAAATGATCTTTAGAGTTAAACTTACAAAATTACTTAACTGTATATGCAATAAATATTTACCTTTTAAAAGATGCAGTTTCCTACACAACATGAAAACAATCAACCTTTTTTTAATAGAGAAATTAGAAGTAGTTATGATCAGTGTTGGGTTTTTTTTGGTAGAACATGATTTTAATATTTTCAACTGTTGATATTAAAAAAAGAGTAGTTATTTTAATATATATTTCCTTGTTATGTCTCCCTTTCTATTTCTGATTTTATTAATTTGGATACTGTCTCTGTGCCCTCTGGTTAGTCTGGTTTATCTATCTTGCTGATTTTCTCAAAGAACTAGCTCCTGGTTTTGTTGATTTTTTTGTATAGTTCTTTTTGTTTCTATTTGGTTTGATTATTTCCTGCTTTCTACTCCTCTTGGGTATATTTACTTCTTTTTGTTCTAGAGCTTTCAGGTGTGCTGACAAGCTGATATTAAAAGCTCTCTTCAGTTTCTTTTTAGAGGCACTAAGAGCTATGAATTTTCCTCCTACCACTGTGTCCCATAAGTTATGGATGTGTCTTCATTTTCACTAAATTCTAAAAAGCCTTTTAATTTCTTTATTTCTTCCTTAACCAAGTTATCATTGAGTAGAGCGTTGTTCAGCTTTCATGTGTATGTGTGTTTTCCAGTTTTTTGCTGGTATTTAAGACCAGTCTTAGGCCGTGGTGATCTGATAGGGTGCATGGGATTGTTTCAACCTTCTTGTTATCTGTTGAGGCCTGTTTTGTGACCAATTACATGGTCGATTTTGGAAAAGGTACAAGGCAAATGTTTAAAAAAAAAAAAAAGATATTGTTTAAAAAAAAAAAAAAAAAAAAAGAGCTGGGCGTGGTGGCGCACGCCTTTAATCCCAGCACTTCGGACGCAGAGGCAGGCGGATTTCTGAGTTCGAGGCCAGCCTGGTCTACAAAGTGAGTTCCAGGACAGCCAGAGCTATATAGAGAAACCCTGTCTCGAAAAACCAAAAAGATATTGTATACGATATTCAAGGCCTGATTGATCCTCACTCTATATCCTCCAAAATCTACCGTTCTCAGGACAAAATCCAAATTCCCACACTAATACTGGCTTAAAGGCACTGATTGAAATAACTCCTTAATACTTCCTCCCTGATAATACAATGTTCTTGTATCTCTCTGTCTCATTCAGTATTCCATAAATATTTTTGATAATCATACAACATTTATAATCACAATGTATAATAAAAATGGGTCTTAATAAAGTCTACTGTCCTGGGTAAAAAGAATACTATATCTGCTTTACATAGCAAACTCCAAGCCAGATAAGATTACATAACAAGAATCCATCTCCAAAGTAAAAAAGTACTACTTCTACTATTAATAGTAAAATATTACTAACTACTCCTCTCGTGTGAGGCTATACCAGTGCCTGGCAAACACAGAAGTGGACGCTCACAGTCAGCTATTAGATGGAACACACGATTCCCAAGGGAGGAGCTAGAGAAGTACCCAAGAGCTGAAGGGGTCTCCAACCCTCTAGGTGGAAGATCATATGAACTAACTAGTACCCCCAGAGCTCATGTCTCTAGCTGAATATGTAGCAGAAAATGGCCTAATTGGCCATCATTGGGAAGAGAGGCCCCTTGGTCATGCAAACTTTATACGCCCCAGTACAGGGGAACGCCAGGGCCAATATGTGGGAGTGGGTGGGTAGGGGAGCAGGGCGGGGGATGGGGGAGGGTTTAGGGACTTTCAGGATAACATTTGAAATGTAAATGAAGAAAATATCTAATAAAAATTGAAAAAAAATTACTAACTAAATGAGAGCATCCAATAGAGACTGTGTAGGAATTCCAAAAGCAAAAATAAATTAAATAATTATTAAATTAAAGCATTAATAATAACATATTTTCAAGGAATAATGGGAATATTTAAAACTTTTCACTCACAAGTTTTTCTTTCTCCAGTTTTTGCAGTAAACATTCCATGTTACTTCCAATTCTTGTCTTTTCTACAACTTCATAAAGGCTACAATACATTCCATTCTTTAAAACTGAGACAAAAAAAATACACAGTAAAATATGAAATCAGCTCTGTTTCTTACATATTTTAGTAAATGAAATTCAACTTCTTTACCTTCATTAGGACCCACATATGTGTCCTTATAAAAGAATGAAGGAGGAATCTTCTGTTTCAAACAATCAATACTCATAACCGTTTCAACATCCAACTTCTCAGGACTGAAAGAAAATATAAAAGCATGTTTGGTATGCCTGTATCTTTTAATTCTAGCAATGTTATCAGATACATCACTAAAATATGCTTAATGATGGTGGGGGCGGGGGACACAGTGCAGCTGGTTCAGTGCTTACAGTCCTAGCATACAGAAGGACCTGAAATCAATCTCCACAATCATATAAACCAGGTGTGGTGGCACTTCCTTGTAATGCCAACATTTGGGTGGTGGAGAAGGCAGGAGGATCATAAGTTCTAGGTCATCCTCTACTATAAAGTGAATTTGTTGCCAACTGTTACCTGAAACTTTCCCTCAACGACAATAAAAATAAATACACCTGATTGGAAAATATATTCATTAATAGCTCACCTTATTCTAAAGAGGACCTGATACAGGAAGCTCAGGTAAATATATACAGGTAGCAACTGGCAATATCGCCAACCTTAGATTATTATGTCAGAAGTTAATCCTACATGCCAACTTTACTAACAAAAAGAGTATATAGTTGTCATTTACAGTTAAATTATGAGCTGGCAGAGCCGGGCATGGTGGCGCACGCCTTTAATCCCAGCACTTGGGAGGCAGAGACAGGCAGATTTCTGAGTTCGAGGCCAGCCTGGACTACAAAGTGAGTTCCAGGACAGCCAGGGCTATACAGAAAAACCCTGTCTCAGAAAAAAAAAAAAACAAAAAAAAATTATGAGCTGGCATAGTTTATCTTTTGGAGATGCAGATTATCAAACCCAAGAGTTGTATGGTAGCCAAGCATTCCACCACTGACCTACATCTTTAAGCATTTACATCATTTTCTGTGATATTAACAATAAACTCTTAATTCTAATGTATATTACATGAATAGTGCATATACATTAATTTACCATATCAAAGCTCTTTTCAACAAAGAAATGTTTAGCCACCACTACCAACCACCACTTTTTTATTTTTGTTTTGAGGCAGGATTTCACTATGGTCTACAAAACAGAGGTCTAGAAATCACTATGCAGCCAAGACTGCCTTTGAGCTCAAGATCCTCTGCCTGAGTCTCCTAAGTAGCAGGATTACTAGGTATGTGACACCATACATAGATAAGACTGGCCAACTTTTGAGTCTATTATATATAAACTGCTAACTAAATCTACGTAGAATAAAATTTCAACTTCATCTTTCAGACTTGAAACCACTCAGAATACCATATACATCTGACTAGACACAGTCAAAATGGCTTGTTTGCTAATTAACTTTCTGAAGTTACAAAACCAACTGTTTAGAAGCACATTTAACATTTGTATTTAAGTTTTAAATGGACCACAGTAAAATTTAAAATTGATAAAAGATAGACAGCAAGCAAGCCAGGAATGGTGGTGCATACTTAAAATCTATCATATATAAGGTTGAAGCAAGTAGACTGCCTGAACTATATTGTGAATTCCAATCCAGAATAATAGCCTCAAACAAAATTTTTTAAAAAGAAAAACAAACAAACAAAAAACTAAAGACACTGATAGTCCCCCTTTACTGTCAATTACTGTTTTCTTTTTATTTTTTGAAATTTACCTTTTTTGATTATCATATGAAACAGAGACGTGTGTGTGAGTGTGTGTGTGTGTGTCATTATCGTCTGGCCTCACTTACTCCCCTTCCCTGTCATCCTCCCTCTGCACCTCCCACTACTTTCTCTGAGTGCAACATACTTACAGCTTGACAGGTAAAAAGGCACGATTGGCGGACCTCAAAGAAATGTAACACAGAAGCTTTCCTTTATTTAAAAGTTGTCCTTTCCACAAGGTATAGTTAAACTTATCTAAACAAAAGAAATAAGAGTCCAGTTGCTTGATAACCCATAAGGTAACATTTACTAGAGATGAAAAGTTTCTAGAAATAAGGTTTTAAGTATAAAATAACCACAGAAGTGACATGCCCTTCAGGGAAAGGTTCATATGTTTCTAGTTTGAGGTATGTTTTCCCTTTAACAAAAAAAATTTCAATTTCAAGGAAGAGCCAATCTGTCTAAGTGACCCCTTTAGAAAACAGAACAAACAATACAGTCATTATTCCAAAGGAGACTATATTAAACCTGATTAATGTCTCCTATCTTGTTTATACTTTTTTCTCATTTTTGTAAGAAACAAAAAATAATACCATTTAAATTTTTCTTTATCAAAACCAAAATCTCTAGTTCAATTGTAAAACCCAATTTATCTTTTTTTTCCCCAATTAAAGTGCTAGAAATTCTGGTCCATCTTCTAAAAAGAGTCCTTATATTTGAATGATTAAGTACTGATGCTACATTTTAACATGACCTCACCTACTTTATGTTTCATATTTTTATTATGAAAATAAAACAAAACACTTAACTTAATCTTTCACTGTTTATACTTTCAACTTATAAAAGTAAAAAAAAATAAGACTCTTACCTATGTTTCTATCTGCATTAAAGCTGTTAGATCTACAAATAATTTTTTAAAAAGAAAGGAAAATTATTACTGATTGGAAACAACATGAAAGTTAACATTTAGGACCCTGACATACTATCATGTTTTGTTGCTGTTATATTTTCCAGTGCTGGGGATGAAACCCATCACTGCACACATGCACAGCAAGCATGAACTGAAGCAACAACTTCTAAGTGTCATTTCCACTGCAACTATAGAAGAGAACAAAATTCTGCCAACTAAGAAAAACTTACTCTTTACAAAATTCAGTAAACCTAATTCTTAAAGACATACTTTTATTACCACATTTTCTCAAATTTATGAGAGCTGTTTTATACTTAAAAAAAAAAAAAAACCCATTAACAGACATAAGACTTATTAGTATCTGTCGACTCTTATCTTGGAAGTAAGATTAGAAAAACAAAGTCTCTCTATAAATTTATCCATAGCCATTGAATAAATATTTAACTTTAAGCTCTTATTATTTACCAGGCACAATTCTAGGTAATAGAATTCTAAATATAAACAGAAAACAGTCCCTTATATTTCAAAGAATTTATAAACTAATGATGAAGAAAGGTAATTATCAATAAGTACAGCTTAATAGATGAGATAGTTTCAACAGCTATACATAAAAAGACCAAGTTCAAGAATTTAAGGAAAAAAAAAAAATCAGAGCACACCCAATGAGGAAATATAAGAAAGAGCTATGACTTGCCCCAGAGAGGGGGAAGGTCTAGTGAGGGTGGGGGTGAGGACATCCTCTTGGGGGCAGAGGGGGAGGAACTGTCAAGAAGGTAGACAGAGAGGGGCACAACGAATGGACTGTAAAAAAAAAAAAATTAAAGAATAATATTAAAAAAAGAAAAAAGAAACAGCTATGCAATAACAGAGAAAGGAAGATCCACTAACTACGGGTCCTAAGGAATAGTCCTCATGGCATACTCATAGTATAGGATGGACGTGCGTCAATGTTTGAGACAATCTGAGGGTCAAGAAAAGGGATTCAAAAAAGTAGGAGAGGAGCAAAGGAGGGTGGATTTCTGTGATTTTGAGACCAGTCTGGTGTACACAAACCATGTCTACATAAGAGACTTTGTACCAAAAGAGATGGACAGACAAAACAGAAACAAAGACAGATCACTGATGAAAAAAATGAATGAATATCAGCATTCATAAATATAAAGCAAAAATGAGAAACACACTCATCTCTACATTATATGAATTGGTACTGGGAGAGGTTTTGAAAGCTTATTAATTAATATGAAAAAAAAAAGTGCTGTATCACCAGGGCTTGGTTGCTTATACCAGCACTCCAGAAGCTAAGGCAGGTTCTTCCCGCCTGAGCTATTTATAGTAAGCTACAAGCCAGCCAGAACAACTTTATCCACCAAAAACAAAACCACAACTAAAGTACCCCTTATCAAGCACATTTGACTTTAAAAACCAATAGAGGTCACCCTAAAAATATGCATCATTAAAGATAGGTAGTTTTTTAAAACAGTAGTTAGAACAGTTATTTTAGGTATGTTTATGAATTAAAAAAGAAAATAAATATCACCTGACTCTTAGAACTAAAAATATCTTGGCATTCAACTAAATATTTCATTGGTTTGGGTAAGATTTTTATAGAAACTCAATTTTTAAGAGCTAAAAGCAAAAATTTTCTGTTTGAGGAAGTTTAGAGACTCATGAAGCAAAGATGGCTTCAAACTCACTACATAGCCAAAGCCGACCTCTATGTCCCAAGTGCTGGGAGTTCAGGCATATATCACAACCAGTTTAAACATTTAACTTTTAAAATTACTATTTATTAAAGTATATATAAATGTTGAAAAGAAAAAACAGTTCCACAACTTAGCTAGGTGAATGAAAGTACACTTTAGTTCCTATTTTCACAGTAAGGGTCTATCCTACTTATCATGAATATGAAAACATCTAGTTTATGTCAAAAAAAAGTTGAAGAGGGCAATGGTTGCTTCTGAACTACTTCTTTGTGTAAATAAAACTGACTTACCTCAATGGAGACACAAACTTTGGAGTTTGTACATCATCTTTGTAAGTAAAAGACACAACTGCATATGGACAAACATGTCTTGGTCTTCGTCTTACTTCATCAAAGCCATACTCATAAAAATAATACTAAAAATAAAACAGTACAAAATTATTATTTTAGAATAGGAAAGTAGTAGAGAAAATATATTATTTTGTTGATAACATAGAACCATTTAAGCAGCTTCGGGAGGACAAAAAAAATTCCTTGAGCTTGTCCACTTGGCTGAAAACAAAAAGTGTATTTTGTATGCATTTTATGTACCAGATACCAAGGTATCCCAGAAGTTTAGTTCAGAGGAGTTGACAGCAGAAATGTGTAATTAACTTCCTAATAAAAATACTGTAAAGGGCCGGCAAGATGGCTCAGCAGGTAAGAGCACTGACTACTCTTCCAAAGATCCTGAGTTCAAATCCCAGCAACCACATTGTGGCTCACAACCACCTGTAATGAGATCTGATGCCCTCTTCTGATGTGTCTGAGGTCAGCTACAGGGTACTTATATATAATAATAAATAAATCTTAAAAAAAAAAAAATACTGTAAAATGAAGCCTAAGCTAGGTCACCCCAGAAAAGCTTTTACTTGTTAAAAAAGTAAAATACTAATGCCAAAACTTCAACCAATATCATTCAAATATCATTTTCTATGTTAGTACAAAAGGCAAAACAAAACTGGAACTCAACTGTGAAAACTGAAGCCAAGGAGGTGTGCAGAAGACTGCACATGCATGTAAATGTTCAAGCAGATTATCTTATCACTCACAAGCCTCTTCCCTTCCCTGTTCACGAGAGTCATCATGCTGACTAGCAGAAAACTGATTTCTATTTTAGTTTTTTTTTCTTAAGTACTTATTTATTCTATGTATAGGAGTATACTGTTGCTTTCTTCAGATACAGCAGAAGAGGGCATCGGATCCCATTATAGATGGATGTTGAAAATTGAACTCAGGACCTCTGGAAGTGCAGTCAGTGCTTTTAACTGCTGAGCCATCTCTCCAGTCCCCTTATTTCTATTTTAAAAGAATGTCTGAGTCTATAAACCAAGTCCTTTTCCCTGGAAAATTAATGATTTTAACAATGTTGTTTATCTCAAACTTCTAAAACATTTTTTTTTTAAATATAAAGCTCTGGTTTACAAGTTCTAGAGAACTCAGTAACTAACTTCAAGTCTACCAATAACACTGAGGAAGCTCCTGATGTCTTATACAATAATACAGTTTTTCTTCAAATACCAAGCCATATGTCTTATCCACTAAGATACCTTAATAAGGAGCCAAACTTCTCCACAAGTACTACAGAAATTTTTTGTTATTTTGTTTAAGAAAATTTGCCTACATATGTGTCTGTCTAGAGAAAGAGGCCATCTGATCCCTTGGAACTGGAATTAAGGCATTTGTGAATTGCCATGTGGTGCTAACAAACAAATTCAAGTCCTTTGGAAGAGCATCCAATGCTCTTAACTGATTTGCCATCTGTCCAGCCCCAACAAAAATTTTTGATGAGTATTTACTTCTAGGCTCACCATACAATGCCGGAGAACAATAACCATAATTAGACATCTTACACTGCCAAGTAAAATCCCCAGGGCCAAGAATGGATTACATCTTGTTGAATCATTGGCCAAGGGATCCCACAGACCCATCCAAATATCACAGGCTATTGCCATGGTTACTGGTTACCCTGTACAACCTGACAGTAAGGCCCTACCATTGAAGACATTATGTCATCAGACAAGGAGAAATGGAGCTGATGCCTAACTAAGAGCTTTAGCTCTATTAACATATACATATACTATACATAGTGCTATGAGGTAGTAAGCACACTAATAGAGGAGAAAAGTAATCATCAGTATTTGACCAACTAACTATAAACAACAACAACAACAGCAACCTGCCTGCAAGATATGCTAGTGTAATAGTAGCAAATGGAATAACCAAACATTTTTCAATTTGATTTAAGGTACACTCCATGATATGGAGCCCTATCACTGCTAAAGTGGCCAAGAATCTGAGACTAAACAAACAGGTCATGGGCTCTAATGGAAAATCTAGAACTCGTATTCTGAGAATTGAACATATTAATAAAATCCCTCTTAGTGACCTACTGCTATACATCAGAGCATCACTCAACCCTCACAAGAGAAGCTTCTTGCAGTACATGACAGTTTAATTAACAGATCCACAACTGGACAATGTACAGAGAATGACTTTGTGGAACTCAGTCCTAAATGGGATGTCTTTATCAAAGCCCTCCTTCCTCAAGACTCAGGGATCTATCAGAAGAGGACACAGAAAGACTTTAAGAGCCAGAGAGATAGAAGATTCCAAGGAAACAGCATTATCTAGCTACAACAGAACTGATACACATATGAACTCAGGGAGACTGTTGGCATATAAAAGAGATTGGCAGCATATAAAACATCCACACACAGCCAGGCGTGGTGGCGCACGCCTTTAATCCCAGCACTTGGGAGGCAGAGGCAGGCAGATTTCTGAGTTCAAGGCCAGCCTGGTCTACAAAGTGAGTTCCAGGACAGCTAGGGCACACAGAGAAACCCTGTCTCGAAAAACCCAAAAAAAAAAAAAAAAAAAAAAATCCACACAAATCCACAGATAATATCCCAGCATGAAGAAAGGGAAGTAGACACAAAGTACTGCCACTGAGAAACTATTTGAAAATGATATCTGACAGAAAAGGGGAAATTAATTTTCTGTGATGAAGTAACACTATGTATTATAACAACCATACTCCTAGGCAGGCCCCAAGACTACCTGGGAGTAGCTGTCCAACACAAAACAGTCTGTGCTTTTTGTATGTATTTTGTTTGGGTTTGGTATTTTCTGTCTTACTTGGTTTTTTGTTTATCTTATTTTATTGTATTGAGAAAGAAAATGGACTTGGGTGAGTAGGGAAGAGGAAAATATCTGAGAGAAATTGGGGGAACGAAAAGACTGATTATGTTTTAAAGTATAAAGTATAAAATTTTAAAATAACATTTTAATTGACAGTAGGTTAACATCACTACTTTTAACAAATATCTTTTACAAACTTGTTATGGGGAAAAGCTCACAAGGCTTCAACCCTCAATAAAACTACAAGTAACTAAGGAATGCTGAAAACAAGAAGAATAGTCTTTCCTAGCATTCAAGATTTTCCCAAGACTCAGGAGGTTGAGACAAGAGGAAGATGATTTTGAGGTCAACCTAAGCTATAAAACAAGACGCAGGATTAAAAAAAACAAAAAAAAAAAAAAAACAAACAGACAAGGAAAAAAGGAGTATCAGGAAGGAGGAGCCCAAGACTAGCCTCCAGTACATAGCAAGTTTGAGACCAAGATGAACCTAAATAAGACCTAGCGTCAAAAAATAGCCTAGTGTTGTGGCACACATCTTTAATCCCAGCACGTGGGAGGTTGAGCCAAGAGAGATCTCTCAGTGAATTTGAAACTAGTCCAGCCTACATAGTGAGTTTCAAGCCAGCCAAGACTACATAATGAGACCTTGTCTCAAAAACCCAGAAATAAACATCAACAAAAAGCCATGCATGTCAGTATAGGCCTTTAATAGCAGCACTAAAAAGGCAGAGGCAGGCAGATCTTTTTGAGTTTAAAGTCAGCCTGATCTACATAAAGAGTTCTAATATATGTACTGAGACCTCTCAAATTTTTTTTTTAGAAAAGAGAATAAAACTACATATGTTTTTAAGTTAAGGCTTAAAAATATACTAAGTCTGCATTCCAATAAATCCATACAACATAGAGTTGTGAAGTAAAATAGCCAGGGGGCTTGACCTTTACTTTGTAAAACAAATGGTATTTTATTCACCAACAAGGTATTTATTTCTAGGGCCCTGAAAGGCAGGCATTCCAAGAAGTGCTGCAATGAGATGGTTCAGCGGTTAACACTGCTTGCTTGTTTGACCATGAAGATCAGAATTTAGGTCCCAGTACCCTCTTAACAAGCCAGGTGAGTATCCTGTACCTCCAACTCTGATCTGATCCCCTTTTCTTCCAGCCTCCAAGCCTACAAGTACAAGCACCTGTATGCATACACAGAAAGACAGACAGACACAAATATAATAGATCTTTCACATTAAATGGATCCAAGTACATACCTGAGTAAGCTCATAGGCTCTATATGCCAAGAGGGAAGTAATTCTACTGGCATTTTTAGACACATGACATTCATGTTTTGGTGTAGGGTCCAAAGCATTTTTACTTAACATGGAGTCCAAGCTTTTTACACTGAGAGGATCATAAATACTCTTTATTTTACCCTAAAATAAAAATAATAATAATTTAAAAATTTAAGTGTCCAATTAACATGATTTTTACTATATGCTATAATAAAAAAGAAATACAAGTGCTATTAAACTGTTAACCTACTTACATCACCAACATGTACTCTCTTTTTTTTTTTCCATTCTTTCCTTTGGAAAATAGGGGTGGAAGAAAGGGGGATGCTGGCAGTGAGATAGCTCAGCAGGTAAAAACACCAAACCTGATGACCTGAGGTTTTGAGTCGTAATTATCCACAAGGCTGAAGGAAGAACTAACACCCCCCAGCCCCAAGTCTTCCTCTGATCTTCACATGCATCCTGTGGCATGTGTACCCCAACACATACATAATTAATAAATGAAGATAATCTAAAAGACAACAAATCAATCGCTAAGATAGTCTTTTAAGATAGCAATTCTTCATATACTACCAAATATAGGCTTTTAACTCAAACTCCAAAAGTCATGTCACTTAAAATTAAAGTCCAACTTAAATGTTGCCTTTTCTATGTACAAATACAAGTTAAAATTACCTTCATGATTTTAAAAATAACAACATCGCCTACTGCCCCAGCTTCCAAAGGATTAGCCTGTAAGAGATCTGCATATTTACAAAGATAGATACCTAAAAAAAAGAAAAGAATAATTTGAATGTGAACAATCAAATTTAATTGTTTTTGTTGTTGTTATTTTGGGGTTTTTTTTGTTTTTTGAGACAGGGTTTCTCTGTGCAGTCCTGGCTGTCCTGGAACTCACTCTGGCCTCGAACTCAGAAATCCGCCTGCCACTGCCTCCCAAGTGCTGGGATTACAGGCATGTGGAATCAAATTATTTAACCAATAATAAAAGAAATAGGAGGTATGACTTTTTAAAAGCAATATTAAAGACAACAGCCAGGGTAAAACATAAAATTAGTCTAATTTTTCAAAATCATTTTGATCAGAATAAAACATTTTAAATAGTAACATTTGATCAATTCAAAGTATTTTAAAATCAGAAGTAAAGAAATTTTTATGTTTTATTTCAAAACTTAATACTGGTCTACTTATTTGAAAATATGAAAAGCATGCCAATTAAATTAGTGACTCTAGGTATACTATACTTAGGATTTTAAATGGCAACTTAATAGTTAAGTACAAATGAGAAACAAGAAAACTTACCCATGGAAGGACTGCCAAGAACTGTTATTTTGGATTGGCCCACCTGCAATCCTTTTTCACATATGCTCTGAACCTATGTAAACAAAACATTTCAGTTTAAAATCAAATTAACAAGAAAATGTTATCTTCTAAACTATAACTACAAAATTTTCACACATAGATCTCAGGTAGCTAATAAATATCAACGTAAAATTGGCTTACATTTCTAAGGTTATCCTATCAAAAATTCATTTTTCTTTATGCTACTTGTCAGATTTTCTCACCAACAACAGAGAATTGGACCAGCAAAATATTTACATACACTTTAAAATTTTTTTTTTAAATATTTTTAGTTGTGAGGATTATGTATTTGTGTGTGGCAGTACTCTCAAACACCAGAAAGGGGCAATAAGTTCTCTGGAGCTCACAGAGGTGCTTTGTGAGCTAATCAATATAGTTGCTAGAAACTGAACTCAAGTCCTCTTGAAGAGCAGCAAGTGCCTTAACGTCTGAACCATCTCTCTAGCCGCAAGCAAAACATTTTTTAAAAAACATAGAATTATTATTATATAAGACAATCTTGTTTTCATAAAAAAAAAAAAAGAAAAAAGTTTTTATTCTAGGGGGGAAAAAAACCAGACATGATCAGAGAAACAATGATTACATTTGAAAAAGAAATTATAAAACATAATTTGCCCTTCTGAACGTTAGGTTACAGGGAAAGTCTATAACCCCAAAAGACTGGCAGCAAGATGCCTCTAAGTTCAAGGAAAGACAACCTGAGATACATTGCAAGTCACCTCCTGCAACCCCCCTCCCACAAAAAAACAAACAAGGGCTGGAGAGATGGGTTAGTGGTTAAGAGCTCATACTGTTCTGCAGGAGAGCTCACTGGATTCCTGGCATTCATGTCAGGAGGATCACTAGCTTCAGGAGAGTCTACACTTACCCAAACTAATGTGCACACACCACATACGTTATTAAAAATAAAGATAAATCTTAAAAAAATAAACAAGGGTATATAAAGTGAATAAAGAAACAAATTAATGAAATAAAACAAATAACTAGTAGGATGCTTGGTAGGTAAAGGCACCTACCACCAAGACTGGCAACTTGAATTCGCCATTCTCATTCTCCTCCCCCCTCCATGGAAAAACAGAAGAAAAGATTACCTTATCTTTATCAAAAGAATAATTGGGAAACAAATAACTTACAATGGAAACAGAATTATCTCACCTGGTACCGATCAACCATGAGAAATGCGTAAGATTCTGAAAGTTCCTTATCTAAACGACCCTCAAACTTCAATTCTCTTCTCTTTTCTGTAAACTAAAAAAAAATAAAAATAAAAAAAATAAATAAATCTTAACTACTTAACATGATTATTTCATTAAGCTTTGAATTAAAGAAATTTTTCTAATAAGTCACAAAGCTATCAAAAATCTCCTATGCTTTCTGCTATTCAATCTTCAATTTTATTTCTTTCCATCTTAACTTCCAACACATAAAATAGTCAAAAGTATCTAGGTATTCACAATGTTAGCTAATTTTCTATTAAAAATTTACTATATCCCTAATCTCCCCAAGAATTATTAATTTTTTCATATTCTTATCTCCCACTTTACATGGCATACTGAATATAGTAGTTTATTTAAGTCAGATACAGTGGCACTTAAAGCTAGCAGTCTGGAGGCTGAAGCAGGAAGATCCCCCAGAGTTCAAGGGCAGCCTATGTTACAGAACTACTGTTGCATACTAGTCAAGTACTCTAAACTCCTGGATTTACTTTGAGATTCAAACATATATCTATTTAAACTACAAAATAGCTAGCATTTTTGTATCTGTATTCAGGCTGTCTCAATTATGTAATATAACTTCAGATAAAATTTCCATACACAATTAACAAATAATCCCTACTATACCATGAAACTACATTAAACTATCACATCTTTATTTTCTTTAGGAACTATAACAGTGCCCTTCAGAAAGATTTTCAAAGTTAAATTTTGGTAGTACATCATTAACCAATTGGTATAAAACCAAACTTTGTAATAGTTCACATCCATTGCAAAGCAATAACTAGTAAAGAGTCTAAAGTTCCATTTGTGTTTTACCTCAGAATTATACATGCTGGCTTTTCCTATATTAAATTCAAAGAACATCTAATTTGCATATGAAGTAAGTATTCATTGTCAACTGCTGCCCTTTGTACGTACGTTTTTCAGAAAAATTTCTATTGGGGGGGTGTGAGGGGTACCACAACAACTTGCCTTTACAAGTACAACTCTTGGAAAGTTGACACAGGAGGATTACTTTTAAGTTCAAAGTCAACCTGACCACTCAGTGAATTCTAAGCTATTCTGGACTAGGATAAGAACCCCATCTTTTAAAAAAAAAAAAAAAAAGTATAAACCTAAAAGAAAAAAAAACTAGGAAAAAAAACTTAATTGTAAATTTACAACTAAGTACTCTATAGTAAACTATGCCTATGTGGATGATTTATTTCAGGATTCTGGGTAACTACACATTAGTAACAATTTAACACAGAAGATAAACATAGTGGGGATGTATTTCAGAGGTAGAGCACTTGTTGAGACTTGAGTCAGACCCTGGTTTAATTCCTAGCACCAATAAGATATTTTCACCTTTTAAGTTACCTTTCCAAAAAAAATTGCATTTCTACAAAGAAAGGAAAAAAAAAAAGACTTCTTCCCCAGGCTAAATACATACCTCTTTTTCCAAAAGTTCATTATGTATCAAGCAAGCTCGTCTATAGTTAAAATTTGTTACTGAGGATGGTTCAAGGTAAGATGAATGGAGAATACTTAAAATATCTTCAAATTCTCGAGAGCCTGGAGTTAATGGCTGAAAAAGAGCTATTAAAAATAATAATAATAAAATAAAATAAAATAAAACAAATTCTAAGATTATTCTATCATAAATATAGGTTTTCTGAACAAAGCCCCAACACTTACTTTATTTTATGGCATGCAAGAGTTATTATTAGCACTCACTAAAGACAACCAGCTACATGGCCCAACAGATGAATAGCTTGCTGCACAGACCTGACCACAGTTGGATCCCTAATATCCTTGCAAAAAGTTGTCTTCTGTCCTCCACTCGCATAACCATGTGTAGATAGATGTACATGCATTCACAGCACACAAATTATTTTAACTCACTGAAGAAAAATTAAGACTTACCTAGACTAACTAGTTCCTTTAAACAATGTTGACCTGGCCTCGTATACAAAAACAGTTATGGTTTTATAAACCTCAAGGATATAAATTAATCCTTATAATGTATTACATATTCATTATAATTCTTATAATATAAATTAATCTAAATTGCTTAAACTCTCATAAGGACCTATGCATGCACTCAACTTGACTCAATTCCTATTTACACTGCACTGAAAAAGCATGATTAAGACTATGGCAGTCAAGCAACTATAAAGATTTACCATAAATAAAAGCTGAAATCCAACATTGTAGCTCATGTCTATAATTCCTATAAACGAAACCTTGTAATATTTCACATCCATTACAAAGCAATAAATAGTAAAGATTCTAAAGTTCCATTTGTGTGTTACCTCACATTACATTTGAAAAAGAAATTACAAAAATTTGCCTTAAAAGGCAGAAATAAGAGGATAATCAAACGCCAGGCGTGGTGGCGCACGCCTTTAATCCCAGCACTCCGGAGGCAGAGGCAGGCGGATTTCTGAGTTCGAGGCCAGCCTGGTCTACAAAGTGAGTTTCAGGACAGCCAGGGCTATACAGAGAAACCCTGTCTCAACCCCCCCCCCCAAAAAAGAGGATAATCAAAACTTTGAGGCAGACTAGTCTAATAGAATAAGGTCCAGGCCAGCCAGGGCTTTAAAGTTAAAGTAATATACAGTACTCAAATAGCTTTATTATCAATAAAAAAAAAAAAAAAAATAGAACATTTAAGTATCAAATGCTAAGATGAAGGATTTTGAGCCAAGTCAGAATCTTTTGTTTGTTTTTGTTTTTGAAAACAGAATTTCTTTGTGTAGTCCTGAAACTCACTCTGTAGATTAGGCTGGCCTTGAACTCATAGATCCTAAATGCCAGGATGAAGGGTATGTACCGCCTTATCCTAGCTACTTGATGGCTAAGTACAGAGAAAGTTCAAGGGTGGCCTGAAAAATTAGTGAGGCTTGTCTTCAAAACAAAAAAAGTAATACATTTTTCTAGCATGTTACAAAAACTAGGTGCAATGCCCAATACTAGCAAAAGAGTTGTAGAGCTATAGAGTAAAAACTGAAACACCAGATTTATCATTTACTGGCTTTGTAGCAGATGATATATAACGTAAAAGCCCAGTTCATTGTAAAATAGAAAACTGCAGTTCTCCTAATAACTATTATATGTCAAATACATTATGTAAGGCAGGGTAACGAGAGGGCCATGACAGGGGCCAGACTCCACGACAGGCTCCAAAATGACATTCTTAAGAACTAGGCCTAAGTTTCTGTTTCCTAATATTGGACAAGTCCAAAACAAATCAAATGCCAAGAAAAAAACACCCCTTGAGAGCAGCCAATCAGGAGCTGCTCTGACACCTGGCCTGAGCCAAGAGTAGTTAATTAGCAAAAGTTCCAGAAAGTATCCCAAATTCCCCAGAACCTTGACCAATCCAAATGATACCCACACCCTGAAAAATAGAGCCAACCAATTGAGGTAGAGAAAGGCAAAAGGTTACCCACTCCTCCCTGGAATTCCCCTACCAAGCCTGTAAGCTTCATTTTGGTATATGGAGATCCCTGTGTGCTGGTAATTTCTGCACAAATTTCTGCACAACATCTCCATTTTGGTATATGGAGATCCCTGTGTGCTGGTAATTTCTGCACAAAAAACAACACTCTTTGCCTTTGTGTACATATCCGAGTCTGGTGTATCATTCTTTGGTGAATCACGGGCCCTTACAACAAAAGTACTAAGCAGAATGGAGCACCTGTGCGCAGTTAACACAATTAAGTTTGTATCCCTTGTGTTTTTACCAGTCTACAGTCCATTTAATGTTCTCTGGTACAAGTTTTCACTGGGCAGCCAAGTCTAACCTCAAATCCTTCTTTCAAAGTCTCCCATATACTGGAAATACAAGCATGTGCCACCACAACTGGCTCAAATTTGTGTGTGCATGCATGAACATGAGTACACTCATGACAGGATGTACATGTAGAGGTCAGAGAACAACCCTCACATGGTTCTCAGTCAACTATGGTTCTAGGAATCAAACTCAAGCTTAGATATCAAGTGCTTTTACTAGCAGAGACAGCTCTCTGGCACTGGAATTCTTTTAACACTAAATCATTTAACCTATTTGGTTTAATTATCAAGCATGGAGGAACATGCTTTTACACATTCAGAAGAAAAGAGGTAGTAGCAGATCTCTGAGTTTGAGGCCAGTTTGATCTACAGATTGAGTTCCAGGGCAGCAAGGGCTACATAGTAAGATCCTATCTCAAAACAAACAACTACAACAAACAAAAATAATTTGTCCTAATAACCTGAAATTTTAATACATGAAATTTTTCATTTAGTAAATTTCAAAAACCAAATCTGTACATATAAACTTTCCCCAAATTAAAAAAAAAAAAAAGCCTATTTTTTTTCAAGACATTTCAAGGTCAATAAATATTAAAAGTAACCCTTGGGTTCCACTGAAAATACTGTTGTGTATACATTTATATTTTGACACAAGGTCTTACACAAAAAGTTTGTAATAGTCTGAGATTCACTATATATCCTGGGCTGACCTCAAACATCTCATCTTCCAGTTTCAGCTTTCCACGTACTAGAATTGTAAGCATGTGCCACCATCGCTCAACTTTATATATACTTAATAGTATGCCACCAAACAGATAATTGTAAATAAGCTGCTTCACTATATTTTCATTTTTATTAGACTATAAAGGATACAATGTCAAATGACATATCCATTCCTTTTTGAGAGTTGGGGGCAGGTTCAAGTCTGGGTTTCTTCATGTAGCCCTGGCTGTCCTGGAACTCTTAACTAGGCTAGCCTCAAACTCAGAGATCCCCCTACATCTGCCTCTGCCTCCTGAGTGCTGGGATTAAAGGCATGGGCTGCCACTACCCCCTGGTGACATATCTGAATCTTTAACTAACTAGGCATATATCACAATAGTAGCTCTAAAAATGAAAAGTTATTTTGATTACATATTATTGTAACAGTGTGTGCTAGGTAAAAGCCAATGTGTACCTACTTCAAGACTGGATATATACAAGCATCCTGAGGAATAAAGTCAACATAGTTACTATAATACAACTGAAAAAATAAAAGTGGCTGGTGAGATGGCTGTGTAATCATGATGATAATCTGAGTTTGGATCCCTGGAAGCTACATAAAAAGCCAGGTAAGTACATAAAAAGTACATTAAAAAGCTGGTAAAGTACAAGCCAGATGCCGAAGTTCAAGGACAGCCAGGGATAGACACAGAGAAACCTTGTCTTGGGATGAGGGGGAGTAAAGAGATAGCTAGTGATAGAAGTCAATGGTTGAGTACTTGCCCTGAGTTCCATCCCTTCAGACATACCCACATAACATACACATAAAAAGAATTTACATTTAAGCAATTGGCAATAGGTCAAAAAATTGGCATATTTCTTTAATCAAAACATTTTCCTCCATTATCTTTAACTAACTTACTTTGTGACAGTGTAGATCTTCTTGTACTATATATACATGATATGCTAAACTTCAGAAAGCAAGGGGTACTACCATCAGAACATGTAAACAGTAAAAATGTAAGCTTTCAGATCTAAAAGTAACTCTAACTTAAGTAGCCAATGGATGAAACTCAATGTTTCTCAGTAGTAGAGCATTTACCTGACAAGCAAGAAATCAAGTTCTACCCCCAGAACCACAAGAGCACCACAAAGAATACCAACTGTATGTGGTAGCGTATATCCATAATTGCAGCATTTAGAGGGCTGAGACAGAAGCTCCAAGTTATAGGCAAGCTCATAGAATAGTACTGCTGTCAGCTCTGATAAGAGAAGCTTCATTTTGTAGCAGGTGACTGTTAAAGCAGAGAATAAATGACTGCTGAATGCTAATCATAAATAAATGGAACACCTGTCACCCCCTCCAACATTTAGCAACAGTGGATAAGAATAGTCTGGATACCTAGAATGTACAAGTTGGTAAAAAGGTGTGTATATGTAACTTCCAGACAAGGCATGGCTACTAACTCAAAAGTTGTGATTGCCAGCCAGGCGTGGTAGTGCACGCCTTTAATCCCAGCACTCAGGGGGCAGAGGCAGGCGGATTTCTGAAGTTCGAGGCCAGCCTGGTCTACAAAGTGAGTTCCAGGACAGCCAGGGCTACCCAGAGAAACCCTGTCTGGGGGTGAGGGGGTGAGGGTGGGGAGTTGTGATTGCCTATGCATGATTTACACAAGACTGAGAAGGAATGATAGACCTCCATCCCTCTCTGAAGATATATACCATTAATCCATTAATCCATTACTGGTTGATGCAAGAGGAAGATTCTCTTCTGTGGTGTAGAATGGGGTGCCATGTAAACAACCCTAAACACCACAAATACCCCCTCCCCAAAACGATGGAAACTAGTGGGGACTAATAAGTGGTAGAGTTGGAAAGATGGCTCAAGAGATTAAGAATACTGGCTATTCTTCCAGAAGACATTGGTTTAAGTTTAGTTCCCAGCACCCATAAGGCAGCTCACAACTGTAACTCCAGTTCCAAAGTGTTTGGAGAAGCATAAAAGCAGGTTAATGGAGTTATGATGACATCATGTACATGTATGATGATGTCATAATGAAACCCATAACCCATTACTGTATTATAATATATGCTAATAAAAAATAATTTTAAAAAAGTACAAAGCCAGCCTGAGCTACATGGGAGAAAATGAAATAATCAGCAAAGTGGCTAGTGACCAAACTTGGTCTGTAATTCTGAGTCCAAGGCTGGTATCTACCGGCCTTAATTACCATTATACAGTGTGACTCCATTTGTTCTTAACTAATTTGTAAATGGCTTTTTCTAGCTAAAAAATTACTACCTGACAATGTTTTAAGAATGTATTATATCAGCCGGGTGTGGTGGCGCACAACTTTAATCCCAGCACTCGGGAGGCAGAGGCAGGCGGATTTCTGAGTTCAAGGCCAGCCTGGTCTACAAAGTGAGTTCCAGGACAGCCAGACCTATACAGAGAAACCCTGTCTCGAAAAACCAAAAAAAAAAAAAAAAAAGAATGTGTTGTATCTGTACATCAATATTTAACACAGCATTGTTAGTAACAAATACACTGGCATTAAGTCAACATGGACCAGTACAAATATGAAATTTTCTGCCCAGGTTTATGTCTATGTAGAAAAATTATTGCTTTCAAAATCCAGTTATCCGTTCCAACTAAAACACCATGACTTAAAAAGACAACTGCAGAACCAGGTCCAATCCCAGCAACTGAGAAGTTGGAGGCAGGAAGTAAATCCATCCCCAGTTACACATTAAGACCTGGTCTTTTTTTAAAGATAACTGCAAACTTTGTTAGAAAAGATGACTATCTTTTAGAAAGTGTATCACAAGAACTTTGGAGAGAAATACTGTCAAATTCAACTATTAAGTTTAATTTACTTTTGATGATACACTAGATATAGAATAAAACATGGCGATCCATCTACAGGCCAATGCAATTTTGGGGCTCTACAAAATAGCCCAACCAATAAATACTACAACACACATCATAATCAGTAAAATATGAGTATTTATCCCTAGGTCTCCCTCCCACTATTGGAAGTTCTATCTATAAATCTGTATTTGCTCTGAAAAAAACTTACAATACAAAACCTTCTAAAACATATAATCTGCCATTACTTACAGTGAACATAATCTTTCCATCTCAAAATTCTCCCCAAGGTTGAATATATGCTAAACTTTCCAATTTCACAACTGGTCAAATCAAAAGCTAACTTAAATTCTGGATTATAAAAGTCACTCATGGTGATGTTAGGCTAAAGTAGTAGTATCCAAGTTTTGAGTTTGAGGCCAGCTTGGAATACATAGGGAGTGTGGGGGAGAAAGGGGCATTCATCTTTCTGTTTTCTGATGACAGATGTTTTGTGCTGTTATGACTTCTCAGCATAATCAACTATACCCTGAAACTGTGAGCCCAAATAAACCCTGCCTCCCTAAATAAAAATATAATTTAAACTATTAGGAATAACCTCACTAGAGTTGAATAGTTCCAAGTAGTCTATACATGTTCAAGTTACTTCTCAGTACTTCAGTTTTTCTGTAAAATGGACAAATACTTACCACAAAGAATCGTTGAGATGTAATTATATACAAAGAGCAATCAATGTCTACAACCTATCAAGTACAATATTGCTTGCCAGTATTATTATGCCACTAAAATGGCAGCATTTAGATGTCATGCTATTATCAAAGAAACTTCAAGAGCTGGACAAGTTCCTATTTGTGTGAAACTTTAGCACAAGAGACAAGAGGATTGCTGCATGTTTGATGGCAGAGACAAGAGGATTGCTGCATGTTTGATGGCAGCATGGACTATAAATTATACTGGATGGTATTTTAAGAAATTGTTTAAAAATTAACATCCTAACTTTAAGTTTCACCAGAAAGCAGTTAAGACTGCTAAATTATGAATGCTGCAAAACTTCTGATGCTGAAAACTTCATGCCCTATCTATAAAAAAAAATTTTTTATACTAGCAAGTCAGATGACCATTAGTACCAAGCTAAATCCTAAACATACTTTCAAACCTTCTCATCAATGATGGAAGGAAACTTAACAGTCTCTATACTATTTTGTTTTCCTTCCAACCATTTGTTCTATAAACAGATTATGTGATCTTTAAAAGAGAGAGAGAGAGAGAGACAGAGACAGAGACAGGTGGAACTGGTGTTACTTATTTTCAATCCCAGCACTCTGAAGGCAAAGGTAGGTGGATCTCTGTGAGTTCCAGGGCAGCCAGGACAATGTAAAGGACTGTAAGGCTGTCTTTAAAAAAAAAAAAAAAAAAAAAAAAAGGAGAAAGACTCTTGTAACTGTTCTAAAGTGACAATGTTTTTAACTATAAAATTGAAATTCAAAGACTAACTTCTCCCAATTTAGGATAAAATCTGAAATGGGTAAAATAGTTACTTGAAAGAGCTGAGGCAGGCGTGGTGGCGCATGCTTAATCCCAGCACTCAGGAGGCAGAGGCAGGTGGATTTCTGAGTTCGAGGCCAGCATGGTCTACAAAGTGAGTTCCAGGACAGCCAGGGCTATATAGAAAAACCCTGTCTCGAAAAACCGAAAAAAAAAAAAAAAAAGAAAAAAAAAGAAAAATCTGTATTAACCAGGCGTGGTGGCGCACGCTTTTAATCCCAGCACTCGGGAGGCAGAGGCAGGCGGATTTCTGAGTTTGAGGCCAGCCTGGTCTACAGAGTGAGTTCCAGGACAGCCAAGGCTATACAGAGAAATCCTGTCTCGGAGAAAAAAAAAAAAGAGCGGTATTAATAGATCATATCACCTGTAATTCCTCCTAGCAGGAAGGCTGAGACAGGAGCATTTCAAGTTGAAGGGATGAACAACTTAAGGAGATTCTATATTTTGGTTTTTTTAAAGTTTTGTCTTTTTGGTTTTTTTTTTGGGGGGGGGGGGGGGGTTCGAGACAGGGTTTCTCTGTATCGCCCTGGCTGTCCTGGAACTCACTCTGTAGACCAGGCTGGCCTCGAACTCAGAAATCCACCTGCCTCTGCCTCCCGAGTGCTGGGATCAAAGGCGTGCGCCACCACACCCAGCTTTTTTTGAAGTTTTGATTTGACCCTATTATATACTATTTGAACAATTGCTGCCTGGAGTACAGTAAGATATTACGAATTATTTCCAGTAAAAATTAAAAAAAAAAAACTACCATGTTTTTCTAACTACAACCTCCCTTACAGATGAGAAAGTAAAAATCGTATCCCTAGGCAAAATGGAAAATATCTCATTTCCCCCAAGGAATACATCAGACTCCACGGAAAAAGCGGCTAAGGTTTATACTCCCTAATTCCCTGTGCCACTTTTAGTATATTCAAGGGCAGTCATTGTAGAGCAACTTCTGGATTTGGCTTATGAAATTTAAGAAGTACATACCACCTTATTAAATTTTCAAACAGAATCCTAAAGGACTCTAAGCCAGTTTTCTGGTCCCTTTAAAAAAATTTTAAAAAAGTCTTGTTTTAATGGTGATTTGTTCAAAGCCTTAGTCATTTAAAATCTAAAATAGGATGTTAAAAAGGTTTGATACAGCTTGAAAATGTTAAGCCCTTACTATCATTATGAGGTCCTAGTTAAAAGTACTTCTAACCTTTTCTACCAACTGGCAGTTGGGGATGAGTATCTAACTTTTCTTGTATCAGTACAGCCATACATACACACCTTAAGGACATCAAGTGAATTCACTGTGCCCTACATCCTAAAGTATTACAAGTATTACATCAACTCGTTTTAAGAGTATTTCTAGAAACATTCACTTCAGCTGGCAAAGAGCAACTTCATCCTTCTCTGCAGGGTTTCTCATGCTATTTCCTTGTCTTTGTCATCCATCTACAAAGGAACTTTCTTTATACTTTCATAATCTCAGTTGTGCAAAGAGAGTTGGTTACCCAGATGCACAGTTCCAATCAAGATTCTCAATCTTCAGATATTCAAATGACAAAAAGGGGGGGGCCCTTTGGGAAATAATTAAAAAACACGCAGTAAGAAGGGAAATTTTTAAGTCAAATCCAGAAAATTCCAAATTACCGGACAGTCAAAACCTACTCTAAGGAAAAAAAAAAAAAAGTGTACATTTACAATATGGCACTAAGATCTCAAAAAGTAAGCAACCCAACTGTTCCTATAATCGATTTAAGAAAAAAAGTCATTCTAGGCTTGGAGTTATACAGAAGAAACCTATGTAAGCTAATGCGTTTCCAAAAAAACAAAAAACAAAAAAACAAAAAAAAACTACATGGAAATGAAGTGTGATGGAAAATTGCATGGAGCGCATATACTAATGGAGTTTTCTAAATAGGAGAAGACGCTGACATCGAGCACATTTCAAGTAGACACACAGAGCTGAAGAATTTCCACAGTGAGAAACACTTGTCCTTAGAACGCAATGGCCTTGGAGAAAGCCTCAGAATCCATGGCCACAGGCTACTTCCACAAGCAGACTTCTCAGAAGCATCTTTAGGAGGCCACCATCAGCTTCTCTGCCTTCGGGGCTCGGGGGGGAAAGACGGGCACCGAGCACCATCTTTCCGCTCGGGGAGCTGCAGCCTTACGGAAACGCTTCAAACCTGAGCTACTTCCAATTTCCACGGGGAGAGGGGGAGCGGCGGAGCGTGGTTCCACCCTATCCTCTCGCACCAAGGGTGGCTGGGCGGCCGCGGCCGTGAGGGGGAGATGCGGCTGGCGCTTGCGTGCGTGTTTACGTGTCTCGGATGGGTGTGGGGAGAGGAGACAGAGAGGTCTTAATGAAAAAGATGGAGGGGGAGGGAAGCGAGAGAGGGGGTGGGAGGAAAGGGAGGCACCACCTTTCTTTTCTCTGCTCTTCCTGGGGATCTGAAAACTCCGCCTAAAAGGCCTTTCCGGCTCTTCGGCGCCTTTGGGCAGAGCGGACGCGGCCGCCTCGGAGGTTTGCTGAGGCTGCTCGTGGCCCTGGCTCCGGGCGGCTTCAGCTGCCGCAGTCTCCTCAGGCCCCGCGCCGCCGCCGCCGCCGCCGCCATTTTGAAGGGAAGACTCAGGCTCCGGAATCGCTGGCTTCACCCCGTCATCTCCGCCACCGCTTTTCCAGCTCGCGTCCGTCGGAGGGGCCTCCGTCTCCGCAGCAGTCGCCATCGCGAGGGCGTGAGGCGCTCCAGGGAGCTTCCGCCCACAAGGTCGACGGGCGTAGGGGGGAAGGGCGGCGGGCCAGGCCGCCGAGATCTCGGCCCACCCGGCCCCTCCGCCCCCGGGAGCCGCACTTCAGCCACAGAGACGCCTCTTAACCGCTACCGCCGCCCTAGCGTGCCTCTCGCCCCGGAAGCCGCTCCGGATTCGGGCGGCTTTTTAACCGGCCCCGGCTACCCAACGTGCTCGCGTCGGGCCCGGGAGGGGGCGGAGCCTCGGCGGACCCGCTCTACCAATAGGAATGCAGCGCCCGCCTCCGCAAATGCGGAGAACCCGTTCCAGGGGGCGGAGCCTCGCGATGCCGAGCCCGCCAAAAGAGGAGAGTGCCACGCCCGGGGAAAGCGTCGACGCCACCGCTTCAGAATGAGGGCTTGGGGTCGGCAGCATTCCACGGATTCCTGGGCCCTGCCCTGTCCGCCCTGCGATTGACGGAGGCAAGCGGGGGGGGGGGGGGGGGGGAAGGGGGGATCTTCCTGGACAGTACTCCTGCAAGTGAGCCTTCCCTCCAGAGGTCTGTGGACCAAACCAGGCAGATAATTGGCTGATCCTGGTCGTGTGATGTACTCATCAGTCTGCTCTGAGCTGCTCTTCCAAAGTACCAGAGTTCGAGTCCAAACCTACATAGGACAACTCAACCAGCTGTTAGTCACTTTGGAGGATCCATGTCCTTTTCTGGCCTCAGAGAGCACTAGGCTTACGTGCTCTCCTAAGCAGGCAAGCCACCTATATGCATAAAGACTATAAACACACAATAAGATAGGAAGTGAGAAGAGATAAGAAAATGGCCTCCAGTGATAAGCAGGATGGAAATCCAGACTTTCTGCTTTCCCAATAGATCACGGGCACTGGTTGTCCTCCAGACCGTAGCACTACATAAGCAAACATTCAATATTTGGGATTCTTCCGCATAATTTACAAGCTAATGATGGGGGGGGCGCAAATGCTCAAACACGAGTTCAACCACCTAGAAGAGAGCAACTTGATAGTGAAATAAAGGAAGGGCCTTTCAATAGTTTCTAGGTAAGGGATCCTGAGTTACCATCAGTACAGGCACATTCTCACAACACATACCAAGGAGATGCTTTTGCACAATTTAAATGTTGAAACTTATACAAATTGAGATGACAAAAGCCAGGTCTAATTCCAACCAAAGTATTTACACAGCCTAAGGCCTAGTTTTCAAGCAGCTCTGGCCTAATAATGCATTTGATGAAGAAACACGGGATACATTTTACTCGTGATCTCTAAGCAGCAGCAGCAGGATGCCCAGATCTTTGTCCCCCAACACCTCAATATTGCTGAAGGAATTGTTAGGCCAAGATAATAAACTGCAAAAGATCCACAGCCTCTGTCAAATGATTGGTACTTACAGAGCTTTCCAAGAGCAGTACAGGATCTGGGATAAGCATCCGTTGTTTGACATCATGTGTAGTGTAAAACCTGCACCTCTGTGAAACAAATCAAGGAAAAGTGTGTGTAAATCAGTTATTAGTAAACATGGTAGATGCTGGGGATTTAGCTGAGTTCACAGCGATTGCCTACCATACACAAAATCCAGGTTTTAATCTACCAGCACCAAATGAACTGAGCATGATGGCACACCCCCAGGGAGGTAGAAGCAAGAGAGAAGTTCAAGGTCATCCTGGGCTACCTGAGGATTAGAGGCTAAGGTAAAAAGTACATTTTAAAACTTTTTTTTTTGAATGGTGAAAGAAAAAGAAGGGTTTAGAAAAACTCATACATTATTTTAAAGTAACTTTTTAAAATTGGGGAGGATGAGCCTGATGGCACATATCTACTCCCAGCACTCAGGACAAAGAGGAAAGAGGAGCTATACATGTCCAAGGTCAGCCTGTACTACAAAGTAAGAACCCTGTGTCGAATGAAATAAAACATGAGGGGGATGAGAATGTAGCCCAAGTAGAGACTTTGAGTTTGCCTCTAGAATTCTGGCAGCACAAAAATAGATAGATAGGTAGGTAGGTAGATCGATGATAGATACATTAGAGAGAGAGAGAGAGAGAGAGAGAGAGAGAGAAAGATAGAAAGATAGAGAGATAGACATAGACAAACAGAAAGAGTTAGGAAAAGGAGCATGCTTTCTTTACCTGATGTGAAAGATCAAAAATTAACACTTTGCATGTTTCACTATGTGTGCATCCATATATGTCATTCTATTTTGCTCATATTTCCCCCTCACTACCCTCTTCTGCTTCTTCTCCACCTCTTCCTAGTTCTCTTTCTTCTTCTGTAAGACAGTCTTTCCTGCTTTCATGTGTCTCTGTCCTCCCTCCCCTCTCATATATGTATGTACACACATATCAGACACTCTATATTTTCTCTTACATAGAATGTATTACATCATCACATCTAGTTTATGTCTTGTTTATGCAGTATTGTATCAGACCCAGTTTATCCGTTGCTTGGGATGGCATCCAGGGCTTTTTTTTTTTTTTTTAGTTTTTTGAAACAGGGTTTCTCTCTATAGGAGGCTGTCCTGGAACTCACTTTGTAGACCAGGCTGGCCTCAAACTCAGAAATCCACCTGCCTCTGCCTCCCAAGTGCTGCAATTAAAGGTGTGCACCACCACCGCCTGGTCAGGGCTTCTTTCTTGTTAAGCAAGCATTCTACCAATTGAGCTCACTTTGTAGCCCATGATAGAACTAATTTTACAATCTGTCCTTGAACTAATAGAACTCCTTCCTCAGCCTCCCCTGTGGGGACTTTTGAAGTTAGACTAAATGTATTTTGCATTATGCCATGGCTAGGTATGGGCCCCATAGACTAATGTGTTTGAACAAGCCTATGGGACCCAGGGAATGGAATATGATGGTTTAAATATGCTTGGCCCATGAGGTGGCACTATTGGTTGTTACTGGAGAAGGTGTAACCTTGTTAGAGGAAGCATGTCACTGTGGAGGAGGGGCTTTGAGGACTCAATATGCTCAAGTGTGGCCAGAATGTTCCTGACTCTCTTCCTAGCTGTCTGTGGAAGACAGTCTTCTGGTTCTCTGTGGATCGAGTTGTAAAACCCTCAGCTCTTCCTCCAGCAACATGTCTGTCTTCGTGCTGCCTTGCTTCTCATCATGATAGTGAACTGAACCTCTAAAACTGTAAGCCAGCCCCAATTAAATGTTGTCCTTTATGAGAGTTGCCTTGGTCATGGTGTCTCTTCACAGCAATAAAAACCCTAAGACACAGGAATAGGTTCTTTCCTTCCACCATGTGTCAAGCTCAGGCTTGGTGGCAAATATCTTGACCAACTGAACAGCTCTCCCTTTCTCATGCTCTGTTTGGGCTGTTGTTTATTTTGATACAGGGCCTCAGTCTATCATAGCCCAGGCTAACCTGGAACTTGAAGCCATCTTCCTGTCTCTGCTTCCCTGCCTCTCTGCCTCCTAAATGCTGAATCTTGGCTTCTTCAGCAGAAAAACACTTGCTATCTCATGTAATGTGATTTAGGCTTCATTCCCAGTAATTTCTTCCTGGCACATATCTTACTGAAGTAAACTGGACCTAATGTATGATAAATCTATTTTTACCTCCCAATAAAAGTTATAATGTATGTATTCAAATGTTTTTACATGATTCATTCAGATTCATAATACCCTTTACTCCATCTGAGAAGACAGATGGAATCATTTGCTAGTAAATCCAAGGCTCACTGAAAGCAAAAGGATTTACCAATGAGGAGTGATCAAGTTGTAGTAGTGGGCTGTCAGATGAGAATTCACTGCAGTTATTTACATCACTGCTGTTTCCAACTGAAGAAAGACCCAAATTTGGTGGATTTCACTAAATACAGAGCCTGGTGCCAAGTCAAGTGTGTTTGGGGTGCTGCTCAAGACAAGGCAGTGTACTGCAAAGGCACAAATGCTGGTAAGAAAACAAAGTGTACAAAATTTTCATGTTCAAAGACTCATATATTTTTATAATAAAGGAGAACAAAAGAAACTTGTATGGTGCTCCATGTTTAGGAACAGATAACTGGTCTCACCGCTCAGCTTCGAAGAGGGCGGGGAAGCAGGAGAAATGTGAATATATAGAAGGAATATTGAAATAATGCCATAGCAGTCAGCAAACCCCATCATTCACCCTCTGAACAAATACTTCTTGAAACCCACCTGCTGCCAAGCCCTGCTGAGGCTACTCCTGTAAATACATCACACCTGTCCTGACGGATCAAGCTGTCTGCAGCTTTCATACCCCTCACCTTCTTTCATTGTCAAAGCACTTGCCAGATAAGTATTGCCATTTGGGGCAGAGGAAGAAATGGCCTCTTAGTTGCCTTGTTTAAGTAAACACTGTAAGTGGAGGGACAGGACTCAGGTCTGCGTGTCCCAATGCCAGCTGTAAGCTCTGCATCCCTGCTACTGCCCCTTCCTCCTGTCTTTCTGTCTTTCTTCATGCCATTTCCTCTCTAAATACCTAATCTTAATTCCTAAATATTTGGGGGTGGAAACTGAACCCAGGGCCTCAAATATACTAAGTACACACTAACATTGATCTATGCCCCACCCTAGAGTGCCAAATTAAATGGGAAGTTTTACAATGCATTTCAATCGCTCTGTCTCCTTCTACACCACTCCTCTCCCTTGTTTTAGCTTTTATAAAATTACATTTATATTTATGGGGGGGTTGTGCATGCTATGGGTGCATATGAAAGTCAAAGGAAACGTGTGTGTGTGTGTGTGTGTGTGTGAGCATGTGTGTGTGTGTGAGCATGTGTGTGTGTATATGTGTGTGGCGAGGGGGGGTTGTCAGTTCTCTCTTTCCACAGCGTGAGTCCTGAGGACAAACTCAGGTTGTTGGGCTTAGCGACAGGCACCTTCACCCCCTGAGTCATCTTTCCTTTTTATGAATGACTAGTGATATTTCTTAACAACTTTCTCCAAAACACAAACACTTCATTTTTTTTTACTCATTTTTCCAATAGTGGTTCCTGCAGATTTATAGATGATTTGTGGACAGACAGATATCATCGATCATCTGGCTTATTTGACCAGCTACTGAATTTTGAGCCAGACTCTTTACTGGATTTAGGCTAGTGCTTCACTGTTTGATGATTCATAGTACCAAGAGAGTACTGGGGCTTACATTATTTAACATTGTACATGTTCTCTCCAATGTACGAAAGCCTAGCAGCAAAGGGCATTTGGCTTGACCCCTTTGTCTGCACAATAAATGCCATAAAGTACTAATTTTAAAAGAACATTGAAAAATTTCCACTATCTTACAAATGAATAGATGAGCAAAATGTATTATACACTGAATATTATCTGCTCATAAAACATATCAAGTGCTGATGCTGGAACAGGAATGGAAACAGTGCGCTAAGATAAAAAAGTTGGTTACATAACATAAAATGTGCAGAAAAAGGAAAGCCAGAGAGAAAACCACAGATTTGTAGGCAGCTGCCCGGGCTCTGGGAAGCCTGCCCGGGCTCCAGGAAGCCTCTGGCTCTCCGCCATTACAAGATGGCGGGGGACCGGCTGGCTGTCAGGGAAGAGAGCCTAGTGTGCATGTGCAGCTCTCTTCAGGCTCTCCTCAGGCAATAGCCCCTCCCAAATATGCTAATGAGGCATGGCTTGTGGCACCAATGAACGGGCCATATGCTAATGAGGCATAGCTTGGTGCACCAATCCGCAACCACTACGACACCCTCCCCCTTCCCTGGGAGAGTATAAAAGCAGCAGCTCTGCTGCTGTCCAGGGTCCTGGGAATCTACAAGGTGCTCCAGAATAAAGCTGACTGAGAAGATCCCGGTGGTGGCATGACTTTCTTCTGGTCGAGGGAGGCGCGTTGCACAGATTGGTCACTAGAGGAGTGTGTGTGTGTGTGTGTGTGTGTGTGTGTGTGTGTGTGTGTGTGTGTGAAAATATACCTATTGTAAGGGATGAACCCAGTGGTGCTTGCCTATACTCTCAGCAGTTAGGAGACTGAGGCCAGAGGTTCTGTGAGCTAAGGCCAGACTGCACTTCTTAGGTCAGGTCTTGAGAATAAACTAATCAATCAATAACAAATAAATAATTGTAGTGTTGATTGCCTTGAAAACACTACTAACAACTATGTAAATGCATGTGAGTGAATGGATGTCTAATTACTGGACTCTGGTGTATAAATTAAACCAATACAACTTTTTTCAAAGAAGAAGGAAATTGGCCGGGCTTGGTGGCACATGCCTTTAATCCCAGCACTTCGGAGGCAGAGGCAGGCGGATTTCTGAGTTCGAGGCCAGCCTGGTCTACAAAGTGAGTTCCAGGACAACCAGGACTATACAGAGAAACCCTGTCTCGAAAAACCAAAAAAAAAAAAAAAAAAAAAAAAAAAAAAAAAAAAAAAAAAAAAAAAAAAAAAAAAAAAAAAAAAAAAAAAAAAAAAAAAAAAAAGAAAGAAAGAAAGAAAGAAAGAAATTGATACAGGTTCCACTAGTAAGTAGAAAAAACACCTTTTCAGCTATATGATGCAGGAAGATATTTGACTTGCAACTACTGCTTAAATTTGATTACACAGCGATAACAATAAAATTTTCCTATACACACACCCCAATATAAAATAAACAAACAAAAAATCTGTTCTACTAATATGGCAGTAACATATACCAAACATACCAGATAAGAGAGATGTAGCTTAGGTCATTTAAACCAGCTATACTTTCTGCAATAATGTCAGCTATATTTTCTTTATTTATTTTTGTTTTTGTTTAATTGGTTGGGTTGCTTGTTTTGTGGGGGTGTCTTGTTTTGTTTGTTTTTTCATTTAAGGTCTTCCTATGTAGCTTCCAATGGTAATTCTCCTGCCTCGGCTTTTGAAGTGCTAGGATAACAGGCATGTACTTTAAGGGCCCGTGATTCACCAAAAAATGATACCCCAGACTCAAATATTATGCAAAGGCAAAGAGTGTTTATTGTACAGAAATGACCAGCACACAGGGATCTCCGTCCACCAAAATGGAGATGTTGAGTGAACTTACAGGCTCACTTTTAAAGCCTGTTAGGAGAATTCCAGGGAGGAGTAGGTGACCTTTACCTTTCTCTACCTCAGTTGGTTGGTTCTATTTTTCAGGATATGGGTGGCCTTGGGATTGGTCAAGGTTCTGGGGAATTTGGAAGACTTTCTGGAACTGTTATTAATTAACTACTCTTGGCTCAGGCTAGGTTAATTAACCTTCTTTCAAAAAGTCTATGACCCAGCTGAACATGGTAGTGTATACCTTTAATCCCAGCACTCGGGAGGAGAACATAGTGAGTTCTAGGACAGCCAGGGATACACAAACTTTGCCTCAAAAGAAGAAAGAAACAAAAACAAAAAAGTTTATGAACCTTGCATGGTAGTTTGTGCCTACAATGTCAGCTCTCAGACAGCTAAGACAGGAGGTTAACTTTGAGTTCCAGAACAGCTTGAGCTATAGAGTGAGACCCTGCTTCTAAAAACACCTAAGTAAGTCCATAGTATGGAACACAAAGTCCAGTGAGTTAACAATCTAAAACATTCTAGATTTTTTACTTCCATTTCAACTTTTTAAAACAAAATTGTAGCTGGCTTGCTTTTTCTGAGATAGACTCCCAAAGTTACTATGTATCCAAGAATGACCTTAAACTTCTGATGTTCTGCTGCCTCTACCTTCTCTTGAGTACTGTGATTACAGGCATGTGTAACCATGCCCAGGTTATGCAGTGCTGGGGAACTGAACCCAGGGTCCCTACTTCCCCAGCCCAAGTTATCTGGTTTTCAAATGTCTGTTTCCAAAATACCCCCAAGTGAAAAAAAAATTAGCAGTTTACCTTCCACTTAGTGTAATATAAAAGTCCTAGTTAAGAAAGGGATTTGTAAAGAGAAAAGAAACATGTAGCTAGATAGATCACCTCAAGTTTTAATATTCCCCAAAGTTCTAAAAAAAAAATAGTTAATTATGATAAATTTTCTTATAAGAAGTCTTTGGGGAGCTAGCCAAGTTTAAATCATGTGGTTGTTAGGTCTGTGGTTTCAATTTACATAAGTTATAGAAACATAACACCAGAAATTTCTCTAATTGAGGAAAATGAGGTTTTCAGTTACTTATCTAGAGGAATTCGATTTGTGGTTAGTGCCACTTGATGATTAATTTATTCTCTGGAGAATATGAGTTTCTCTGGGATGAAATACATGATAATAATGCTTGAAGGATCAGTTTTGCTTTACTTAGCAGAAGTTGAAAAAAATAAAAACAAAGTGCTATTCACATACATTAAAATTGGTGTTAAGATCACACAAACCTATCCTTCCTTTTAGACATTTGTTCATATTCCTGCTAAAGATGCTGGTTAAACTCACTAGGATGTTGTACAGCTATTTCCTCTGAACTGAAGCACTACTTCATTTTTGGAGAAAGATCTGGGAGAGAGGGGAGATGTGGAGGAGAAACTGGAGAGGGAGAGGGGAAACTGCAATCAGGGTGTAATATATGAGAGAAAAAATGTTTTTCACATCTCCTCAGGAAAACTCACTTAGATGTGCAAATGAGTTCTTCTCTGTCTTAACTGGTTTGGTGTCATCGATCATATGGCCCATAGTAATACAAGTTTCTTGCAAATATAATGGACAATGTAAGACACTGAAGATTATCAAATTTTGTTCCAAAATGTATTGTAGCAAATACAATACTATTTCTAGAAATATGTTAGAGAAGCCTTAGAGTAAGATGCAAGTCTCATGGTGTTTCAAGTAAGTTTATGAACTTATATTGGGCAATATTCATAGTTTTCCTCAGTCATATACAGTCCATGAGCTGGTTAGTTGGCTACACCTGCCAGATTCTTGTAGAATTATATATGAAGCATCTTAGTCAAGGTTCCTATTGCTGTGATAAAGCACCACAACCAAAAGCAGTTGGGGAGGAAAAGATTTGTTTGTCTTACACTTCCACATCATAGTCCATCATTGAAGGAAGTCAGGGCAGGAACTCAAACAGAGCAGGAACCTGAAAGCAGGGACTGAGGCAGAGGCCATGGAGGGAAGCTACTCATGGCTTGCTCCTCATGGCTTGCTCAGTCTGCTCTCTTTCTTTGTTTCTTAAATTATTTATTTACTTATTTTATGTGCATTGGTCTTTTGCCTGCATATATGTTTGTGTGAAGGTGTTGGATCCTCTAGAACTGGACTTAACAGACAGTTGTGAGCTGCATTATGAATGTCAGGTCCCCTGGAAAAGAATCTAGTGCTCTTAACCATTGAGCCATTTCTCTAGCCCCAGCCTGATTTCTTATAGAACCCAAGATCATTAGCTCAGGGATGGCACTATTCATAATGGGTGGGGCCCTTCTCCATCAATCACTAATTAGGAAAATGCCCTACAGGTTTACCTACAACCCTAACCCATAAAGACATTTTCTCATTTGGGATTTCCACCTTTCAGATTACTACAGCTGTGTCAAATCAACAAAACTAACCAACACACAATGTAATTTAAATATTTAAGCTTCAGAAATGATTCAAGAAAAGTTTCACTCTTCTATTGGCAGACACTGAATGTTTATATGTCCTCAAAATTCCTATGTTGTAACTTAATCTCTGATGCTATGGTATTTGGAGGCAGAAGCTTTGGGAGTTGTGGTTGCTTAAATAAGAATGGTCCCCGTAGACCCATATACTTGAATTATTGGTCCCGATTAGAGTTCAAATCCCAGCAACCACATGGTGGCTTACAACCACCCGTAATGAGATTTGATGCCCTCCTCTGGTGCATCTGAAGTCAGCTATAGTGTACTTATGAATAATAATAAATGAATCTTTGGACCGGAGAGAGCAGGGACTGAGCAAGCGGGACTGACCGGAGCGAGTGGGGCCGGCCAGAGCAAGCAAGCAAGCAAGCAAGCAAGCAAGCAAGAAAGAAAGAAAGAAAGAAAGAAAGAAAGAAAGAAAGAAAGAAAGAAAGAGAAAGAAAGAAGAGAGTGAGAAGAGAGCGAGGTGGAGGCCTAACAGCCCCCTTTATGATCTTTACTGTTGCTAGGTAACTGGGGATTAGATTAACCTGAAGGTCAGAAGTTTGGGCCATTGCCTACATGACTTCTAGCCATACTTCTCTTGTGGGAACTGTCAGGGCAGTAACTTAGGCGGAGCCAGAGTTCCAGGAGACGTGAGAGAACTCCTTCTGTCCCATATAGATGAATTATTACCACAGGGTCCCGGGGTTCAGCATCTCAGCTCTACTGGAGACTAGCCTGTCTGTGTACAGCCCAATGCCCCACATTCCTGGTAGCCTAGGCCAAGATCTTAAGCAGGAATTATGGGTAAGAAACCATCCCTTAAAATGGGGTCACTAAGTCGGGCATGGTGGTGCATGCCTTTAATACCAGCATTCTGGAGGCAGAGGCAGGCAGATTTCTGAGTTCGAGGCCAGCCTGGTCTACAAAGTGAGTTCCAGGACAGCCAGGGCTTTAGAGAGAAACCCTGTCTCGAAAAACAAAACAAAACAAAACAAAATGATGGGGTCACTAATATGACCTTATCCCCAGGGAAACCAACACTTTACTTTTTTTTCTTTATTTATTTATTTATTTATGTATTTATTATATGTAATTACACTGTAGCTGTCTTCAGATGCTCCAGACGAGGGTGTCATATCTGGTTATGGATGGTTGTGAGCCACCATGTGGTTGCTGGGAATTGAACTCAGGACCTCTGTAAGAGCAGTCAGTGCTCTTACCCACTGAGCCATCTCTCCAGCCCCTAACACTTTACTTTTTAAATCATTTACAAAACTATGATGATAGATAAAAACTTTCCCAACAATAAAATTTCATATGGCTACACGTGTGTCATTGGAGGTGGGTTTTGGTATATGGTAAAGAAAGCCTCAATTAGAAAGAATTAAAATAGTTTAAATTTATGCATTAAAGATTGGTTTTAAAAATCAGGCATTAGATGTTAAACAATAATTGACCATAAAGATTTATTAACCTGCTCTTGGAAATATGCCACTAGCCTTGGATGACTGCCCCACTGAATACATCCTTTTAAAATTGTTATATATTTATGATCTATATTAATAATGATGTTGCCTGTTCTGTTTGTGATTCACTGAATATACAGTTTCAGAGTTATAATGCTTCAATGATTTTTGTGCTTTACTGTGCTAAATGATTTTTGTTGGTATTTGTGATTGTTTCACTGGATACAGTTTCTAAGAGATGGTTTTTTAAAGTATAAAATCCCTTGCTTGAGAGCTACAAAATACATTCAGATTCAAACTGGCTCTGTGTTTGTTTCTGTTTGTCACCACTGAATCCTTACCTACCTAGCTTTGAGGAGCCTCACTCTAAGGACCCTCATGCCCAACTGGTGGTCTGTGGCACTCCCCCATCTTCACTAGGTTCTTTTCTGCAATTTAGAATTTTCTGAAAGCATTAAATAGTAAACCACAAAATGGGGCTGTTAGATATTTTTAAAATAAGTTGTGTGTGTGTGTGTGTGTGTGTGTGTGTGTGTGTGTGTGTGCCTTCGTGCACTAGAAGCTTTAGTGTACATGTTATCTAAGTATTCTGCCAATGAGCTACATCTCCAGTCCCTAGTTTACAGTTTTCAAGGTTAAAAAGAAGTTACATTACATTAAAAAAATGTATTTAAATTTTTAAAAAATATGTCTGTGTGAATGTGGGTGCCTGTGGAGGCCAGGCTACCCTGGAGCTGCAGTTACAGGTGCTTTGCAAGACACCTTGTCTGTGTGTGTGTGTGTGTGTGTGTGTGTGTGTGTGCTGGGAACTGAACTTGGGTTCTCTGGATGAGCAGCAAGAGTTCTAAAATGCCAAGTGATGGCTCCAGCCTCTGCAATGTTTGAGTGGAAGTCCACAAGCTTGAAAACCTGACAGTACACAGATGTAAAGGCAGATAAGGCTAGACTGAGGTAGTGTCTGGTGCTGATCAATATAGGTCATAATTATATGTATAATATTTGTTTATTTTGTGGTACAGCACTCTGCCACTGAGCTACACCCCTAACCCAGACACCTTTTTGAAGCACAATCCTATTTTTATGGAAAAAATAGTTTAAACGTCTCACAAAAATAAAATATAAATACCCATCTGTTGAATACCTGGGGGTAGTCCTTGAAGTTCTAGGTCCAGGCTAAACTTCAGGCATTCAAAATTTAATAGACCCCCCAAGAGCATATACACACATATTCTAGCAGAGGGAAGCGACACACCACTAAGCAGTTTCAAAAACCAGCTTTTCAAGTGTGTATATATACATACACACTATAGGAAGATATATATATATATATGATGTTTTTGAAGCAAAGTTTCATGCATCCCAGGGTGACAGTACTTTTAAATATTCCAGGAAGCCAGCTGTGGAAACATACTCTTTAATCTCGGCATTCAGAAGGCAGAGGCAGGAAGATCTCTATGAGTTTGAAGACAGCCTGACTTATGTAATGAACTACAGGACAGCCAAGACTAAATACTGAGACTATCTAAAAAAAATTTTTCAAAAGAGTTATGTAGATAAATGTATGCATACGTACATGTATGCATATGTGTGTAATTTTTTATTATAGCAATTTTGGTATTAAGTATCACTTAGTCATAGCAGAATTTTTCCCAGAACTCTGAGCTGGGTGCAGTTCTTGGATGGAACCTGGAGCAATAGCAAGATGGGTACAGTTCAGTTACAAACATTTGCCTGTTATTTATGAAGTATATATTTTCAAAGAGTCATAAATTTAAGGTCTAAAGGATTCTTCTAAAACTTATTTAAGTGTGTATGTGTGTGGGTACATAAGTGTGTATGGGTATGGGTATATAAGTGTGTATGTGTGTTGGTACATAAGTGTGTATGTGTGTGGGCACATAAGTGTGTATGTGTGTGGGTACATATATATGGCGTTCAGAGGACAACTTGCAAGAGTGGGTTCTTTCTTTCCACTATGTGAGTTCCAGGTTCAAACTCAGGTTGTTGAGCCATCTCACTGACCCAAGGATTCTTTCTGTTGTTTGTGGAACTGGAGATTGAACCTAAGGCCTGTGCATCTTACATGTGCTATATCCACAACCCTCCCCCCCCTTTTTTTTCCCTTGTTCTGGTCAATCCCGCTTGCCCCACTGGACCCTGCTCGTTCTGGCCACCCCCGTACGGCCCTGCTCGCTCCGGCTGGCCCCGTTCGGCCCTGCTTCCTCCGGACAGCCCTGCTCACAACCCCCTTTTTACTGGTTAAAAAAAAAACTGATTTGGGGCAATACTACAAAGATAGGTAAGTATTTGAGCACTCCACAGAAGTAAGTATAATGGGCAAAAAATATGTGAGGCCATTCCCAGCATCATTACCCATCAGGGAAGTGTACACACCCTATGAGATGTGATTACATGCCTATCAGAATAGGAAGAGGGAGAGGGAGGCCAAGATAGGGGACAACTTGATGTACTGTTGGAAATGTAAAATGGTATAGCCATGTGGAAAACAGTTCAGAGACTTGTCTTGTCAGAAACATCCTTGGTGTTGTATAATCCACCATGAGCTCTCCTTCGTGTTTTCTCAAGGGAAGTGAAAATACAGGTCTACAATGATACTTATTTATGAATGTTATATCATCAGCTTTACTTGTCAACCATCCAACAGGGAATGAATGAGCAAAACATATAAAGGCAGGCAGACAGATGACCGCTACTCATCAGTAAGACATGTGTGGTGCTGATACATGTGATAACTTCCAAGAATACTAGATGTGAGAAGGGAGAGAAGCCAGGAATTTGATGCATTGTTTCAATTACATTAAACTCTAGAGCCATCCTAACTTTGTGTCAGGAGTCAGCAGGAACGAAAGGATAGGTGGGGACATTGGGAAGAGCAGAGGGGATAGTGATCACTTTAGGGATTGTGAGAGGGTTCAGTATCTTTACTGTAGTTATGGTTACATGATTCTGCACATTTCTCTGAAGCTCTTGGGTACTCCTTTAGTACGAGTTCCTTTAATCATGTGGAAATTATACCTCTGTAAATGTTATTTTAAATTAAAACTAAATATTTAACAGCTATAGTGTGCAAGAAACCAAATACTGACACGACATCCAGGACAACCTGTACTTCACTTGATGTCTGAGGAGAGTCGTCAGCATACATGAGCAAACCTCCTCTGGATCCAATACTCCCAGCATCCCCCACAAAGCCCTAGGGCATGTTATAACTGAAACTTTTATTGAGAGTTGTAATCAGGAAGCTGTGATAATTAACATAAAGCAACCCAAATCCTATAAGCCCTCTTCTCCATTTCCCCCAACTGTAACACTTTGTTGATCCATTCTCTCACTGGTAGATACTTGGGTTCTTTGCTACAGTGAACATGAATGTGCAAAATATCTTTTTAAAATCTTGCTTTTGGTTGCATACTCAGAGGGGAGCTTGGTGGGCCCTATGGTGGTCCTATGTCTAATTTGTTTGAGGAATTTCTGTGGTGGAACAGAGAAAGTCCTGAGGGTTTGCGAAGTCCTGGGTGAATGTGTGCTGTTGATATGGTTACATCATGTCAAGAACTCTAACCTCAGACCATGAAGAAATGGCAAAGCCTTCACAGGGGTGAGGAGGGTGAGGGGTGTTCAAGGGAGGGGGGTGGAGAAGCTTTCCCTTGGACTACGTGTTGATTTTGGTAGTGTGTGCAGAAAATGTCCATCATAGCTTTCACCCCACATTTTTAGTTAAAGACTGCTCCCTGACAGGGACCGACTGCTCCTTGAGATTATCTAGTTCTCTCCTTGTTCAGCTGTATCCTATAAACCCTGCTTCCTTATCTGTGTGTGATAATGCCACTTCCCCTCTGTTCAACTGTATCTAACGGAGCTTCTGAGGTGCAGTTTTACCGTCAGAGGACCCAGCCAATTTGATGACAGCTTCGCTGTACATGTGTCTTGTCTTCATTCTCTTGCTACCCAGTCAGGTTAGTCCCCACAGCTGTGCCAGAATGCAGACAACTTCTGTATATTCTCACCCTGACCATACCATTTTACATTGCCAGGAACAACCCACACACTTTACAATTTCTCTATAGCCTGTGTAACACTAACTGTTGTTCTCCCCACCATGAGGTGCATGTGCCTATGCGTGCGTGTGTGTGTGTGTGTGTGTGTGTGTGTGTGTGTGTGTGTGTGTGTGTGTGCGCGTGTGTGCGTGTGTTTAAACACCAGCCATCCTAAGGGATAGTAGTATGATGGCTTTACACAGGAGTCT
>LR749882.1:251322-378981 GCA_902729485.2 Mus minutoides
TGTTTTCTTTTTTCTTTTTTTTTTTTTTTTTTTTTTTTTTTTTTTTTTTTTTTTTTTTTTTTTTTGGTTTTTTTCGAGACAGGGTTTCTCTGTATAGCCCTGGCTGTCCTGGCACTCACTTTGTAGACCAGGCTGGCCTCGAACTCCGAAATCTGCCTGCCTCTGCCTCCCGAGTGCTGGGATTAAAGGCGTTCGCCACCACGCCCAGCTAGGTTTAATGCTCTTATTTGCCAGTAAGTTTATCTTTGTGTTTTTCTCTGTCAGTGCCTTGGAATCTTTGAATCATCAACATTCTGGACTTTAATAAGAGATGCTGGGCTGTGGGAAGCCTTTTGACTGAGCTGGCTTGGTCACTGGGTACTTTTGTATTTTTATATTCCTAGGCCTTCCATTGGGGTGCAGTAACTTGGAAACAGTTAAAGTCTTTTTGGTCCTTAAGACCTGTCCAGAAGTATCATAGTGTTTAAGGCTAATTATTTCTCTACTCCTGAAACTGAAAGACCTCTGTGAGGAGACCCCCCCCCCACTCGCTTTTCAGGATAACGAGAGACGGGCTTGATGCAAAGAACATGAGGTAGTTTAATGGCGGAGCTCCAGGTCCTCTTGCAGTGAAGACAGAGGAACTGACCCAGAAGCCCCCGGGAGTCAAGGGTTTATATAGTAAATGGCGAAGGGAGGTGGGAAGAACTGATGCACTTACACATGATTGGCTAGTTTAAACATCAGTAAAAAATACGTGAGGGTTACAGCACTTCCTTGGGCGGGTCATCTGGTTATCCTCTAACCATATTAGGAAGACAAAGAGTTGTTAGCATCCCTCCCAATGGCCCCCTGCTCAGTGGGGATAAGCCCAGGCATGTCCTTGCATGCCCTCCCTATCTATGAATCAATGGCCTTTGTTCTGGCATGTCCGGGCATGCCTGGGCTTGTTCGGCAGTGCTCAATACCCTATGCCTGACCTTGATTTTAATTTTTCTTTCAAAACCAGGGTCTTCTGAATAATTCACAGTGGTCTCTGGGCTATGGTATTTTCCTAGGTTGGTTTGTGAGGACAGACCTGATTCCCAAAACTGAGTTCTTCCTCATTGTCTTGGATAGATGCTCTTCAGAGTTCCGCGTCTTTACATCAATGCCCTGGTCACTTTTCTTCTGAGTCTGTGAGGGACATCTCCAGTGTCTCCGCACTGTGCTGGTATGCTTAGATCTTACACATCTTTCAAGAGCTCTCATCTGGAGCCGGGCGTGGTGGCACACGCCTTTAATCCCAGCACTCACTTTAATCCCAGGCAGAGACAGGCGGATTTCTGAGTTCAAGGCCAGCCTGGTCTACAAAGTGAGTTCCAGGACAGCCAGGGCTATACAGAGAAACCCTGTCTCGAAAAACCAAAAAAAAAAAAAAAAAAAAAAGCTCTCATCTGAAAGGTTTGGTTTACAGTGCAGTACTGTTCAGAGATGAGGTTTTGGGAAGTTCGATGAGGCAAGGGTCTGATCTCCTGAATGGGTTCATAGATTCAGAATTTGAAAAAAAAAATATGTGTATGCATGAGTCTGAGTGGATGTGTGCAGGTGCATGCTCCTATGAGTGCACAGAGGCCATAAGGAGATATTGGATCGCTGTGAGCTGGAGTTATAAGCTCCTGACTTATTATGTGGCACTGGATCTGAACCTGACTCCTCATGATCACACAGCAAATTCAGCAAATGCACTTAGCTGCTAGGCCATCCATCTCTCCAATGATGTTTTTCTTGAGACAGATTCTTTTTCTTTAATTTTTTTTTGTTTGTTTGTTTTTGTTTTTCGAGACAGGGTTTCTCTGTATAGCCCTGGCTGTCCTCGAACTCACTTTGTTAGACCAGGCTGGCCTTGAACTCAGAAATCCGCCTGCCTCTGCCTCCAGAATGCTGGGATTATCTTTAAATTTTTAAAAAATATATATCTGCATATAGATTAGATGTTTTACTGCATATGTCTACATACCAGGTGTGTGCCTGGACAAGGCCAGAAAAGAGAATCTGATCTCCTAGAACTGGAGCTCTAGACGTTCATTAGCTAACATGTGAACCCTGGGAATAGAGTCTGGGTTCTCTAAAGAGCAGCTAGTGCTCTTATCCTCTGAGCTAAGTCGCCAACCTCTCGAGACAGGTCTATGTAGGCTTCGCTTACCTGGAACTTGAAATATAGTTCAGGTTGGCCTTGAACTCACAGTTTTCCTACTTTCTTTTTTTGTTTGTTTGTTGTTTTTTTGTTTTTGTTTTTTTCTAGACAGGGTTTCTCTGCTTAGTCCTGCCTGTCCTAGAACTCACTTTGTAGACCAGGCTGGCCTCGAACTCAGAAATCCGCCTGCCTCTGCCTCCCGAGTGCTGGGATTAAAGGCATGCGCCACCACGCCCGGCTGTTTTCCTACTTTCACCTCCCAAGTGTTTCTTGACCACAGGCTTCTGCTACTATCCCTGGCTTAGATTCTGGATCTTTTAGGTAAATTAGTCACAGAGTAATGGCATTTTCATACCCTCTTACTTGTCTTCCTCCGCAGTCTTCCCTTTGGTACTTATATCACAAATTCAGACTCTACCTATTCGGGTTTTATCAATCTATGCTATCGGGGCCTGGGGACATCAGCAGGTCACCGGGAGTGGCTGCCCTTGAAGGCTGTATTGTGTCCTTGTCCTGTCTCCCTTTTCTGGATGCCACAAGATGTACAGAGCCACTCTCCTGTTTACTTGCACTGTGATGGCCTGCCAAGCTTGTCTCAGGTACCAAAGAAAGTGGGGTAAATGACCAAGACTGCAAGCCATGAGCCAAATTTCTTTTTAGATTGTTTCTCTCTGGCATTTTGTCATAACAATGCAAACCACACAGAAGTAGATGCTTTTTAGTCTCCCAGAATTCTCAGTTCTAACTTTTTTTTAAAAAAAAGATTTTTATAGCCAGACATGGTGGCACATGCCTTTAATCCCAGCACTCGGGAGGCAGAGGCAGGCAGATTTCTGAGTTCAAGGCCAGCCTGGTCTATAAAGTAAGTTCCAGGATGGCCAGGGCTATACAGAGAAACCCTGTCTTGAAAAACCAAAAAATAAAATAAAATAAACACTTTATTTATCTTAGAAAACAGCTCATCCACAACGACAGGAAGCAAACAAATAACTCAGAATTGTTCTGAAGCCATTTATACCTTTGAACCCAACATGAAATGGGATGCAAGCAAAATGGCATTAATGATGATGATCATGTACATACATGTTTATTGTGTCACATAATACATATTTATTATTGTGTCAGGCATTAGTGTCTGTACAAACCAAACTGGAAGCTTCAGGTAAAAAGCCCATTGATAATGTGCACATACATGTTTATTGTGTCACATAATACATATTTATTATTGTGTCAGGCATTAGTGTCTGCACAAACCAAACTGGAAGCTTCAGGTAAAAAGCCCATTGATAATGTGCACAGAGATGACAGAAGTACGTTAAGAGTCAGTCGGGACAGAGAATATACAACAGTATCTTGACACATCCCTATATACTACAGCTACAGTAGCACATTTAAACGTTCCAAAAATCTCCAGCTACTGTTATTATTCCTAGACAATGCCCAGAGAAGTACTCAACTGAACTGGGACCATTTAGAGCAGACATTGCCTTCATTTCAATAGAGCAAAGCTCCAGGAAGAATGGGAACCAGGGAACAGGGGTGGGGTGGGTGAGAGCATTCAGCAACAAAACTACGATGACACCCCTCTCCTCAAATTCATGTAGATGAAAATAGAAATAGAAGTTGAGGATGTAGCTCAGTGGTATGAGTGTTCACCTAGTGTTTGATCCCAGTGTTAATAAATGCAGAAAAATCTAATTAAAAAGTGCACATATGAAGGCTAGGTGTGCTGCTCACTATAGTGCTGTAATGCAGTCAGAGCCAGGAGAGTTGCTCCAAACTCAAGGTCAGTCTGTTCTACATAGCAAGTTCCAGGTGAGCATGGAATACACAGTGAGACTCTGTCTCCAAAGGAAATACACACACACACACACACACACACACACACACACACACACACACGCACACACACAACCCAATGAACAACAAAATTCCAGATTCTCTTTATTGAGAAGGCTCCTGAAAGTATGTACACATACATCAAAACAAAACAAGCTCCCACCCAAGGGTTCACCTTTGTTTTTTTCTTTTAGCATGTACTAAGCAATGGGTTTCATTGTGGCAAGAATTTTGTGTATGCCAATGTGCTGGCCCATAAGAAGTCCAGAGGGTGACATCAGGTTGGCTGCTTTCCTCTGCTGTTCACCACCTGAACTTTCAAAACAGGATCTCTCATTTGGTCTAAACTTCCACCTGTTGGCTAGCCTGGCTGACAAGTGAGCCCTTGGGGTCCGCTCATTTGCAAAGCCCCTCCCCAGGTGCTGAGGTACAGACACATGCTCTCAGATGCTCACCTCCTGAGTGCTAGGATTGTCCATGGATGCTGAGGATCTGAACGCAAGCCCTTTAAGACTGAGCCAACTGGCGCTGTCCCCTCACTGTGACATTTCTTCAAATACATGTGTCTGTGTATATATACATGTGTGTGTGCATGCAAGTAGAGGCCAGAGAACCACCCTGGGTGTCATCCCCGGGAACACTCTCCACCTTCCCTGACAGTCTCTGATTAACCAATTAGGTGGGCTCCAAGGATCCTCCTATCTCTATCTTCCCAGTCTGGAACTACAAGATCATGCCACATCACCTTGCAAGCTTTTAGTGTATTCTGAGGATCACACTCGAGTCTCCATGCTTGTAAGACCAACTGAGTATTTTCCCTGCTCCCTTATTTGTACTTTGATCATATTCATACTATTACCCTTTTGGGTCCCCTTCCCCATCACATTCTGTTTGATTGACCTATGGCCATGTCTATGGTAAATTGTGTTCACTGATAATTAATGGAGGGGGTGGGAGAACCCAAGCCCACTATGGGTGGCACCATTCCCTTTGGCAGGTAGATATGTAAAAAAGCTGGCTGAGCACGAATCAATGAGTGGGCCAGTAAACATCATTCGTCCATGGTTTGTTTTTGTTCCTGCCTTGACTTTCTTTGATGGGACTGTGACCTGGAACTGTAAGTAAAAATAAACCCTTTCCTCTCCAGGTTGCTTTCGGTCATGGTATTTATCACAGCAACAAAGGAAACTAGGCTACTCCTTGATAAACCGTTCTGTCTAGGTAGGCCTGCTGCTGACTGGAAGAACTACCAACATTCCTGAAGGAAAAAGGTGTGATGTAAGGAGCAGTGATTTGTTAAAACTGTCTGCCTACACAGACTTGAGGGGTAGTGACCTCTTCTCAATGTGGACTTGCTCATGTGGGGCTTTAGATCCTGATGACTTTAAGATTCCTACAGATAGTTCTGGGTTTGGGGAACTGTCTTGCAACTCTGCATGTCCATTCTCTAGAACAAGGTGGTACTCTGAATTTAGGGAAATCAAGTGAAAAAATGGGCACATAGGGGGCTGGTGAGATGGCTCAGTGGTTAAGAGCGCCAACTGCTTTTCTGAAGGTCCCGAGTTCAAATCCCAGCAACCACATGGTGGCTCACAACCTTCTGTAACAAAATCTGATGCCCTCTTCTGGAGTGTCTGAAGACAGCTACAGTGTACTTACATATAATAAATAAATAAATCTTTTTTAAAAATGGGCACATAGAGAACATCAAGTTGAACAAGCTGCTCAGCAAGCCGGGATGTAGCAGCCTGTAACCACAAAGTTTGCCTTCTTAGCAGCTGGAGACTTCTGGGAATGGAAACCGAAGCAGTCAGTGGCAGTGACCACAAGCCAGAAACTGAAACCACATTCTAATTTTGCACAAAATTGCTAGCTCTGGCTGTTTTCGTTGTGTCGTGACTACAAGGATTACATTTAGTTGCATGTACTGTAACAGCTTCAGAACAGACTGAAACCCATGTAGCCTGCCACCACTTGTACTAACTCTCAAAATGTCAGCAGGAACAACTAACCTTCTAGCAAAGATACAGTGCCTAGAGTCAACAAGCCAGTGCCACCATAGGAACAAAAAGTGGAGACTGTCCAAAATGTCTCTGGAGGATGGGCAAAGGAAGACCAGAGAACAAAGCAGATGGGTTTTCTTTTTCTTTCGCTTTCTCCTTTTCTTTCTTCCTTCCTTCCCTTCTCCCTCCCTTCCTTCTTTCTTTTTCATTTTGTGTGTGTGTGATATTTAACTATGTGGCTGACTGACCTGGTACTATCCAGCCCAGGCTAGCCTTCAAATTATAACAATTCTCTTGCTTCAACCTCTAGGGTGCTGGGATTGCAGACAGAAAACTGGATTTTTCCCTTGGAAAAAAAAACTGGACTTATTATCTATATGAACATTGTGCCGAATCTAGGAGTGGACAGTGTGTTAAAGGATATGGAGAAGCATATTATAAAGACAAAACTAGTCATTAACCTTACTGGACTAACATGCTGTTGAAAATGGTTGCTAAGACCTTAAACCTGTTCAGTCTTTTTATAGACAAAACAAGAACCCTACTCTTAGCTGGGTGTGGTGGCACACGCACGCCTTTAATCCCAGCACTTGGGAGGCAGAGGCAGGTGGATTTCTGAGTTCGAGGCCAGCCTGGTCTACAAAGTGAGTTCCAGGACAGCCAGGGCTATGTAAAGAAACCCTATCTCAAAAAACTAAAAAAGAAGAAGAAGAAGAAGAAGAAGAAGAAGAAGAAGAAGAAGAAGAAGAAGAAGAAGAAGAAGAGGAAGAGGAAGAGGAAGAGGAAGAGGAAGAGGAAGAGGAAGAGGAAGAGGAAGAGGAAGAGGAAGAGGAAGAGGAAGAAGAAGAAGAAGAAGAAGAAGAAGAAAACCCTACTCTTTCAGAGAAAAACTATTTCAGTGAACCAAGCAGACTAAATTCCAGTGTAATTTAAAAATGAAACTTCCCTTCGCCCTTCCTTTTCCTTGTTGTTTCAAGGCATGGTCTCACTATGCAGTCCCAGCTGGGCTGGAACTTGCTATACAGAGTAAGCTGACCTTGCACTTTGGGAGATCCTCCTGTCTCTGCATCTTAAGGGCTGGAGTTACAGGTGTGCACCACTACCCCTGCTAGCTTCAAGTTCACCATCAGTCACTTGTGTCCGCAGTGAGATGCAATGCTTCTTTTCTGTCATAGCTGTGACTGAGCTTTGTAGAGGGCATAGATAAAGGTGAGTGAAGGGGGTAGGGGCTGCAAGATGGCTAAAATGGGGAGAGGTGCTTGCTGCTAATGCCAAGCCGGATGACCTGAGTTCTGTCCTCAAAACTCATACAGTTGAAAGGAGAGAACGAAATACTCAGGTTGTCTTCAGATCTCCACCCAAGTGTGGCAGTACCTGTGTACATGCATGTCTCACACACACATACACTAAATACACGGAAGTGAATAACTGATGAGCACTAAGTATACATGGTAAAAAAAAATAGTCAGAGCAGAATGCTTGAGAAAACAGACCTGTATGCTCTGTAACAGCTTCGCTTCATCAGTCACACCATTTATTTCAGCAAGTAGTACTTGGAAACCACATGTAAAATTTTAGGAAGAAACTCTTGCCTTTCGAGAGGACAACCTGAGATTTGTCAGTGGCTAAGCACACACTGTACACAGAAGAAAAAGGTGTTTTAATGCAATTTATTTGAAATGCTTCCAGAAAAGTTTAAGGCCATTATACAAAAGTATTCATTTCACCAAAACATCCGTCCACTCTCTTCCCACAGGCTGACAGACCTTGACTCGCTGGCCACTGTGGCCAGCGGCTCTACAGAGAACAGTTCAGGTTTTTCTCCGTCATCCAGTGTCCTGTCTCAGCTTTCCACTGTGTCTGCCTGGAGCAGGTTTATTCAGCAACTTGGGAAACAAAAATGGTTTTAAATAAACTTGTAATAGAAAAAAACTCACCACTGTTAAAATCTATAAATACAGAAATATGCTTTACAGGGTAGAACTGTTCATAATATGTCTTGAAAAATAATCGTGTCATATACCTTGTTTTTCTATTGGTTGCTCTTGTCACACAGCTTCTTTCAGTGCACATGACCCATGAGCATAGTAAAGGGACAACTTTGTATTTTGCTGCTTTCTTTTCTGTAAACTTGATGCAGAAATTAACAACAAAAAACTTTTTGGCAATAATTTAGAATCATTACTACTAGTGCTGGTGTGGGTATAATTTTGTACAAATCCCCTAAGTATTTACACTTGCAAGAAGCTGTTTAGTTTGTGAACATTTTATTTTATTAAGTTTGTTTGTTTGTTTGTTTGTTTGTTTTTTAACCCATCCTTGCTCTGTAAATCAAGGCTGGAACAAAGAACTTTCCAGTTTGGATAGCTGATCCTAGATAATGAGAGCTAATGAAACTGGCCTCAAGGGGAATTAGCCACCAGTCTGACTGTAGCTCAAGAACTAGGGCCAGAAAGCAGAGCAGGAAATCCTGAGACCATCCGGGGTAACTTCAATTTCCGTGGTTCACACAGGAGGCTTCGGTGACAGTGACACATTTCTCACCCCCAAGTCCTTCTCTCTTGTTTGTAAACAGAGTTCCGGGTGCGGTCACAGTCTTCCACTCGAAAAGAGGAGTGGCTGAGGTGGATGAAACATAATGTTGATGGGGTCGTATAACCCTGGCAGATCTTCCTCGGCCCCTGGCAATCTCTGTTGTCGTAGACTAGAAATGGCTTTTCTAATGGCAAACCATTGGCCATGACAAACACCTTTCACAGCCGTCCCCCACTTCAGCTGAATAGTCAGAGTTGGCAGGTGTTTTTAGCTCTGTCTTGTTTACACTGTAAAACTCTGTTTGAACTAGAACTTGGTATGTAGCCAAGGCTGTTCTTGAACTCCACATCTTCCTGCCTCTGCTCCCAAGTGCCAGGATTGTAGGCCTGTGCCACCAGGCCTGCCTGGCAGCTGCCTTTGTTTTGGCCCTCTCTAAAGCCACCTCTGTTTCAGGTCTTCATAGATTGTTACATTCAACTTGCACTAGATGAAACCACAGGCTTCAAAACAAGGCTTCCTCCTTTGCAAAATTAAACCTCAGAAACCCTCTGGGATGTTTTCTGGTTGAATAACACGGAACCCGAGCTCACTCCAAGGGTTAATTAATTAGACTTTCTGTCTTCCCTTCCGATGCCATCTCAGTTCTCTGCAAAGCTCTCTCAATGCCAGGACTACAGCTACTAGGTCAGAGCTAGAGGAACATTAGAGAAGCTTGGGACAAAGGCTTTGTCAACCCAGTCCACGCAGAGCAGTAGTTTAGAGACCCTTTCTGTTTTGAAAGTCGGACAATTCAAAGTAACACAGTCAGCTCCTCCCCACTCATCCAGATGTTTGTGAGATACAGCAACAGGGTAAGGACTGCTGTAAGCTGACACAGACTGAGCGGCAGTTACAGTACTAGGGACAGGAACAGAGGGAACTAGGCCAACACAGGCACAGGAGTATTACAAAGTGCCTCTCCAAACAGTTCACGTGTGGAATGCAAACACTGTACAGGTAAGAAACGGCCTGCTGCTAGCAGGGTCACAGTCTTCTGTCAGACGTTCTCCTCAGGCCTGCTGTTTGCACAGGAAGCGTCTGTCTGTTCCATCCGCTCACACTCAAGGCTGACCTCACTGGTGTCCATACTGCAGTCCGACTCGCTGTCCGATTGGTCCATCTGCTCAAGTTTTGTTTCTCCCTGTGGCTCCCTGTTCTCAGTGCCAAGACCCTGGACCAGTCCCTCAGAGTCAAGCAAGCCAGCCTGCCCAGCAGCAGACAGAACTGTTTCCTTTGCCTGACGGATACAGTTGAGCCACTGCTGTTTGTTGAAGGTGTCGTTGGCTTGTAGCGAGTGGGTCTGACTTTGGGATCCATTTTTGAAACTGACTCTGAAGAAGTTTTTAACTAGAAATGAGAAACACATGAAGAGAGAGTCAATGGGTGGGTTTTTGTCAAGGCTAACAATATCACACAGAGTGGCCCTAATGTAATTGGGCGTACCCTGGGCCCATGCCAGACACTGATTAAAGAATGTCTCTTACTGATACAGGACTCAGTCGCTTCTACCTTGATGCCACACTTATTTGACTGGAGTGACTCAGACCTAGCTCAGATTTTCTAAAGGGATTGATAACAGCTGCCTGTATGTTAGAAGCCCTTGGAACAGACATGGGAGGGGCTGGAGGGAAGAGACATGGGAAGGGTTAGGAGGAAGAAACATGGGAGGGGTTGGAGGGAAGAGACATGGGAGGGACTGAGGGGGAAGAGATATGGGAGGGCCTGGAAGGAAGAGATTTGGGAGGGGTTGGAGGGAAGAGACATGGGAGGGGGTGGAGAAGAAAACTGAAGGGGAGAAGTGATACAACTATATTTAAATAAAAATACAGACCCTATTTTAGAAATAAAATAAAAAAAAGAAATAAGTCTGTCCATTCCTTTATGTTTATTATTAATATTGTTGTTGTTATTGTTGTTATTTAGAGACAGGGTCTCACTCTATAGCTCTGGCTGGCTGTGAACTCACTATATAAAGCAGTCTACTCTCAGACTCACAGAGGCCCACCTCCCTCTGCCTCCCAGGTGCTGGGATGGAGACCCTAGGCATGCACCGTTATGCCCATATTAAGCTTCAGTTTTTCTAACCGGCATTAGGAATATTTGTCCAGTGTATACTCTCTGCCTTGGCTTATCATTAGTACCTGAAACACTGCTCACTGAATAACTATGCCAGATAGATACCACTATCATGGCCTCCCGTCGTTATTTCCTTTATGTAGTTAAGTCTTGAGGGAGAGATGCTCACTGAGTAGCACTGCGGGTGCACACACGCCCCAGCTCACCATTCATTTAGCTTTTATTTTCTTCTGAGGTAGGCTTTCATTATGTAGCCCAGGTTGGCCTCAAACTCACAACCCCATGTTGAGCTATGGCAGCTGGGTTCTAGTTGATTCTTAACTCTCTTCAGCAGCTACATCAGAACAACTACAAAACCTTACATTGTGCAACTAGTGCCCACACAGAGGCTATATGGCATTGAGCATACTTTGATGTAGCAGTGGGGGACAGAGCCAGAGAGCAAACGGTGCACCAGCTGCATGCAGCTGCATAGGGCTGGGCTCATGTCAGGTCAGCTACTTAATGCCCAAAGCAGTCTCAAAAGGAAAGCGGACAAGTTGAAAGCTGAGGGCTCAGAGGTCCACCTTGACTGTCTATCCATCAATAGGTGAAGTGTCAACACTGGGACGGTTTGCCGTTCACTTTTCTCCAGCCAGCCACTCCTTCCATATTTCTATGACCAGGTGGTTCAGTGTGTCACTGAGTCCGCTACCCACACATACCTCTCTCGTTGTTGCTGAAGGCCCCACGCAGGGAGCCACCCAGCCGCACTTCTCCATCCTGCAGGTCTTCCAGTGTGAGGTCCTTCACAGGGATGGGCTGCCGGTACAACTGATAGCAGAGCTGCTCGTTGTGAGTGACAGCTCGGGTGATCACCAGCACTTCTTGGAACAGGAAAACATGGAGTTTCTAGAAGAGAAGAGCCCACAGGATGGTCCTGAGCAATCATCTACTAAGTGGTGAGTTTGCGGGCCTCTACAGCAAGAGGTCTCTAGGAACTGGGTCCATAATGGATTATGAGTGCATGCTCAGAAGTTGGGCAGATTTGAAGTGTTTCCAGACACAAATTATCTATTGCCTTAATTTAGGGGCCTGCTGGAGAAAGCTTTTCTACAGTTAACTGTACCAGAACCCTACTTAGATTACAGTTCATGCACACTACTTAGATTATAGTTCATGCACACACAGCCTCCAGCTCAACTAAAAGAAAACTAAGGGACCAGAAAGGACAGGATGGGGAAAGGAATTATTACTTTCCTGGCATCAATACAATTCTAAGAGATCAAGTTAATGATAGTCTACAAGGATGAGAGTGTATATCAAAGCCTAATAATAACTCTGGCTTCCCAAACCCATAAAAATGTGTGTTTCTTCAACCACCGGGCTGATCATCAACTTTAGTCAGCAACTCTGACTGGGACCCTGCTTGCCCGAGAAGACCCGGAGCACGATGCTGGAGCCCCCGAGGAAGATGCCCCTCATGTCCTTCTCAATTAGCTCGGCAGCACCTGGGCTCTCTGGAGAGTGTGTTCCAGGCTGTACTGCTGACATGTGGTTATAGGCAAAAAGAAAATTCCAAAAGATGGAGACATGTCGCAACCCACATCATACAAACAAGCTGCCAGTGTGGAGCTGGGACAGAAGAAAAAAAAAAAAACTCAGAAAACAAAGGCCCACCTCAGAGCACACAGTGAGAACAAGCTGCCTGTGTGGGGCTGGGGCATATCGCTGGTGTTCAACTCCAAGCACCAGATCCTTGGGAATGTTCAGGAGTTAAGGTGGAATGACTGTAGCTCTGATGCTGGGCTCTGACTTTCTGGTAGAAACATGTGGGAATGTCAACCCAGGACACTCAAAAGAGGCCACTAATGGGGAGAAGTAACAAGTCAGATGAGAAGCTGGGTTTGAGCAGAGGAAGCACGCTCTGCATTATCCATAGTCTGCTGTTTGAGGGAACAGAAATCTATGACTCCTACCACACCCATTCCACATACCACAGACACAAACAATTCTACAAGACATTGGGTGGTGAGAAGGTTCCTATCAGTCAGAAGCAGAGGTAAGATATCGCAGATTGAAGGATAGCTCGGGCTATACAGTGAGTTTGAGTTTAGCCTGGAGAAAACTCTCATTTCAAAATGGACAATAAAATAAAAAGAATACTCAAAGATCATGAAACAGTAAAGCACAAAATAACCAAGTTAAAGGCTTTCCTCACTGGGCATGACGGTGGTAGAAACATATTAAAAATATTTCTTTAGGGATGGAAAGGGAGAGGGCATTGTGTTCGAAACTTAAAACAGCCAGAGACTTTTGTTTCAACACCACTCCATCTTTTAGCTGAGGCAGGCAATTGAGCTGGGATTGCCTGGGCCATGTCGTAAAAATATCCTTTGTTTGTTAAGTCTTCACCGAGATCTCTGGCTGCTCTCAGCTTTCTCTTGCTGTCACTTCTACACTATTTTTCCTGAACCAAGATTTTGTTCCTAATAACGTTCACACCTCCAGCAAGAGCCAAACCCAACATCCTGCCCCACCCCATCCACCGTCTTTATGCTCCAAACTCTGCTGCCTGAGGAGCTCATCCTTCTGCCATAGGTATGTCTAACTGGAGAGGCATCCAACCTTAGCTGGTGTATGAAAAGGGACCAGGCCACCTCTGGGGAGCAAGGCTTCTTCCTGATTCTCAGGACTTCCTAGAAAGACCTTTCAAGGAACCCAGTGCCACATCATGTAAATCCCCCATTGCTTTCTGGAAATCAATAAGAAGCAGAACACAACCTTCTGGCAGTCAGGAATGTTCTATGGCACAGATGCAGGTTCACATAGAGAAACTTCAGCAGTTTTCAGTTGGCCCCATTGCAAATGGTATGGCTGAATCTAAGGTAGCCCTGATAACAAGCTATTCACGATACTCTCTAACAATAAGGGATGTTCCCAGACCTGCTCACATAAGTTGAAAGGGTGTCTCTTAAATTATTAAATTTAATCAATCTCTTCTGAATTAAATCCCTTTTTGTTTGTTTGTTTGTTTGTTTTTTGGAGGCAGGTTTTCACTATGTAGCTCTGGATGAACTAGAATCTGTTATACCATCAGGTCTCATCCTCTCTCTGTAGCCCTGGCAGGCATTGAACTTAAATTTTTCCTGCTCCAGCCTCCCAAGTACATGGGATTATGGATCTGTGCTAGCACGTCTGGCTCACTATTTTCTGAAGTCAAGGTGGGTCACAGAGTTGGGTACAGTGAGTGGTTATTACCCATAATCCTGGCTGCTGGGGAGGCTGAGGCAGGGGCATGGTGCAACTCATCCTAGTTTGAAACTAGTTGAGGCAACTTAATTGAGACTGTCTCAAAATTCAAAAAGTAAAGAGAAGGCTAGAAATGTATTCAGTGGTGGGTGCTTGCCTAGTAGGAGTAACTAGGCTAAATCCCTAGTACCACAAAAAAATAAAATAAAAATAGAAAGAAAGGAAGCAAGGAAGGAAGGAAGAAAGAAGGAAGGGAAGGATGGAGGGAGGAAAGGAAAGGAGAGGGATGGAGGAAGGAAGGAAGGCAGGCAGGCTAAGGGTAGGGATAGAAATAGGGAAGTACCAGGGTAAGGACCCCCAGGAGAGTAACTACTTACCACACCCCGGTTATTTTTCAGCTCTCCATGACAACACAGGACCCTCGAGTTGTCAATCAGGGAATCTTTCTGGCCTTCTTCCAGGTAAAGAAGCCGCTCTTTGTAATAGCGGCACTCCGATTCCCCAGTCTTGGTGTTGATTTCTGCCACAATTCCCTGAATAATGTTTATCTATGGAAACAAATAAGAAAAGTAAAAAATGGGGGAAGTAAGCCAACCACCCACAACCAGAGGCTTGGAGCCAGCCTTGAGGCTATCCAGACACTACTGTATCTAGTGCCAAGATCTGAGATCTATGTGGCCACTGCAAAAATGAAAAATGCATCAGTAGGGAGCCAGCACACCCTGGAATCCACCCCGTTCCTTTAGTCCCTTGTGGGACAATGTCATCCAATCACCAGCTCCCGACAGCACAGCTCTGCTCACTGCAGCGGCATCAAAAGCAAGGCTGCTTCGTGCAGGGACAGTGGCGGGCAGGAGCCTTCTCTGGCTGGGACAATCCTTAGATTTTGAGATCATTAAATAAGTGGATAGTCAACATTCTATTTTAAGAAATTCCCTTCGGTAGTGTATATCTCTAATCCCAGTACTTGGGAGGCAAAGGCAGGAGGATCAGAAGTTGAAAGCTAGATTCTGCCACATGAGACCCTGTCTTAACAAATCAATAAAAAATAAAAATAAAAAAGAAGAAAAAAGTTCTTCTTGGGGGCAAGTTCCATTACCTCTTCAAAAACACCATTTAAAAAATGGAGTAATGAGGATGTAGTTGATACTTTGATTAAAAGCAAGCCCTGTCTTTAGATCTACTCACAGAGTGAATGGAATCAACTCCCTTGGGATAGAAGAGCCTTATTCAATAGTCTTTTCCCCCACTTTGCATAGATGCAGAATGCATCAGGAATGTGTGGCCAAGCCACACTGGTACTGTGGATTTTGTGTTTATCAAACACATCCATAACATGCCCAACAGTACAGGGCTACGGACATTTCATATGCTACACGGGTTGTGGAAAGGAGAGAGGAAAATACGCACTCAGCTGTGAAATGGACACACAGGCGACTTGCTCTGTAGACATTTGCAAATGCAAGTTTCCCATGCTTCATGCCCAGACCTGTCCTGATAATGAGGCGCGGGCTCAACCTTTGAAGGCTAAGCACAGGGACATGGGTATCTGGCACATCCCCTCATGTTGTAAATAATCATTCTTATCTATTTGTTTTTTAAAATTCAAACCAGCTCACATGAAAAAGAGGACAGTATGCTTTAAATGGTGTGCTTTGAGAAAGGAGAAATCTTTACAGTAAGTCTGAGCATAGGCTCTCGGGACCCGCACAAGTCATTATTTAGAGTGGCTAGGGTTCCCTGCTGCGTGTATTCCTGCAGGGTTCCCTGCTGCGTGTATTCCTGCAGACTACACACTCACCGAGATGGGATAAAGAGAGGAGGTAACCAGATCACACTCTTCCCAGTAATAAAAACAGACACGAAGAAGACAGACAGGCCTCGTCCCTGGTGCCTGTGATCCCTCTCTGTGTTGGGGACAGAGCCCTGGTCCCTGTGTGACAGACCTGGCAGACACTGCACACCTCATCAATCAGGAGGGAGTCTGTGCTCCTTCTTCCCCTTCCCTACACGAGGCACCTGGACCAGCTTTGTCATCGCAAGGCCTAGCCACAAAGCTCATTCATGACAGGACAGCTCTCTGCAATCCCACAGTAAGAGGGGCACAGAGACAGGGCTAGCTTTCCACATCACTGAAGAGGACTGCAAAGCATGCGCTACAGGAGCATTCTCACAGGCTGTAATCAGAGCTAAGCGAGATACAATAACCCGGAAGGCAATTAAGGAAAGTCAATTTACTGAGTACTTGGTGAGTATCATTGATTATTATTTTTATTATTACTATGAATAACAATTAAGCTCTTCTCTGGGAGATGACAGGCAATTGATTATCCAGCAGCTTCAGACTTCTGATCTCCAAATCGCCTACATAAACGCTCCTATCATTATGCCAGATCAGAAATGAGCCTTTTGAGGTGGTCTCTTAAAGTCCTCATCACTCTTCTACCACCTTCTATCTTTTCTTTTAAAGTGCGCATGTGCACTCATGCCATGGTACCCAAGTGGAGGCCAACTTTCAGGAGTTGAGTCTCTTCTTCCAAAGCTATGTTCTGACAATTGAATTTAGGTCATTAGGCTAATGTGGTCATCTCACTAGCCTTCTTCCTGTTGTTGGATTTTTTGGTTTTGTTTTGTTTTGTCTTTGAGACAGGATTCTAATCTGTTTCAGGCCTGGGTTGAAGTCAACTCCAGAAATTTTCAATGTAATATAATTAAAGTTTTCTAAATAGTTAGATTCAGGGTTTAAATCCCAGCTCTATCACTTACAAGATGTGGCATGTTACAATCTGGGACACGTTACTCTCTGCTGAATAGAGGACCAAGATTGTCTAGAGCAGTGGTTCTCAACTGGTGGTTTTGACCCCTCTGGGAGTCAAATGATCCTTTCATAGGGGTCACATATCATATGCCCTGAATATCAGATATTTACATTACAATTCACAACAGTACCAAAATTACGGTCATGAAGTAGCAACAAAAATAATTTTATGGTTGGGGGTGTGTGTGTCACCACAACATGAGGAACTGTATTAAAGAGTCACAGCATTAGGAAAGTTGGAAGCCACTGGTCACAAGACTAAGGGAAAGGGAAGCCAGTGAAAGGATGTCTTGGTGTGAAGTGTAAAAACCAGGTCAAGGCGGGTGGGATGGGGTGGTAAGCCTTGTATATTGATCCTGTAGTCCCACGAAAAGCTGGTTTTTAACTTGCTGTGGAGCACAGAATGTCCTCAAACTTGTGATCCCCTGCCTCACGGGTGCTGAGGTTACTGGCCGTCACAAAGCCCATGCTCAGTAAACATTTGCTGGGTGAGGGTGCAGTTGTACGCAGGAAGTTTGACTGAGCACTCTACTGCATTCGGGTAAGGGTGGGATCTACATCTTAAGCAGATGCCCCTTCACGATGAGCTTCCAGCTAACTAGAAGCCGATTCCCATTTTCTTACCAAAGACAATTTCTCCATATAAAATCTCCACAAAGATCTTAGTTCTCACAGTTAGCGATGCTAATACCAGGTTAGAATGGCATGAAAATTGTCAAGAAAAATGTCAAACCTGAGCTGGGTGTGGTGGCACATACCCATAATCCTAGTATTTGGGAGGTTGGGGCTGGAGGGTTGAGAATGGCCATGAGTTTAAAGCCAGCCTAAATCACTAGTTTTATACTAGCCCGGGCCTGTGTTAGATATACAAACAAAAACAAACAGGCAAACAAACAAACAAAAAAATAAAACAGGCACGCAAACACACAACCAAATGGATCTTAAGATGCTTTCTATAAACGCTTGTTTTATAGGTTAGGAATCTGTGATATAGCAGGTCTGAAACCCAAGACTGCTGGGCCCCACATACAAGGTACCTACTGACCGACCCTAGCGTTACAGAGATCGACACAGGAAGAGGGAAAGAAACGGACAGACAGACTCAGACAGACTCACAGCTTCTTCCAGGTGCTGCTGGTCTGGGTTGTCGTTTGGTGTATGCCTCAGGATTTCTCGAAGGAGCAGAGGATACTTCACTAGCCGGCTCCGGGGAATATCCAGGAAATTCCAGAGGTCGAGTTTGCGACTGAAGGGTGACTCTAAACAGCGCTGGAGGAAGTCCTGCACTCTGTGGTCCTGCTTCTTGTGGTCCAGCAGGGCTTTGGCAGCGACTTGATTGCTGCAGTAGCTGTCGTAGGAGCTGAGACAGGGCAGCTGGGAAGGAAACATGAAGAGAAGGCAGGGTGTCAATATTATTGCTTTAAGGGCCAAGTCGGCATCGCTCAGGCATGAACAGGCATCTAACTGGTCTCCAGACCCAGCCACTGTCCTTTTTATCTGTACAGGTGGAAGAAAATAACTAGTAGGAACTTCAAAATGACAGGCAAGACACAAAAAGGTGCTCTTATTAGTTATACATTCGCCTTTTAAAGATCCCTATCAAAACTTGCTAGCTTTTTCTGGCAATTTAAACTGGAAACAAAAGAATCAATACTGCAGGGAGGGGGGAGAGTATAGGGAACTTTCTGGATAAATGAAGAAAATATCTAATAAAAGTTGAAAAAAAAAGAATCAATACTGCAGATGCATACAGACTAGGGTGTGTGTGTGTATGTGTGTGTGTGTGTGTGTGTGTGTGTGTGTGTGTGTGTGTGAGCCTGTACACATGCTCACATTTGTGCTGGGTATTGAACCCAAGGCCTCATGCATGTTTGATATTCTACCTCTGAGCTACACGCCAGTCTCAGAATTTTCCTAACCCTTTCTAGGTACTCAGTAAGGCAGAGAAGCTACCCATTTATTTCATTTTATGTATTTTTTTTGGTGTTTGTGTGTGTTTGGAGGACAAGAGACAACTTTGGCAGTCATTCCTCAGGTGCCATGCACCTTGTTTTTAAATTTTGTGTGAGCTCTATGTGTCTCCATGTATAGATGATGATGTAGATGATGACGACGAAGGCAAAGATGATAGGGGAGGGATATGTGTACACAGAACTCATGTGGAACCCAAGGGGCAGCCCTAGGTATTAGCTCTCATCTTAGACAGGGTCTCTTTGTTGATTGCTGCTGATCTGAAAACTCCAGGCTCACTGCTCTGCAGCTTTCTGGGGATCCTAACCTCCACCCCCATCTCACTGTGGAAGCGCTGGGATTATGGACACCCGAGACTGTGCCTGGCTTTACACAGATTCTGGGAATTCAAGCCCATATCCTCATACTGACACACAAGCACTTTGCCTCCTGACCCGTCTCCTCAGACCCCCTTTAATTTTTAAATTTTGATTTAATTTTAAGATTTTTGTTTGTTTTTGTGTATGGATGTGCATGGCTTTGCTTGTCTCTCTGTGGATCATATGTGTGCAGATACCCATGGATGCCAGAAGAGGGTGTCAGAACCCCCAGAACAGGGATAGTTACATGCCCTTGTGTGCCATCCTATGGGGGTTCTGGAGACTGAATTGTGGCCCTCTGGAAGAGAAACAGGTACTCTTAATGGCTGAGCCACATCTCCAGTCCACCTCCTTTTATTTTGTAAAGCAAGATTTATTTGAAGATTCTCTTAAAGAGACTTATCTATAAGACTTGGTGGCATACACAGAAAGCAAGGGTCAAACTCAACAGCCTAGGCCTTGAGCGGCTCAGTGTGGGCATTTCCACCCCTGCTTAAGATCCAATGACTCCAAGGTGGCCCAACCATCAGGGGCCTCAAGAGGTTAGAGCAATGGTACGATTTAAAGAAAATAGTTGCAGAAATTGTTTATTAAAAACCTTCTGTGTGAGCTCTGACAGGCCAGGGAAGGTTTTCGGCCCTGCCTTCTGGATCACATCACACGATCACACAAGAATAGTTTCGGCTTAAAGACTAGAATGCTCTAACTGTGCTGCCTTCATTCCAGTAAAATGATAATTTCCCTGACATGCCCATCAGTCACATTGTGTAAATACCACATCAGAGGCTCCAGCAAAGAGCTTCTCATCCCCTTCTACTCCTCCCTCTTAACAGTGCCTTCGCCTGACATGCTGGCACAAAGCTGCCCACAGCAGTAACGTGCAGCCCGTGGCCCGGCTGCACACCCACAGCAGTAACGTGCAGCCGGTGGAAGCCAGTGAAGACCCACAACACCCTCTCTGTAGCACTCAATGGGAGACAGTGACAAAGGTTTCTTTTGTTTCTACATCCTCAGGATTTTATATTGTACCATTAAACAATAAAATCTGTATTCTGGATGAACAAATACAGGTTCATAGATGATAGGAGCAGAGAATGGTTAGCGATGTGGGATCAGTGCTAACAAAGAGAATATGAGAATCAAAACCACATAAGAATAAATAAGTTGATTAAATAAATAAATAAACACACAAAGCAAACAAAATGCTGAGCACGGCGGCTCACGCCTATAATCTTAGCACCCAGAAAGCTGAGGCAGGAACTGACGAGAGTTCAAGACCAGCCTGGGCTATGCAATCTGATCCTGTCTCAAAAGACAAACAACAACAAAAAAAGGGACAGAAAAGGCACTTACTGCCAAGCCCAAGTTTGATCCCCTGGATGGTGAGAAGGAACCAACTCTCATGAGTTAAACTGAGTTCCACATGCAATAGAACAGCTCCTCCAAGTTGTCCTCTTGAATACCCACATGCATGGACAACCATACAACACAACACACAACACAACACAAACACACAAATGCATGTAAAAACAACAACAAAACCCCAAAGGAATAACGTCAACAGACATACAAGTGGTGGCAGCATTTGAAGGTTCGAAATATTCTGCCACTGTTTTTATGCTTCTGATTGAAATTATTTCCTTATCACAGGGTAGAAAAAGTCTCCAGAGAAGCAGTATTTAAAAGATTCATTACTGACTTTGCTTCTTGGAAGTGTCTTCCTTCCTTCCACTTGAGCGAACAAACACACACACACACACACACACACACACACACACACACACACACACACACACAACAACCTTTCGGTTTGTCTTAAAACAGCTGCAGAAATCCTCTGCTCAAGCTTATATTTTGAAGCAATGATAATTGGCACCCTGCCCCACCCCCGCCCCGGGATGCTTACAATTTAGACCTTCAGAATCAGTTCAAAACCACCTCAGGCTCCCTTAATTTCATTTCCACTTCCTCGCCTCTTTAAAGACCTGGAAATGACCCGTGTTTATGAACTACTGAGGAACTCTGGCCACTCCGTCCAACAGACCATTACTTTCTCTGATCTTGCTGCTAGCTGCGGTGGTAACCAAGTTAAGCTCCGCTCCTTTGTTCACACCTGACAGGGTGCTCATTTCCTGGGCATGACTCAGAATGTAAACAGATGCCCAAATATGTATGCAAGCTCTTTAAAAAGGAGGTAAAAGCTCAGCGGTTTAAAACAAAACAAAACAGACTCTGGGAATCTAGCTAGCATCAGGTTCAAAAACAAACATAGGTGTTTGTGGGTGACAGTTCTGTACCACAGTTTCTCCACTTAAAAGATGCCATAATACAGGCAGATCTCTGAGTTCGAGGCCAGCCTGGTCTACAGAGTGAGTTCCAGGACAGCCAAGACTACACAGAGAAACCCTGTCTTGAAGAAAAAAAAAGATGCCATAATAAAGGCCTTTTCCCCTTTAATGAGACAAAGTGTATAAAATGCACAGCCCACAGTTTACCCTCTGGGTAAGAAGCATTAAGTACTAGCTATTATTACAATCTCTGGTTTTCTTGTTTGTTTTGTGTTTTGTTGTTACATTGTTATTATTTAAGATAAGGTCTCACTCTGGAGCGTCTAACCTGAAATTAAAGCAAACAGATGTGCCATGGTCAGAAGATGTCATTTTGCTGCCGATTACCACATCATCTGACTCTTGAACCTTTCTTATCCTTATATGATGTGTCGCCGACCCTTGAGTAGGTGAAATAGACTGGAATCTCTGGAAACAGGGTACCCCTCCCTGATCGTGAGCTTAGTATAAAGGCAGATGACTCTGAATGCTTGACCCCGCCCCCCCCACCCCCCCGCCCGCAAGCTCTCCCGTATACATTCTTTTTTAAAAAGATTTATTATCTTAATTATGCATATGGGGGGGGGGCCTAAGTGTGCATGAGTGCTGGTGTGCCAAAGGCTCCCCCAATAAGTTCTTAATCATCTGTTTAAAGAGATGTTAAGTCATCTAGCCCTTAAGGGGAGGAGCTGACCAGAACAGGTTTCCAGTTACAATTGAACAAGTTGGCCATCTGTACAAGATCTGCACAAGACTGTGCCCATCAACATTTCCTTGTGGGTGGGGGTGGGGCCACAAGGCTCCACTCCTCCCTGAGGCCTTTTGGGCAGTTAGTGGTTGCTGGGGGAGGGATGTCACTTTCTTCAGTGGTGGAAGCCACTGGTGACTTGCTCATGCTCTCGTAAATAATCTCTCACTCACGCTTGGGCAAACAACTATAATTAAATTCAGTGGGTAATAAGAAGAGAAGAGGAGGAGGAAAGGGCTTGCTGGGAAGTAGAAAGGTGTCAGTGGGAGAGGGAGGTGGGTCAGGGTGAGGAGCACAAGGCAAAACCACTAAAATTCAGTGTATGTATGAAACTGTCAAAGATAAAAAGAATATGGATACATGTATATGTATATATGGATAACACTTTTCTGTTTTTCTTTCCTTTTTGAGAAAGCCTATCATTAAAAAAATCATGAATAAATCTGGATTTTTACTTCCATGTACCCTGTCTCTCTCTTGTCAGAATTTAAAATGAACCAGAACCTAAATTGACAGGAGCACCCACTTTCTGCCTTGGCGAACTTATAAATCATTTTATTCCTGAGACCAGCACTTGAGACATTGTTTCTCTGCGACACAGGATGCTTGCTCAAACAGGATGACCTGCTTGAAGGGAACCCCTGGCATCTGTAACCAGGGCAGCTCCCTCAAGAAAACCAAGTCCTCCATTTAAAGTCTTCAAAGCACAAGTTATGGATTCTAACTGGTTATGGTCTAAGGCAAAGAGCCAGCTGGTACTGTCCTAGGGGGCACTTCATTCAATCAAAAGGTTTTTTTTTCCCCTTGCAGGAAAATAACTCAATTTCCCATGGATTGAACGGACTCTGACTTTTCTCATTCAGTGTCCAGTAAGATGTTTATTTTGTTCTGTAAAAAAGGGTATAACTCAAACAGATTCACCCCTTGGGGAATCACACATACCCATATACCTAGAGTGAAAAGAGGAAAAACACTTAGCTGCACTTTGGTCATAAGGAAGGGCTATTTCTCATGAAATCTGTTAACAATGGACCACTTGTTTCCTTTCAGGATGCTCTTCAAGCTTCCAATCCCCATTTGAGGCCTGGAGGGTCCAGACAGCAAATGACTGACATGGTCACACTTCCTCTGGGTATGTACAGGACATAACTCCTAAAGCCTTTCCCAGACCAAACTAACCTCATAAGACTAGAGACAAATGTATATTTCAGGAAAAAAGTGAGTAAGGCTAAATCCTCAAGCTTGAGGCTGAAACACTGTCACAATCTGCACACAATGCTTAAAGGGACACCACTATTCTACATTACTGTGTCATAAAAAACAGAGCAGGAGCCCTGCTAACTCTGAAGGAAGTCCACAGTCTGAGGAAGTTTAAAAACACCAGTGTAGACCTCCTCATTGAACCACTTCTGACTCCAGTTGACCCACTCTCTTTAGAGGAATGTCTTCATGGGTTGAAGAAGCTTAAAACAATACCATGACTTATAATGCAAAGTCAAAAGTTTGTGATGAATGATCTCTCCTGAAATATTGAAGTGAGTTTCATCTAAATTATTCAGCTGAGAACATTACTTGTCCTTCAGATATTCTTGAGATATTTCCGCCTTGGTACTAAAATTGACTTCTGAACTAAAGCCAAGTCATGGAACCCTTCGAAGGTTCTAGATCTTGGCAGTAACTTAGAGGCATCAGGTCAGACACCAATGTTAAGAATTTTTGGCACATTCATGTGACATCAGTGAGAACCAGAAGGTTTTAGGAAAGTTAGGAATAAGTTTACCTGGAAAGAGAATGCCAATATATTAATAATACCTAAAACCCCTCTCTATCAGTACACTCCCTGCCTATTTGTCCTGGAATACTAGCTCCATCAGAGGGATGGAGAGATCTAATTCTGCCTAGAAGAAGTCATTAAAGTCATCTGCTTTCATTACCTGCTTCATAACAAATAAAAATATCTAGAATTGTGTAGGGCTGTGAAAAGCAGCCTGGTTCCTGGTTGACTAAGGCTAGAAACCCCGGTGACCCTAAAGGGATGGTAGACATTTTGCCTGCTCCTGGGGAACCAGGCTCCTGGCACAAGGCCGCAGCCCTCCACAGATTTGTGGCCATCAGTCACATAAGAGCAAAGCTCCAAACCCCTCCACGGGTCATGTAGCCTCAAGACAGATCTCCATTTTAATGAGATACCTAGAGGCTTAGCCAATAAACTCTCCTTCCCAGACACTTCTCCCTGCAAAACCTCAGGCCCACCCTGAGAAGTGGGGTACAGTTTTACTCATCCACTTTCCACCATGACAATAAATGCCTTAAAGCCATGGACTGTCTCTTTTCATTGGGATCCGCCATGGGGAACCATGGAGGCCTTTGCCTACAGAGCTGCCATCTAATCTGTTAAAGAGGCCTCTCTGCACTCCCAGGCACAGCTGCAACCAAGCCAAGCCCAAGCTCGGGCCCCAGGCTAGATCCACCCTGCAGTCCCCATTCCATTCTCTGCTCTCCACTGCTCCCAGAGGTACCTGGGTGTCTGAGAGTCTGAGAACCAGAGGACCTTGGCCCCCTTGCAGGCCCGGGACTCCCAAGCCAGCTCTGGCTGTTCCGAGGCCAGCCTGATCTATAGAGTGAGTTCCAGGACAGCCAGGGCTACAAAGAAAAACCCTGTCTCGAACCCCCCCCCCCAAAAAAAGAATGTCAAGCCAGGCCTGGTGACATAAATCCCAGCTACTTGGAAAAATGAGGCAGAGGCACCCCAAATTCAAGGCCTGACTGGGCTACAAAGTGAGTTCAGGGACAGTGTGGGCAATTTAATAAGAACTTGCCTCAAAATAAGGGGTAAAAGTGGGCGGGATAGGGTATGGAGATATAGCTCAGTGATTAGGTTCTTATATAACATGCACTAAAAAAAATTAAAATGTTAATTTTAAACTTAGAGTAGAAAAGGTAATACTTTAATTGGCCTAGATCCAATATAATCTAGTGTCATTTTATTTTACGTGAAACTAAGAACAGTTTTGTGTGTTCTTTTCCTTTGTTTTGTTGGAAAAAGGCCACGTTGTCTTTCAATGAAATAAACCTGTAACAGGAAAACCTGTTTCCATGCTTTGAAGACATAAACCCTCAATATGTTAAGAGTTTAACTTTTTATCTGATATAATAACCAATCAAGTCTTTGCCAACAAAGAAAAAGTCGCGGTAAAGTGAAATCTATCTTCAAACAAGACCAGAGAACATTTCTTACCCAGCCCACGAGGATAGGACCAACGTGCTCAGTTGAGCCATCAGGCTTCCGAACATCTCGAAGCTGACTAAGGAGCTCTGGCAAGAAACAAATGAAATGCTTATTTTCTTAGGCACTCAAAGATGAGCAGAGGTGACAGAAGGTTCTAGGCTCCTCCCATGTTTACATAATCACAGATTTGCTATCAGAAAACTACAAGTCATGACTCATCTGGGACCAAAAGCCTACCTTCGTGGAGAGGAATTAGAGAGTCCAGTGTCCCAAAAATCTGATTCAGTTCTTGTTCCGTCATTATCGAGAGTTTCAGCATGGGGTCATGGTAAGCCTGGAAAAGATGGGCAAGAGATGGACAGAAATATTGAAATGCAGAGGAACTCTGTTGTTTGTGAAAATGTATAATAATAATAATAATAATAATAATAATAATAATAATAATAATAAAAACTGGCTTCCTATAATTTCTCCCACAATGCCATGCAAACAGCAGACAGGCGTGGCTGGAAGAATAGAGTTCTGCCTTCAGCCTTTTGTGACTACTGATAAACCAAGGGAGTTTGTTGTCCCCCCACCCCCACCCTTCTACACTTTAGTATATCCTACACCTAGGAAGGAACAAAAATCCTGCTTGGAGAGCAGTTTTGATTGTTACAAAGTCCCAAAAGTAAACATGAGTGCACACTTTGAACCACCCCCCCCTTTTTATTCAAAATTAGCTAACAGCAGGCCTTTTCAAATATGTACATTTTTTTCAAAGAAAAGAAAAGCGGTTAGATCCTTCACTATTGATGTTAAACAGACAGCAAACCGTTTTCCAATCCTGGTTGGTTCAGGTCTCCAGAATGCACATCAAAGTTGGGTAGCTATGGTGCCCCTTCTACCATCCCAGCACTTGGAAGGTGAAGAGGTAAGAGAGTTGTTGCGCAGGCTAGCTAACCAGACTAGTAGCCATATTGATGAACTTTGGGTTCAGTCAAGAGAATAAACTCAGTAAATATGGGGAAGACTCATGACATTAGTCTCTGGCACCCACAAGCATAGATGTGACCATACACACATGAACACACACACACATAGACATATACCAAATAAGACAGGGATGCCAACTCTTTCCTTCAGGGAGTTATATAAAGCTAATTGAGATTATTTAAAATTACATGAAAACTTAAAACATACATTAAAAAAAAAAACAGTTCAAGATTAACAGCAGGATGTTATATCAGAAAACAAAACCAAAAACAGTCGAGTCATAAAGTGTTCTAACAGGCCAGAAAATTAAAGGTAAGGTATCCAAGGAAGGTAGGTTTTGGAGACGAGCCATATAGTACAGAGGAGGCAGGAGATACCACAGAAGAGAGGACCTTGATTTGAGCTGATGCCTGTGTGAGGGGTAGAGTATAGCTGAGAGGAAAGAGAAGAGTCTGGGGGAAAGCAGATCCCTGTGAGTCAGAGGATGACCCAGAAACATCTAAAGATGTTTATGTTTGGGAAATCTCAACTCGGAAAGTGGGCCTTAGGCATATGACCAGCATATGGACATATGATGTGTCCCAGACTTAAATGCCTTCTTTTTTTGTTTGTTTTTGTTTTTGTTTTTGTTTTTTGAGACAGGGTTTCTCTGTAGCCCTGGCTGTCCTGGAACTCACTTTGTAGACCAGGCTGGCCTCGAACTCAGAAATCCGCCTGCCTATGCCTCCCGAGTGCTGGAATTAAAGGCGTGCGCCACCACGCCCGGCTTAAATGTCTTCTTGCTTCTCTGAGCCACTCAGTCTCTAGCCCTACCCGACAGACAGTCAGTTTCTTGGCTGTGTTCACGCAAAGCCTAGATGGCCAACTGAGGAGTATAGGAATAAGAACTTCCTACTAGCAAAATGATGAACTGAGGATCCTAAGGTAAGAAGCATCCTCCAAAGTCCTGATTCCTTCAAAAACATAACAAAAAAGCCGGAGGTAGCCGGGCGTGGTGGCGCACGCCTTTAATCCCAGCACTCCGGGAGGCATAGGCAGGTGGATTTCTGAGTTCGAGGCCAGCCTGGTCTACAAAGTGAGTTCCAGGACAGCCAGGGCTGCACAGAGAAACCCTGTCTTGAAAAACAAAACAAAACAAACAAGCAAACAAACAAACAAAAAAGCCGGAGGAGCCTGAATTGAGCTTTCAAAGTAGGGGGGTCACTGGAATGGAGAGATTTGTTGTCAAGAATGTACATGACAGAAGGCAAGGGTTTCCACCCTCCTACCATAGCAGCTGATTAACATATTTTCATCTAAATCTGAACCTCATTACTCAACAAATAAGCCTCCCCAAACCCCTAACTCCATTTCCATATGAAAGACCCTAACTTATACTATACAAACCCTTGGCTTTCCCCACTTCCATGACTCAAATGTCTTTATCCTGATTTAGAGACCCATTTCTCTAAGTGATGGTGATTTCTCTAAGTGATGGTGATTTCTCTTGTGAACAAAGAAACGCTACGTGACACTCCTTTTTTGACATGTTTTGAAAGACAGGCACTTGACTTGACGTCTTGCCCAGGCTGGTCTCATACTCTAGGCCCTCCTCCTCAGCTTCCTGAGCAGCTCAAGAGAGACTTCTAGGACAATGAAATACACAGAAAACCAGGCCTCCACGAGCACTTTCAGATTTAAGACATGCAGAGGCATCCGGCAGGTGCCCGGTGTACAGAGCTATTTGCCTTCTTGCTTTGAGCCATTTCCTTTGCTGCTGGGTTTGTGGTCAGATGTTTTTTCAGTTTTTGGTGACTTGAGTTAGTCATAAAGAGGCTACTCAAAAGCATAATCTCGGGACTCTGAAATGACTCACGGGGCAGAGGAAAACATGGAGTGACTCAAACAGCTATTGTGTCTTAGCTTACCTTTTTTGCTAATTTCAAGTCCTCTATCAAGTCTTCTTCACCTTGAGAAAGTTCAAAGATCGCCTGCAGGGGGAAAAAAAAAGATAAAATAGACTGGCTTAGTTCTTTCATTTATGAGACCAAATTCAAACAGTACCAACACTCAAAAGCTCCAAATACCCTTAAGTTAGATGAGTCTGGGGTAATACTCAGGGAAGTGTATGCTGAGTTTAATGCCCTGCAGATTAAGATGCTCCTCTTTCATATGGAAATGGGGTTAGGGGCTTGGAGGGGGTTTATTTGTTGAGTGGTGAGGATCAGAAGGAGGAAAAAGGAGGGGGAGAAGAAGGAGGGGGAAAGGATGGGGAGGAAGAGAAGAAGAAAGAAAGAAAGAAAGAAAGAAAGAAAGAAAGAAAGAAAGAAAGAAAGAAAGGAAGGAAGGAAGGAAGGAGTAGTTTAGTAGTAGTGTTGTAGTAGTAATGCAGTAGTAGTAGCAGTAATAATAGTCATAGGTTACTTAGCCTGAAGCAATGTTCTTGTAGCTAAAAGCTTCAAGGCAAAGCCTTGTCTGTGAGAGAATCATGTATTTCTAACCTACACAGTCACCCGAGATGTTTCAGAACTCTGATGAAATCCAACACAAGGAACTGTGTCAAATGGACCTGGCAGTGTTATTAACCAGACCATCACATGCTGTTTCTCTTTTACCCAAAGAAGGCAAGTCTCAGCAGAAAGCTATATTCCTATCATCTAGTTAAGACTGGGGTTATAGAAGGAATGCAACAGTTTATTGCTGTAAATAGAATCTGGTGGGGTCAATCCACTCGCAAGTCCCACAAGGTACAATAAATAAGATTAGAGGGGCTGGCTCTTTGTGAGTGTGTAAATGGACCAGTTCTAATTTGGCTCCATTAGGCCACCATAATTTAAAGAGCTATGATGTGCAGAACACCCTCTCTCATCTGGGAATCTAAACACTGGGCAAACATTATGGTATTAAAGGACTACAAGTCTCTGATGATGATCCAGGAGCAACTGTACTGTTTCCAGCTGGAGAGGAGGAGTCAACAGCTTTCAGGCATGCCTGCCACCCTGAGGCTTAGGGACCAGAGGGCCATGAAATGGAACAGAGCAGGTGGGGCAAGATACTGGGCTGCAGGGGCAACCTTCCCCAGGACCCAGCAAAGCCTCATGTCATGGCTTATGGAAATAATCGCTGTCACATGAGAAGCTGCACAGATGTGTCTCCAACACTGGCATCTAATATGGATTTGCCTCAGTTTTCCTTAGCCATTTGCTTTAGGGGATCTCATCCACTATACTGACCATTGGCCTCTGCACCAAGGGAGGAGAGCCATGGGATTCCATAGTGAAAAATACTTTGGCTTTGAAGTAAGAGAAGAGCCAGGTTCAAACCCTGGCTGTGGCTTACCATTGTTCACCATTGTTCACCATTGTTCACCCTGCCTTAATGTTTTCTCGCCTGTAGTCAGTCTTTTCTTTTCCTACACTGTCAGACTGTATGTGTTATATGTGTTATCAACAACATTCAGAAAAATACAGAGAAACATAAGGAAGGGAATTTTAAATCACCCACAATAGCATCTTGTTAACTCTGAGAATATAGAAATAACAAACTCAAATTTTCCTTCCTTCCTTCTTGTCCTTGTCTTCTTTACTCTCTTCATCTCCCTCTCTCCTCTCTCCAACCCCCAATTCGGTTTTTCTTCCTCCATTTTCACAACACAGGTCACTTCTACCACCTGCCATGAGGACTTTCCTCTGCACTGCAAACAATGAATTCTGCAGCAGACACCTAAGTAGGTATCTTCTAATTCAATTATTTTTGGTTTTGTTTTTCGAGACAGGGTTTCTCTGTGTAGCCCTCGCTGTCCTGGAACTCACTCTGTAGACCAGGCTGGCCTTGAACTCTTCCTGCCTCTGCCTCCCCAGTGCTGGAATAACAGGCACACCACCAGCAGCAGCAGCAGCACTAGTGCTACCTACCTGGAGACAGCATCATGTCCCCCACGTGAGGGTTCTGTCCCAAGACTCCTCACCGTAAGCTAATCAAGACCTCAAATAGTTTGACCTATGCCTCTCATCAACGGTTGGGAAGTCAGAGTCCCCATGATCCCTCCTCAGGCTATTTATCACAACTGCTCATAGAACCCAAGGCAGCATTCACATTCACTGGTTTATAGGATACCATAAAGGATAAGAGCATCAGGTAAGTTACGGACAGGGGAAGTACACCCTCACTAGATCTACTGCACCCAGAACATCATATGTTTAGCTATTCAGCTCTGAAAACTTTGGCCTTCTGTGTTTCTATGGAGACGCAGACAGCATGACAGATGAGATCACTGGTCCTTGCTTATCACCAGTAACCATCAGCCGCTCTCCTTCCCCAGGGGTTATCAGGGAGAGCCATATCTTAGTTTGGTTTCTGTTGCTGGGATAAACAAAAGCAACCTGGGGAAGCAAGGGTTGATTTCATCTTCCAACTCTCAGGTCATATAGTCTACCACTGAGAGAACTCAGTGCTCAATTCAAGGCAGAAGCCTAGAGGCAGGAACTAGAAGAGAGGTCATAGAGCAGCGGTTCTCAATCTGTGGGCTGCAACCCCTTTGGGATCACATATCAGATATTAATATTATGATTCATAACATTAGCAAAATTACAGTTGTGATGTAACAATGAAAATAAGTTATGGTTGAAGGTTACCACAACATGAGGAACTGGGTTAAAGGGTTGCAGCATTAGAAAGTTTAAGAACCACTGTTATAGGAGAGTGCTACTTACTGGCCTGTCAACCTGTTTTCTACTACTACACAGGACCACCTGCGCAAGGGTGGTTCTGCTCACGGTGGGCTGGGCCCTCTCAGACCAATCATTCATCAAGACAACATCCCACAGATTTGCCTGTTGCTAATCCGATGGAGGCATTTTTTTTTTCAATCCAGTTTCCATTTTCCATTTGCCAAGTTGACAAAAAACCAACCCAAAACTAGGACAGTGCGGAAGTCTGACTGCTGTTATCCCAGCTGGGTTTTACTAGTGGCGAGTACCCAGCCTGAAGCTTCCATCACTGCTAGTCACCATTCATCGTAGTCCCTTCTGCTTGAGGAAATGAGGCTCTGCATGCCCCACAGGTGGAGATCAAGCACACAGTCCTAATATTACATAAGCTGTTGTCCTGTTTCCACATGGGACTTTGGAGGGTGCCTGCATCACTTTGAAGGCTGTAGTCACTGTTTGATTGGCAATACATTTACATGGTACCCAACACAGATGGCACTGAATGGGCACCCTGGAAAGAAGCTTCACTCTCAGGCCCTTCTTTCAGTAACTTCAGGAAGAAACAACACTGCTGCCAATACTTTGGGCATCCTTCCAGAAACATTTTTATGCATACACACAAATTCATTTATATATAATATATACATATATGTGTGTGTATGTATACATATACATACACATATACACACACAATCATTTTAGATAAATGGTAGCATTGTTTTGTGCCTTGCTTCATCTACTAAGTTAATCAAGCATGCCCATGCGGGAGTGCATGTGTGCGCACACACACACACACATGTGCACATACACACATGTGCACACACACATGTGCACACACACACGTGCACGCGCACACACACACACATGCGCGCGCGCACACACACACACACACACACACACACACACACACACAAACACAGCATCCCAATCTCTACAGCCATATAGTACTTCGAATATTTCAACAGCTCCTAGTGCCCCTTCTGCCAGGGTTCTCAGGTAGTTTCAGAGAGAGAGAGAGAGAGAGAGAGAGAGAGAGAGAGCCAGCCAGCCAGTGGGCTACTGAATACCAACAATCCTAGCACACTGGAGCAAAAAGCAAAGGGTTCTCTGCGAGTTTTGCAGCATCATGTATGAAGAAATGAGCAGAGCTGTACTGACAAACCCTCTAGAGAAGGGGGTCCCGTCACAGCCACTTAGAGATGGGCTATAGAAAACTTATAGGCAAATTAACTGTCCTCCACAAGAAAGAAGTTTTCCTTTATAAAGGTAGACCAAAGTTCTAAAAGCCAAATACTTTTTTTAAAAACTTCCTAAAAGTTACTACAGAATATAAATAAAATGATTGTATCCATGCACGGTAGTCCATGCCTTTAATCCCCACTCTTGAGAGGCAGAGGCAGGCAGGCAGATCTCTGGGTTTGAGGCCAACCTGATTTATATAGTGAGTTTCCAGACAGCCAGAACTACAGAGAGAGTTTGTCTCAAAAACAAACAAAACCCAACAAAAACAAACAACAACAAAAACCAAACCAAACAAAAAAATAATAAAAAGTACAAGATATAAATAAAATGAAGATGGTTGTCTTTGTGAGCGGAAGAATCCTAACGGACACTTGGCTTCAATATTGCTTGGTTTTTTACAGTGGGGCCATGCCCACACAGGTGTATCCCTTCCCACGTGATCTGGCTCTGAGCGCTGATACACTGGTTCTTGCCTGCAGAGAACCTTCGTGGGGACACACAGGCAGCTCCAGGGGTCCAAGGCTTACCTCCTGTCTCTTGATCTCCTTGGCAGTGAGCACCTGATTGACACACACATCGAAGGTCTCACTCCACAGTTTGCTGTCTCTCCGCTTTGTGCTCGAGGAGGTGGCATTTCTGGACCAAGCTCGGGAGGCGAGGATGTCGGGGCGGCTCTCGCTGCGGAAGCTGATGGACCGCTACACAACAACAAAAAGAAACCACCATAGGGTCAGCAGCAGGACTGGGCGGATCTGTTTTGAGCAACTTCCTGTTGCTGACAGACACAAATCATCTGTAAGAAAGAAAGGGCATGGCCCAAGTTTTGAAGGGTTGGACACCCTCTGCCGCCCACACACTGAGGGCCTTTTTGCACAACATCGCTCTGTGTGACCTGGACACTGAGTGAATTATAGAACAAGACCGAGAACTATAGAATAAGACCATGGCAGGCGAGGCTCACACAAAAGGCAGCTCTCCAACACACACAAAGTGGCTTTGATGTTTATTCTTCAAAAGCACAATGGAAAACAGTGGTGGATAGCCATACACAAAAATCCACCAACTCCGGGCTGGAGAGATGGCTCAGTGATTAAGAGTGCTCTTCTGAAGGTCGAGTTCAGATTCCAGCAACCACATGATGGCTCACAACAATCCATCATTAGATCTGATACCCTCTCATGGTGTGTCTGGAGACAGCTACAGTGTACTTACATATAATAAATAAATAAATCTTTAAAAATAATATCCACCATCTCCTAAAATAGGACCCCACTACCCCGGGTGCCCCTTATATAGTCTGGGTAGGCTTCTCCAGGTCCAATCAAATGGAGAGTGCCACCATCCCGATTTAGGGATGAGAAAGAGCAGGAGTATTCCTCTGGTCCTGTGAGTTCAGAGATGACACACAAAGAGAAGTTTCTTGCAGCCATTCTCCCTGGTCACCCAGAACAAATCTATGAGAAGAAAGGGACACACGAGATAAAGGCTGGAGAGAATGACTGACTGAGGGAGGAAGCTTTACTAAACCAAACCATTTGAGCTCCTGGATCTCACCATGCCTGAAGCCTGCAAGGACCACCTTTAATCATTTTAGATACATGGGCTAATACAGTTTTCTGTCTCCAGTAGTTGGGGTTCTATCAACTCAAAATGTTGCACCAAAATGCAGACTGAGACCAGATGATGCCCGCCCCTGACATGTTTTGCTCTTTTGCAAAGAAGCCCCAGCTGTGTTCAGAGATCTGATTGCTCAAAGTCCAGCCTTGTGAGTGAGATATGGGGCTTTCTCATGACAACCACAAAGCATCCAAAGGAAGGTAATGTGTCATTTATAGTCTTTACCCGGAAAGATTTCAACACGTTCCCTAGAGACGGACAAAGCAAAGAGTATTACTACATTCATAAAGATACCTTTTTTTTTTCTTCTAAAAAGATAAGTTCTCATGGGAATGGAGAGATAGCCGAGCTGTTAAGATGCCTTTCAGAGGACCAAAGTTTGGATTCCAGCATTCACAACTATAATTCCATCTCCAAGGACAGCTGATGTATCTGGTCTCTGCACATACATATATTTGCATGCATATACAATACATACATACATACATACATACATATATACATACATACACAGAGATACATACTTTAAAACATTAAAACAAATATTTTTTAAGAAGACAGGTTCTTTGGATGACCTGGAACTCACTGTGTAGCCCAGGCTGGCCTCAATCTCAGCATCCTCCTACCCCAGCCTCCCAAGAACTGAAATTATAGGTGGGTGTGTACTACTACACCTAGCTAAAAACCTTCCTGTACCCACCCCCGCCACACACACACCCTTAAATAAATGTTCTTATGGTGCTGCCAGGTGTGTGCTACCTTATCTAGCTAAAAAAACTAGTAACACCTCCAACCCCCTAACAAATGTTCCTGTGGCACTGCTCCTGGGCCCTTCATGTGACCCTCCACTCAGCTTGGCAAAGGATCTGACCACAGTGACATATTTAGAAGTAGCTTCTGAAGCCGGGCGTGGTGGCGCACGCCTTTAATCCCAGCACTCGGGAGGCAGAGGCAGGCGGATTTCTGAGTTCGAGGCCAGCCTGGTCTACAGAGTGAGTTCCAGGACAGCCAGGGGAACACAGAGAAACTCTGTCTCGAAAAACCAAACCAGAAAAAATAAAAAAAAAAAAAGAAGTAGCTTCTGCCACTGCCCCATCACCAAGCCTCTCTCTAGAGTGTTTTTATTATTAATTAATTAATTAATTAATTATTGTTCTTGTTGCTAACTCTCAGTGCTTCCTCTAAGCAAGCCTCTTTCTCACAGGTGTCTCTCACATTTTCCAACCAACTCCTCACCTGCCTTCAGAATACAACCCAGCACTCGCTCTCTTTTAGAAAGGCCTCACCAATGTCTGTCCTCTCTCCTATTCAGCCATTGGGACAAACCTCTGACAGGACAGTGGCCATATTCTTGCTCTATTTATTTAACTTGATTTTAAATGATTTTGAATGTGACACGTGAGCCTGTATCACTAAGATTATTCAGGGTAGATCTCAGTTATTTGAGCTCCAACTATGAAATTCAGTACTTACAACTCATTAGGGAAGTTTTTAATTTATTTAAAAATTAGAGTTGGGGGTGGGACTGAAGAGACGGTTCCACTGTTAAAATCACTATTAAATAAATTAGAATTACCCGTTGATAGAACTGTCTAACCTTTAAGGAAACGAGATGGTTTAGGTTCTAAAAAAATCTCTTTCACGCAAAATTGACCAGCATTAAAATTGGTGTACGATCGCTTCATAACTATGTAAACCACATGCATGAAGACATTTTAAATTGCTGCTGGTTTCTCTTTTTTCTCTCACATGCATGCTATGGCTGACTTCTGGCTTACTTTCTGACCTTTTTTTTTAGAACCTGAGGAAATGGAAAATGTTATAGGAACTTTCCAAGGGGCTTTGGGGTGTTTCCAGGGTTTTGTGGGAGCACTTTTTTTTTTATAGTCTTGCAAGTTCCAGGGCTAGCAGGAGCTTCAGGTGAGCTTGTGAATCTGAACCTGCTCCGGGCAGGACAAGAAAGTGCTTGCCTGGGCTACTAATTGTGTTGCACAAGTCTTAGGCTCTCTGAAACACACCCTTATAAACAAAAAATAGACTAAATGGACTTGCTTGCCTGCCCTCAGAATCAATTAACCACAGACTGAAAGGTTAACACAGGGCAGTGAGTCACTGGCCCACTCTCTCTGTGGTTCTGATGGGCAGATGGGGATCCTAGAACAGAGAGGAGAAAATGCATTCAAAGAAAGCACAAGACACAGCAAAGTTTCCACTTTCACTTGGAGGGATCAGTCACCATCCCATCACACTTTCAATCTGAGCAACGCTGGACTTCCCCCAACAGTTGGAAAGTTGTTTATATTAATTTGAAACGTTTATGTCTTTGTAAAATTATGTAATTTTTTAGATACAAATTCTCTTCTTTTTCCCAAAATGCACTTCTTGACATTAATCATTGTCGTATTTAACGTCTTTCCAAGTTTTTTTTTTCCCTAAGTTTTTTTTTTTTTTTTTTTTTTTTTTTCTAAAAACAATGTTTTCTGCTGGGCAGTGGTGGCGCACATCTTTAATCCCAGCACTTGGGAGGCAGAGGCAGGCGGATTTCTGAGTTCGAGGACAGCCTGGTCTACAGAGAGTTCCAGGACAGCCAGGCTATACAGAGAAACCCTGTTACGAAAAAAACAAAAAACAAACAAACAAAACAATGTTTTCTCTTTTCAGGCAACTATACCATTTTCGTGGTTGTACATAAAACTCATCCTTCAAAGCTTAACCGAGGGGTTGGCCAGACGGTTCAGTAGCTAACAACGCTTGCAGCTCTTCACTTCAGAGGACCTGATTTTGATTCCTAACGTCCATATTGCACAGCTCACAACCACCTCTAACTCCAGCTCCAGAGAATTCAACTTCCTTTTCTGGGCTCCACTGGCTTTGGCACTCACGTGCATGAACACCCTCCCACCACATACACAATTAAAACTAACATAAGTTGTAGAGCAAAACAAAACACAATGTGTTAAATTGTGTGTAATATATGAAAGAACGTAAGGGGAGACGCCACTATGAAACTCATTTTGTTTACTAACATAAAAAGTTAATTGAAAAGAGAGAAAATTCCTTTCAACTAAAAACATTGAGAGCAAATTCTGGTAACATAAATTTAGCCAATGTTGTAGTGAACAAATTAGTGGTATCCAAAAACGATTTCCTAGTCCCAAACATTTTCTTCACCTTGGTGACCAACCAAACTCCAGATTTACAGCCTGGGTCTGTCTGTGATGGAGCTGAGTCAGGTGTGTGGTCCACAGCTGTCTGGCCCTAGGAAGGAGTGGCCGCTGCTAGTCCCTGAACTTCAGACACCGCAGGTGTTCATCATGGTGCTGGCCACAAACCAGGAATGACACCTGGCCTGGTTAGCTATATAAATGGGCACAATTATAACCATGAGGACTGAGCTGGGTGAAGAAGGGACTCCTGCTGCAAGAAGCCCAAAGGACAAAAGCCGCAAGGCTTCGAAGGTCCCTGTCACCACACCCTTTATTTTTCTGTACTTGGATGGTGTGCCTCGTGCGACCTTGCTGCCCTTCATGACCTTGCTATCTTGTTTCTGCTTCCCTGTTTCTTCACAACAGAAGATAAATCCATTCATTTTTCTCATTGCTGTGGCCAACAACCTGACAAGAAGCAACTTACAATTTTAGAGCTTATAATTTATCCACGGCAGAACAGGCGTGGCTGCCAGAACGTGAGGGCAGCTACTCACTCATAATGAGTCCAGTCACCAAGCAGAACGTGGACAGGAAGCTGGGACAAACTACAAAACCCCCAAGACCTGCTCCACTCTCTGCAGCAAAGTGCTATCTCCCAAAGGTTCTACAATACCAGCTGAGGACCAAGTGCTTAAACCAAGTGACACTTCTTATGGAAATCACAATGATAAACACCTTGAAGGTCTGCTTCACTCACTGGAAGATCTCTCAGCATTTCGCACCTGTGAGGGCACAACAGCTTGGGCACTGTAAAAAGTAAATGTCGGGGAAAGGAGAGAGTTGTTCTATGCCTGCACTGCAAGACAAGCTTTAGAATTCTTCTAAACCCGAGAAGTAGGAGTCTTGCACCCATTTTACAGGTAGGACACTTGAGGCTCACAGAAGGTGAAATTTGATGAAAGCCATGAAGTGAATAAATAGTTCATTTAAACGAGGGGGCAGGGCATTCAAAATGACAATCCTGGTCTGCCCTCATGTAAGGAGGTGTGTGAGCCAAAGTAGAGGAGTTTCATGCTACTTTTTAGTCTGTAACAGTTTCTCACTCTTGTGGCCACTCAGTTCTGAAGTAGACACGTTTTTTATTATGCAGAGCTGTCCTGTGCATTGTAGAACACTTAACAACATCATTGGTTTCTAACCACAACATACAAGTAGCATCCCCAACCCATCTGTGCTCAAAACATCTTGAGACACTACCTATGTCCCTTTAGATGAGAAACACTGGTCCATTTCAAAGTGACAGACTCGACCTTGGACGAGACCTCATAACCACAGAAACAAGTACACAGACCTGCTGGGGTGGGAGGATTTGAGGATAGCATCAACTGTCCCAGAATAAGCAAGACTTTCCATAAGGAAAGTGAGCCCTGCAAATAGGTAGAAACCCAAAGCTTGTTAACTGTTGGCAGCTAAAATAACAATAGCCGTGTGGGAGACAAACAAGCACAGATTTTGAAAATGGGTACTCATGTTTATACCCAAGCTGGGAATATAGGAAAGATGTTGCAGGTGGAAAGCAGATTGTCTGTTGGGTAGGAAACAGGCCCATTTACATATGTCAGAGGAAATGTAGGCTCAGCAGGTAGACGCTGTGGAACGGAGTTGATTTGTTAATGCTGCCTGTCAGTGGGGGTGCTTGCTCCGTCCTTTTGCAAAAACAGAAGGTCTCCATAGCCAAAGATAACATGTTCCAATACAGAGCTCAGGCCAGGCACAGTCTCTCTAACCATCCCCACTACAGAGCTATCTGGTGGTTCAATAGTAAACAGTTTGGAAGCCAGGATGGAACCTGAAGAAGAAATGTGATCCACTGTGGCTGTAGTGGTGGGTTAAAGCAAGAAGTTCCAGAACGGAGTCGCTAAAGACTCCTGGAGCGCATCCTGAAGAAGTCTCCCAAAGGCTCCATTCGGTCCGCTTAAAATGAGGAGCAGCACGTTCCCACATGTGGCTCTATCACATGGGACCTTTGTGCTAATCTTCTGAAAGGAACGGTCAGGAGAAAAGTCAAGAACCAGAGGACTGAGTGACTGGCACAGGTCAGGCTCAGAATAGGAATGGGGACTGTGTGCAAAGCGGTTCATCTCCAAAACACAGACTGGAGTTGGAAACAAAGGCTTTACTCCCAGAGCTGATGTGGCTTTAAGTCACATCACGAGTTGGCTAGGAAAACTCGTGTCTCTGGCTCTCAGCAGTCTCATTTGTTGACAATACTTAGAGCCTCACAAAGCCGAAGTGAGGATTGGACAGCTTAGCCAGATGCCTAATACTCAGGGGGCAGGAGAAGGCTGGTACCTGGGCTGCCTAATTTTTATGTTAACTTGATGTAAATTAGAGTCCTCTGGGAAGGGGAAGTTCGATTGAGAAAATGTGCCCATTACAGTGGCCTGTGGGCCCGCAAGTCTGTGCGGGTCCTTTTCTTGTTTAATGATTGATGGTAGGGGTGGTACTGTGGGCAGTGCCGCCCATGGACAAGTGGTCGTGAATTATGAAAGAAAGTATGCTGAGCAGGTCATGAGAAGCAAGCCGTTAAGATGCGTTTCTCCGTGGTCTCTGCTTCAGTTCTTGCTGCCAGGTTTCTGCCTGGGATGGTTTAAATATGCTTGGCTCAGGGGGTGGCACTATTTGGAGGTGTGGCCTTGTTGGAGCAGGTGTGTCACTGTGGGAGTGGGCATTAATACCCTAGCCCTAGCTGCCTGGAAGCCAGTATTCTGCTAACAGCCTTCAGATGAAAGTGTAGAACTCTAAGCTCCTCCTGCACCATGCCTGCCTGGATGCTGCCATGTCCCTGCCTTAATGATAATGGACTGAACCTCTGAATGTATAAGCCAGTCCCAATTAAATGTTGTCCTTATAAGAGTTGCCTTGGTCTTGGTGTCTGTTCACAGCAGTAAAACCCTAACTAAGACACCGCCTTAACTCCCTGATGATGCATTGTAGCCTGTAAGACCCTTTCTTCTCCCCATGTTGCTTTGGTCACGGTGCTTTATCACAGCAGTAGAAACCTATCTATTAAGCCGGGCGTGGTGGCGCACGCCTTTAATCCCAGCACTTGGGAGGCAGAGGCAGGCGGATTTCTGAGTTCGAGGCCAGCCTGGTCTACAAAGTGAGTTCCAGGACAGCCAGGGCTACACGGAGAAACCCTGTCTCGAAAAACCAAAAAAAAAAAAAAAAAAAAAAGAAACCTATCTATTATTGCTAGACCATTAACACTACCAATAGCACTTGCTATACCCATCAGTCCCCTCCTATCCATGGGACTATGTCCCAAGAGCCCCTGGTACATGTGTGAATCCACAGCATTATTAATCTAAATAATAATAATATAAACTCTGCTTTGTCTATACATACATACCTATGATAAAGCTTACTTCATACATTAGGCACATCAAAAGATTAACAATAATTAATAAAAGAACAGCTATAGCAATACACTATAACTATGAAGACTAATTTTCTTTATTACCTTAATACCTATCAAATTGAGACACAATTCTGGGTGTGTTTCCAGCAGAGATTAAATGAGAGGGAAAGTCCAGACATGAAGGTGGAGAGCGTGTGCTATCCCTTGGGTTTCCTGCAACCCCAGAATGGAAGAGGGAAAGGAGAGAGCCAGCAGGACACAGGCATTTCCCCTTCTGTCTCGTGGTCCATGAGGATGCAGACACCCATCCTCCATCATGTGCTCTTGCTGACACTCTGCCCAAATTCATGGTGCGAAGTCACAAGCAGGGGGGAAATACTTGGATGCTCTCATCCACAGACAACAGCAGTAACATCTCAGAGTGACTTAAAACCGAGTAGCTTCTTGGAAGAACTTCACTAAAATAACCAGCAGGAGAGAAAAATCCATCAGCATAGCGCTGCTACTTATAAAAACCCAGTATCTGGAAATAACCAGCTGGGCACGTAGCTGGTAGCACAGAACTTGCCTTGCATGCATCAGACTTTAGATTTTGTAGCCCCAGTTCTAGAGCAAACAAACCTGGATATGGCCAAAGGGTGCTCAGCAACAGGGAGAAAAGTCTAATCACAAAATAAAAACAGCATATGGCTTGCACTGGCTGGTTTTATGTGTCAACTTGACACAGGCTGGGGTTATCACAGAGAAAGGAGCTTCGGTTGGGGAAGTACCTCCATGAGATCCAGCTGTGGGGTATTTTCTCAATTAGTGATCAAGGGGGAAAGGCCCCTTGTGGGTGGGACCATCTCTGGGCTGGCAGTCTTGGGTTCTATAAGAGAGCAGGCTGAGCGAGTCAGGGGGGAAGCAAGCCAGTAAGGAACATCCCTCCATGGCCTCTGCATCAGCTCCTGCTTCCTGACCTGCTTGAGTTCCAGTCCTGACTTCCTTCAGTGATGAACAGCTGTATGGAAGTGTAAGCCGAATAAACCCTTTCCTCCCCAACTTGCTTCTTGGTTATGATGTTTGTGCAGGAATGGAAACCCTGACTAAGACATGGCTTAAAAACAGTCTTTTCTTAAAAAAAAAAAAAAAAATAACAGGGTTTTTGTTTGTTTTTGAGAAAAGCTTAAGGGTAAGTAGAAATCTACACACAGAGTCAAGTAAAGAGAAGAGAGCTCTCCATTTAAAATACACAAAAATGGTAGCAGGGGTCTACCCTTGGATGGTGGGGTTTTATCTTCAACTTCATAATTCTCTACATGTATCTTCCAGACTTCATATAACAAAAAGATAACTAAGAAAACCAAATTGATTGACAAATAGTCATAACCATGAACACTGACTTTAACAGAAACTGCACCAACACATCTCGACATGGTTCATGAATAAATGGCCATTGAAAACACGGTGGAAGAGTATCCAAACAATTTAGAATCAATATGTGCCAAACACCTAAGACCCCAAACAAGGGAAAACCCTCCTGGAGCTCAAAGAAATTCTTAGTGGAATGAATGAAAAGCTGAAGACAGTATTTGGTACAGGTGTGGAGAAACCATTACCCATGTGTTCAGCACTAGTCATAAAAAACCCAAACTAAAACAGTGGCTTAGGGCAGCCACCCAACATCTTAATCCAGCTCCATGAATGGCTTTTAAATGATAATGTCCATGACAAAGTATTCCACCAGCTGGAAATAATGTCTCTTCCCACTGGGGTGAACAAAATAAGGGCCAGCTGAATGCAGGATGCTTCAGATCCAAAGTCTGGTGGCTATTTTTAGCTCCTGGCAAACCACTGGTGGTATTATGACCAGTGTTTTGCCTTTTTTAAAAAAAGAAACCTAACCACAGAAGTGGTACTCAGACAGCCATCAGATCTCCTTGCAGCACTTGCTGACTGTGTGACCCTGGGCCCAGGTTTAAAGCCTTGGGTTCTTTGCTCTATAGATGACACTGAGGTCACCCTGTAGAGTTCTGGGGGAAGTGATTAGAGGCCAGGAATGTCAGGCATTTGGAATAGGGGCTGCAGCACTGTGGACAATTACAAGTTGATCATTTATAAAGGCCACTTATAATTCTACAAAAAAAAAAAAAAAAAAAAAGGACAGGCAAGAATGAGGAGTCCCTCTTGACACCAGGCACTGGGAACTTCTCAACTGTCCCATCACTTGCTAGCTCACCTTCATATATGCAAAGTAACCAGGGACCCAAAACTTTCGCCATTCACAGCAAATTTATGAAAAGAAACCATAGTTGTCAGACATGGTCCCTTAAGTCCATATACTCATGTGAACTTCCTACTTTTGTCTCAGGTGTAGATAGATGGTACTGGACTTCTCGTTCCTTTCTCAAGCCTGGGGGTTAGGACGCTTGCCTAGTATGCATGAGGACCCAGATTCGATTCTCAGGAGGGTATTAACTAGGGATAACGGTACATGCCGGAAATCTTGGCACCTAGGAAGGAGAGGCAGGAAGATCAAAGTTCTCCTCAGCTACATAGCAAGTTCAAGGGCAGCCTGGGCTATATGAGACCTTGATTCACAACAACATAAAAACAGGGGGTGGGAATGGGGACCTAAACTAAAACTATTAAGGCAAATAAACAGAGACCTTAACTTTAATGAAAGTTGGAGTGCCCTCATGTGAGGCCAAGAGACATTGAACACTCACTTGCACTCCAAATTGAACAGGTCACACAAGTGTGACTAGACAGATTGTTACCTTACATTAGGCTCAGGGTATATAAAGTATACACTAATATCCAAAGTCATTCTGAGGAGAAATGTTACAATGTTAAAAGGGTTGTTTTGGAATGGAAGGCTAAACACATTCAGTTTTTCCTTTCTCTTTGTCTGTACTTTCCCACAAAAACACACACTTTTGAAACAGAAAGAAAGATGTTCCTGTCCAAAGCCAATGAAGGACATCACAAGGCAATGAACTCTGTCCTTGCTGGACTTGGCACAAATGTGTCCAGAAGTCGTGTGCAGCTGTGCGCAGAGAGGCAGAGCTCGGCATGTAGCTGGCCCAAGGGAACTAGTATTCCCTGTTCCACATGAGAGGTGCACACTCCGGCCCCTTTCAGAGCTGGGCCAGGTTTCCCTCTCAGGCGTACTGAAGAGGAAATTTATGGGCCTTGGGGGATCCAGACATCTGTGCTTTAGTTTACCAGCAGCCCTGTGCTAAACCGTTCTGGTAAGGAACTGACAGAGTACCATGCAGTCGACACCATAAATGCTGCCTTTGTGCTGAGACCCAACTTTCCAGCCCATATGGGTGCCGGGAGGCAGAGAAAACAAACCCGCCAGTGTGTTGCCTCGAAGACCACTCACATTTGTAAATGGCTTTTTAATCTTTCTGCAAGAGGCTGCCAGCCCAGCGTGCCCCTGTGTCCTCTTCCGCTAACTATGGTCTCACAGGAAGCCAGAGGGAGAACCACTCAGTATTGATGGAAGCCTTGTGTTTGGGTCTAAGTCACTGCCTGGCCTGTCATTAAAGGAACACAACCTAGAGATGAAACTGGATATTCAAAAGGATCCATATGTCTCTAAAGTGCCAGGAGCCAATGAAATAAGAGTAGTGTACCAGAAAACCAAGATGCTTGCTGGGTCTGATGGCACAGCTTTGGTACCCCCAGTTACTCAGGAGGCTGAGACAAGGGAATCAAAAACTTAAGGACTGCCTGGGTTGCAGAGAGAGTTCAAGGCCCGCCTAGACAAGTAAGTAAAGATCCTGTTCCCAAATTTAAAAAAATATAAAAAGGGGTCAAGTATGGTGGCACATGCCTTTCATCACTGTTCTTGAGAGGCAGGGGCAGGAAGATGACCTAGATACATAGACAGTCTCAGGCTAACAAGAGCTACACAGCGAGGCCCTGTCTCACTAACAATAGAAAGGGACACACACACACAGACCAGATGGCTCAGTGGCTAAAGGTACTTGTTACCAAGCTTGATAACATGAGTTCAATCATCAGGGCGTACATGGTGAAATGACCTGTATAAGCTCTCCTCTGACCTCTATAAGCACACAATGGCAAGGGTATACCCCACTCCCAAATAAAAACATAATAAAAATTTACTAAAGCCAAAGCAAAGCATTTGGTGGGGAAGCATTTGCCTTGTATATGGAAGACCCTAGGTTTAATTTTTATTATTATAAAAATAAAAGTAAAACAAAGAAATAGAAGGCAAACAAGCCAACTTGCCTCATGCTCAAATGATTTTTGAAATAGAAGAGAAATTCCACACACAGCTGCATAAGGTGAGTGGGTGCTGAGGGCGGGGAGGCTTGGACCCTCAGCAGTATCCCCTTGTCTTGCGTCTCCACCAACAGAAATGGCATGCAGACCTAAAGGAACCTTGAAGGCTTATGAAACTGGTTCCTGAGCAGCCTTGGAAGCTGGCACCTCCCCTTCATGTTCCCTGTTCCTTTTCCCTTTCTAGTTGGTAGGGAAAGCAATGGGGTCGGGAGGTAAGAAGCAGAAAGGTAGTTTGCTAAACAACGGCGAGAGGCTTACATTGCATGTCCCAAGGTGGACTACAGGGAGACAGCCTGCTGCAGGATGGCGCTCACCATCTCACAGATCTTACCCGAGCATGCTGTGTACAAATCTGAGCTCAGAGATGTATTTCTATGCACTAATCCCATCCCTTCAAATAATAACACATTGCTCAAGTTCTCTGTGTCTGTGTGTAGCATTATGAATAACTTTTCTATTTCAGTCCCATACGCACAGCCTAGGGTTAGCGATTTATCATGACAGTCACAAAAGTTCAGTAGAAAATTTATGTCGCAAAAGAAAGATATCTTTGAAGCTTTAAAAGGCAATTTCCACATGGCAGGTTCCCCTTGGGTCTGACTCTCATCTTCGCTTGGTCTCAGTCTGCTAAGTTTTCAGACATGCCTTAATTCATTTCTCTCTCCCCAGGTCTCTAGGTCAATGCAAATTTCTAAGACAATCAGCTGTTTTCTGCAGTGTTTCCTGTGCAGGACCCCAAGGAACCAGAAAACAGAATAAAGATGGCCTGGGAAATCTAAAAAAAAAAAATGGTGAAGGTATGCAATCAGGGTAGGTTCCTGGGGAGAACACTGTTCTCAGAAATACAAACTCAAAGGTCTACAAGCCAGGCAAGGCATTGTTAGCAAGTAAATGTACCCAGCGCTCCAAGAACAACTGTAGAGTAGGGAACACTGGCAGGTGAAAGCTGGCTAGCTATTCTAATCAAACTTGTTACTGTCATTTTGCAAAGAAAGCACAGCCCTGCCCTAAATCTACCAGAAGGCAACTCTACCCTGAGAAAAGCACCCTGAATGCTGGAGGAGCCCAGTGTCAGGTGAACGAGTGGAAACCACCCTGGCACAGGGTGGGCCATCCTGGGAGAGACAACAGGGAGAGAGGCCATCAGAGAACAGTCCTATCATCAAGGGAAGAAAGAGCTCACAGTGAACTTGAACCATGGTCACTGGACTGGAAAGAAAAGAAAGAGTCAAACACAGTCGACAGTCTAAAGACTTTTCAAAAAGCAGAACTCAGCAAAAGACCAGATGTGCAGGACTCAGGTGATAATGAGTCTTCCAGGAAAAGCCCGCAGTGAAGTCGTCCAGAGGGCTGAGACACTGCCACAAGGGACACAGTTCGCAAACACACCCTTCTCCACCAACCAGCTCTGCAGGCTGACTCCCCCCAGAGAATCTTATTTTGTTCCTCTGTTCTTCCTACTAAGAGGTCAGAGCATAACCAGGAGCCCATAGTCCCAAGGACTGAGCAGACAGAGGCTAACTGGGGCTAACTGGGTGGTAAACCATTCATGAGTAACATTTAGCAGAGGTAACAGACGGGCTGGAAACAAAGGGGGTGAGCAGTGGAAATGGATGACATCACAGGGCTGTGGCGCATCCATCAGGCAGTAAGGAAGCAGGGATGCAAAGGGCTCTAGGAGAACCTCATAGCATTCTCCAGCTCTGATGGTCAGCATAAGGCATGTCTTTGGCTCAACCTCGCCAAACTCTCGCTGCGGTGAATACTTTGCTACATAAACTTCTGCTTAAACTCCATGTTTAACTAAATCTTTTCCTTTGAGAAGATAAGAATCAAGCAGAAATCTTCACCGACCACAACTTTCTGGTCTACAATTTTCTTAAACATTCAAGGTCAAGATAAAAGCCTTGCTAAGTGCAAGTATTCAAGACAAATGAGACTTGGCAGATTCCTGACTTGCTCAGCTATGCTGGGGGTGAGGCCCTCATTGTATGCCTTTTGTGGGGTTCAGTCTAAAAGAGTATTTTTATGATTTGGTTTTGAGGTTATGAATGGATCTCAACCTTCACTTTAAAAGGCAAGCTGCAGGAGGAGATTAAGAGGAGGACTGATGAAATGCTACTTGCTACCAAGCCTGACGACCAGAGATCGATCCCTGGGTCTACATGGTGGAAGGAGAGAGATGACTCCTTGTAAGTAGTCCTTGGACCTCCACCTAAGTAAGCATCATGGCATATACATGCCTCCCTCCAAATAAAATATAATAGAGTTTAAAAACAGCCACACACACTTGTTAACTAAAAATTACTACTGTAGACAATATCCACTACATAGCTAGTAATAACTAAAGGCCCTTTGAATTTACTGTCTCATAAATATTTACAATTCTACAAAGGAGCTGTGGTTCTTTATAAGCCACACAAGGTGACTCTATGATACATTTACCTCTGAGGAATAAAAGCGAGACTTAGAAATGTTAAGTCGCCTGCCCTCGATTGGCAGTCTTCAATGGACAACTAAAGTCAGAACCAAGATACTCTGGGTTCTAACCCTGAGGCCAACAAACCTTTCTGTAAACAGACTGGCATGGCTGTGTTCCAACCAAGCTCCTCACAGACAGTGAAGTTAGAATCCCATGTGGTTTTCACAGATAAGAAATACCATTCTTTTCATCCCCACCCCCACCCCCGACCAAACACTTCAAGTTGATGCATCTTCAGCTCATGAGCCATAGGCAGAGAGGAGGCAGGTTTCCTCCTCCCCCAACCCCATAGCTTTCTGACTCTGGCTGAAACCACCAGGTTCTGCTATTATCCAGCTCATATCACAAACTGATATTTTAGGAGTCCAGAGATATTGCTGCACAAAACCAGTAAGGATACACTCTGGATGGGACCCATGACATTGGCATACAACTATGAACTAACAGACGTGGCCCCGAGCCTGCCTGACCCGGGGTTATGGCATGCACACATTTCTCATCCTTGCATTCCCCTTCACCTGTGCACTCTTCTACAGTAGTAAGTGGTGATTCAGCTTTACTGGAGACCCACAGAGATTCTAGGTGCATGAGCACAACATAGCTCTCTGCAAGCCCACGCCCACATTCCCTTACCTGCAAGGTCTGGCTGAAGCGCTTTAATGGTGTGGTCTTCACAGGTGGGATGAGGTTTGCTAGCGATGTGACTCTGGAAAGGGGCTTGACCCTTTTGTTACTAGGTTCCTGTATAAAAGAAAAAAACAAAAGGACAGTGTCAAGGCCAATCTTGAAGATGTCTGCCACATCACATCCATCCTGCTCTGAGATTTGCAGGCAACAGGGTGATCTGTAGACCATGAGAACAGTGCCCCAGGATCTGCACAGGTGATCTGGCTGGGGCGCCAGGAAAGAGAAAAGACAGAGGATGCACACTGAAGGAGGGGGTGACAGAAAGGTAGGGATCCCACCCTGCCCCCTTCCCCACCCCCCAATCGGTCAGCTTTTCAGTCAAAGCTTCCAATGGAACCCTTCTTCCCATTGCTGTAGAGTTCCTAGCCAGCGACCTTGCCAGACACTGGTGTGTCTTTTCTTGTTTCTGGTTTCATTTTTAAAAAATCCTTCCTGTCACCTTGCCAGAGCCATTCTTATGCATGCTTTATCCATTCATTTTTCTAAAGTTACAAAGATTGCTTTTAATTCATCAAATTTAAAACGCTATTTTAAAAAGCATTTATGCATTTGTGTGTATAGGGGGAGAGAGTCAGAGGAGAACTTTCTGTAGTTGGTTCCTCTCCTTCCACCATATGGGTTCCAGGGATCAGACTCAGGTTGTCAATCCTGGTGGCAAGCCTGCCTGGGACATCTGACCAGCTCCAAATATTTTTAAAGAAGTTTTATTTCTAGGATCATAAGAAAGCATCTTTGAACCTATAATAACAGAGAGGCACATATTAAAATTCATTAAATATCTAATGGCAAGAGGAAATGTACAGGGAGAAATTTGTATCATGGGTTTTTGGTTTCCATACTATTTATAGCCACACATTTTCAAAGTCACCTCCACAGAAAACATCGATTGCAAATCTGTAAGTTACTCTGGAGCTGGCTGAGAGGGGAGAGGGAGACTTCTTATTCCAATAAACGTTAACAAGAATAATATAAATAAAAACAGGCTGGTGGGGGGGGGGAAGACAAAGCAAACATTTTACAAGACAAAGAGGACAGTTACCCTTGCTTTCCTATGCTCCATCTGACCTGCAGTAGATACTGGACAGCACATGAAGACCTCAAATTGTGATGGAAAATGCCAAGTCAGCCAATTGTAGCAGACGTCAATCATTTCCTAAGGCAGCTCGCACGACCCCTACCCCAAGGTGTTCATCTTTCCTTTTCAGCCATTGCTCTCAAAGTTTGACTCAGAATCTCTCATTCTTCAAGGGTTCCTGCAGTCCATTCTAAACACACCAGACGCTTAGAGAAATCCTTCATGAATCTGGAATTCAGCCGGAAAGTTTTCATGTCGCCCGATGCCCTTGCTAGCCTCAGAAATCAGAAGCCGTCTCTTGAGACTCTATCAACTTTGCTGACATTTTAAGTTAAAAAAATAATAATAATAAGTTGAAAGCAGTTCCATGGTGTCAAAGAGTAAGCTGTGTGGTTTGCAAAGCAGTCGGTTGCTTTTCTAAGACGGAATGGATCCAGAAGCCAGGGACCTCTCTGGCTTCTCAGTGAGCTACGCTGAGCAGACAGAAGGCAGCACTAGGAACACTAGCAAGACTGGGTTTTAAAATGCAGCAGACAAAGCTCCTAAAATGAAGGCTGCCACTACAAAGGATAAGGTGCCAAAGAGGAAAGTCCAAAAGCCATCTGCTTCCAGGCAATGATGTCCTTCAGGACGCTCCCTGCCCGGTGCCCGGGCTCCTGAGCATCTGTGCCCAGAGAATGATCTTAAGATTCTCCCTTTTTACATCATCCCTTTCTGCATCCTCAGCATGCTGTGTCCACGCATGTGTGCACACACAGCCTCTTAAGCATCCCCTGAATTCCTCCAAATGGCTTCTGCTTTAGTCTAGAAATGCCAGGTTGCAATCTCGCTTCCTTTGATGGTATAAACCGCATTGCAGCACAGGAGAAAAATCCCAGGGGAAGGAACTTGGTCTCGATAATCCTGCATGCACCTCAGAGCCCAGAGAGGCTGAGTCTCATTCCCACAGTTAAAGCTGTATCAGAACGGGAAGGTTGAAGAGTGAGCAGCAGCTGGGGTGTCTTGCTTTAAAGCAGGACAGGGAACGCTGCACACTTGGCAGGCTTCAGGAGGATCTAGCCCTTACGTGTCATGTGTTCTAAGGTTGGTCTGACTTTGCTGCTCCATTTAGATGGCCCACTCAGATGTGCCTTATCTACATCCTAATATAGCTATAGGATACATCGTCAATGCGACACTAGCTCAGCACACTGCTAATACATGGGATCCTTTTTAGAGCTCCTTCTCGGAGGCATGGCCCCCAAGCGAGTTAACCGCAGGCTGCTCTCTGGTGATCTAACATTGCTAAGCAAAGAGGAATGAACCAGAAGCCACCCTGCTGTGATTTAGTGCTGGCAATGCAGGCAGGTGTAAGCTCCAGAATAGGATCTGAGCGGGGAAGCCTTGTGTCTGACCACACGAGTGAAGTATGAATTATGGAGCTATCCTTGAGGGCTTCTGTGAGAATAAGAGATTTAAAATAATTCTTGGCCTAATTAATTGTTCTTTTCCATGTATTCAGTCCGTCTCCAGCTATATCTTACTATTGTCTAAACAGCCCTCCGAGAAAATATTTCTAAGATTCTAAGTAAATAGCATTATTGAGAACTAACTAGAAAATGCAATACTGAGGGCGTTTTTCAGTTTTGTCATTGGAAGATGAGAGAACTTAACCTGCAGAGAGCCTGACTGGTCTAACACAGCACTACTACTAGACCAGGCTAGACCTGGTCAATGTTGCACCCCAGGCACAAAATGTACTTTTTCAGGGTGCACAGTAGCAATACTGCCAGGTGACCTGAGGAGCAGGCAGGTCAGCATATCAACTAAAGACCCTTTAAAGGGTGGGGGGAAGGGCCGGTAAGTTTGAATACAACGGTTCTGTTTAGTCTTTTCTTCTAGGCTTTATTGTTCTGTTACACTAACTAGAACTGTTTGTAGAGTGTTTATTACAAGCTATCGGTGCCCTCATCTATTTTCTAATTCCAAAATGATTTTGTTGCTGTTGCTGTTGTTGTGGGTATTTGTACAGTCCAGGCCAGCCTAGAACTATGTGATGGAGGCTGATCTCCAATTCCTGATCTTCTAGCCATTAATTCTCAGTGGTGGTATGGCTATGTCACCAGGCTCTCAGGTCCCAAAGTGTGTGTGTGTACATATTTATTTTTAAATATACATACACACACATATATCAAATATCTACTTATGTAAAACCTTTTTAATGTGTATAAATATTTGCCTGCCATGAGTGTGCCTGGTGCCCTTGGAGGCCAGAAGAAGGTATCAGATGTCAGATCCCTTGAAACTGGAGTTACAGACAGTTGTGAGCTGCAGCGTGTGGATATTGGGAGCAAACCTGGGTATCTGCAATAGTGGCAAGTGCTGTTAATCGCTGAGCTTGATCTTCAACTCCCCCACTTGCCAAAGTGGTTATTTTTAAAGATTCATTTTATATTTATTGTACTTGATGAGAGCATGAAAGAGAGACCCTTTATCAAGTAGAAAAAGTTCTGCTTATATCAAATTTGATGCAAATTTCTATCATGAATTAGCCTTGACTTTTACAAGTTTGTCTTTCTTTCTTTCTTTCTTTCTTTCTTTCTTTCTTTCTTTCTTTCTTCCTATTCAGGGGAAAGGAAAGAGGAAAAAAGAAGTAAAAGAAGGGGGAGGGGAGGAAAGATAATGAAGATGACCATAGAGGTCATATTTTTCCATAAAGGGATTTATTCGGCAGTTTAAAGAATCTCGCAAGCTAACTGCAAACCAAACAGAACACAGAACTCAGTGTGATTGCATTTTTAACACAAGGTTTTCTTAACATGTTTTTAATATTTCTTTTCTAGGGAGGCACAGTGACTTTCCTATCTCCTCATTATTCCTCCCCAGAGGTAAAAAGTAAAGCAGACTGTATCGTGTACAAAGCTGCCTACAACATCAACACAGCGTAGCACAGTTTCTCCTTTTTCTTGCTTCAAATCGGCTTCACCAAAATAGACCTGCAGGGAACCCTTCACTGTCTCTGCACTTCGTGCTGCAGACAGAGTGGGTGGGGCTGGGTGTCTGCAGCTGCCTTGAGACTGCACCTTTACTAAGCCCCCACTCACCACTCTGCAGGAGTGGCAGAGGATGCAGCCGTCAGCAGAGTGTCTGAGACCATATCACTGCAGGGAAAGGCAAGGGAGACGTGTAAACTGTGCATGCCAGGGGATGCCTTTGCCCATGAGCTGATAGGGCATATACACAAACAAACAAACCAATAACAACTTTCAAACATTTGGACGTTTGAATGGGGAGCCTTTGTAGGCTGTGGGTATTAAGAGTCACTTCTAGTCCACCCTCTAACACTTGAAAGTGGCTTTCACCATCCTCCTGTTAAACACTAACTTATAACACATGGTAATTGATTTGCATAAATAAATGATAACATGTTAATACTGTTACAGGTGTTTTGTTTTGTTTTGTTTCTTTTCTTTTGTTTTCCAAGACAGGGTCTTATTATGTAGTTCTTGGTGATTTGGAACTCACAATGTAGACCAGTTTGGCCTTGAACTCACAAAGACCCACGTATATCTACCCCCCCAAACACTGGGATTAAAGGTGTGGGCCATTATATCCAGCTTGGCTACAGGTTCTTATTTCAGAGGTCAACACATAAAATTCACTAATTTATTTATCTCAATATGTTTTTAAGTTAACTCCTATTATGCCCATCTGATAGATGAAGAAACTGAGGTCTCAACTGATTGACTTGCTTAAAATGATTCAGCTGGATAGAAAAAAAAAAAAGGAGGAAGGCACTATAATTTGAAGCAGGGTGACCTCCGAGCCATGTCCTGCCTGGTGGCTGGCTAACTTTTTCTGTAAAAGAGCAGAAAGTAAGGAGTTTAGACTCTCTAGAGCACCCAGCCTCTAACACATTCATCCACTTAACTTCAGACATAAATAATACATAAGTTAGCCAATGTGAGCATGGACCACTAAACCTTTCATCGATAAACACATAAATTCAAATGTCATACAATTTCATGTTGAAAATATTATTTCTCAACTATTAAAAACACATTATTTCTAACGTGAGCCTCACAGGAAGTGTGCCAGAGCTGGCTGCTGCCTAGTCACAGGGCTTCTCAGTGGTCCTCAACCTCAGCTCAGCTTCTGTAAGTGACAAACCTCAAGATGACACCCTCAGGCATGGTACCCTCCCCCCACACCCCCAGGACTCCTGGCATGGTTGGCTGCATTTCCTCCCCGGGGCTGGGGATGTAGGGTCCTCCTCTGACGAGCAGGGGACATGGTTAGTTTCTTTTCTGTAGGACTGATCCCTGTTCCATTACACTTTACTTCCTAAATAAATCCATCTAAACTAATACCAGCTTCCTCTGATGTACAAATAAAGACCTTTTTAACTGACACAGTTCCTGGGATCCACATCACAATAAAATGAGGTAGAGGGGAGAGAGATGAAGAAAAACAGAAGGCACCACTGGTCGACAGCTGTCCAAAGAACAGACTCAGCTGCAATCTTACAGGTGGCACAGAACAAAATTATCTTTAAAAAAAAAAAGTATTTTTTTTTAATAATGGACGGAAAATCGTTTTGAAAAATGTATCATCAGATGCAGAAAGGGAGAAAGATGAGACCCTGAGTTCATTAGTAGAACCCTGAGATGGAGGGGGACCAGAAGCAGCCATCATCAGAACAGAAGAAATAGGGCAGAAAGATCCTCCGCTGAGCATCAGAACTCTCAACTAAGATGTGGACTACTGGAAAAATGGAAGCTGGGAGAGCCATGTCATGACATTGAGGTCAAGGCTGGGGAGACCCCGGACGCCACGATCCCCGAACACTTTTATATTACTAGACTTAGTTGTTTTGTTTTTGTTGTTGCTTTGGCTTTTATTAATGCTTTCACACACAAGCTCCGAACCACCAAACTTCATAAAATGATCCAGTGGAGGCCAACTGATTTACTATAAAAGCTCACAGTAAAAGGATGCCTTGAGGATCAGACTGTCCCGGACGGACAGGAGTCCTCAGACCCTGCCCTGTTTGTCTTGATTTGAAAGCATGCTTTGCTTTCCCCATGGTTCCCTCCCAACTCAAGCTTCTCTTTTCATTTCCACTCTTCTAGGAAGGAGGAAGCTAAGGCCTCCTAGTTCCCCACTCTTAGATGCTTCTGCCAATCAAATCAGTGTAAAGTTCATCACTCTGCAATCGCCTTCTACCACCCTCTTCTTAGAGCCTCAAAGTATTCACCGGGATTTACAGTTGATGTTCAAGACTCTCACTCTTCAAGACCTCTAGGCCACACCTGCTGTTGCCAACGCCTTTCCTGCCCATCAGGCATTCTCATTCATCCCTGACCAACACTTGCACCACCTCTGCCCCCTGCAAAACCCTAAGCTTTACTTCAAACAGCCCCTTGGCGGACAGGGACAATCTGCTGCATAGCCTGTCCTTCCAAGAACTACTTGTGTTAGTGCTTTTTGGGGCAAAGTGCTTGTGAAGGAGCTGTATTTTACAGATCAATCTGTCATTTCTCTTAGTCTGGTCCTTCTATTCCCTGTGTCATGCTATGCATGTTATTTACAATTTCTTCAAGGGGAGAATGGGGGAAGAACTTCACAATGACTTTGGCAAATTCTGGGGAGACCAGCTGTCTTTTATTAGGACCTTGGAATCTGTGGCAGGCACTGGCCTCAGATCTTTACATGATATTCTCATGGCATCTTCAGAACATAGCTCACATCATTATCCTCGTCTTGCAGATGAGTGCACAGAGGCCTGAGGATCAGTAACACCTAGTTGAGGTCACATGTCTCTGGCAGCAGAGGAAAATGTGGACCATACACCAGGTAACACACCTCTGCTCTGCTACTCTACAGCACAGATAAAGATGGCACACAGGGCACAGGCTCTGTGACTAGCAAGTGCCCAGGGCACAGCGTCTGGAATGGGACTTGCAAACGGGTATGTCCTTTATGACCCCTTTCCACCTTTGCCTTCAAGAGACGGTGAACTTACCACTCCATATATGTCTATTATTTTTCAAAAAGTTGATGCTGATATAATTTTAGACTCACAGACAAGTTTTAAAAATAGTCCTGAGTGTTTCCTATACCTTTCACCACACTTCCTCTAAAGCGCAGGCCTTACACAACCAGAGTATGTTTATCAAAACCGAGAAGCTAGCATTGGCCCAACACCGTGACCTTAAATGTTAGGGGAGTCCCGGGGACTTTACCCCATTTCCCACTAGGATCCACTTTGAAATGCCACATTATATTTCACTGCCTTATCTGTCATGGTTCCTCCAATCGGTGACAGCCCCCCCCACACACACACATACACACACACACACAATGCTCTCTCGTTATCTAATAGCAAAATGCTGTACCTTTCTAGCTGATATAGTAGAGAAACACTGGTCCTCATATACAGATTGGCTCTCAGTGTAGACTGGTGTGATGTTCCCTACTGATGAGGTTTAGAAAGTTTGCCATTTGTATTCTGGTGAGATCGCATCCAAAGAGTCTACTTTTTTTCTTTTTTTTTTTTTAAGCACATTATATCAAAGGGGACATGATGTTGTTGGGTCTGATAACTGGTGATGTCAACTTGGACATGTGGCTATGGTAACCCCTTACAGACATGTTTTTGGCACAGCTATCTATGAAAATATACAGGTAAGCTCTAAACCCAGTGTCTGTGACTGTAACCTCATTGGGAACTAAGATCTTTATAAATAAATCATGAGGATGAGATCAAGCTACTTAGAGTCCAGTCATAGGTGTCCTTATCTGAAGAGAAGATTTAGACAGAAACACACAGATCTGGACATATGATAACAGAGAGGTAAAGACTGGACTGTGCATCCACAAAGCCAGACACCACCAATGACTCCTCTTAATTCCAAGCAAACTACAGAAAGCAGAAGAAGCAGGGGAGCAGTTCTGGGCCTTCTTAGAATGCTTTGAGCAGCAGAGGAGTAAGGCTGGAAGACAAGAGAAGATGGCTCCTTAGAGCTGGCTGCCGACTCTACCTTCCTTTGTTGGAAACAAAAGGACAGTAATGAAATGATCACTCTTAATTCCAAAATTTCCACTATTATGCTTTTTTCCCTGCTCTCTTTCCCTTGGCACATAGTTAATTAGATGGGTGTCATCTGTCACCAGAAGATGAAAGGCAAATAATGAAGCCCAAATTCCAGCGGAAACCTGGCTTCATTGATTAAGCAAGTGACACAGGCTTCAGAATTACCGGTTTTGAACCTACAAGATGAGCAAACGCTCTTCAAACTCTGCTCAGAATCCTAATTTTTCCTGTACAGTTGTTGATCCATGATTTCAACAGGGATTCTGAGCTTTGGGGACAAAATCTCAGAAGGGCAGCTTGTGCTGTGGAAGTAGTTGTGGAGTAGCTGATTTCCACACAGAGGACCATGCTCTTGTTTTGTTTGTGTGCACTGGGCATGCAGGGAGCATTTCCCATGTAAGAAATGGCTCAATTCTTTCTTTCACATCAGGTGCTAGGAGGAAAACACCCCGATTTCCTTCTTTCAGAGGAGAACAAAAAAGAAAAGCTAGGGTTTGTTTGTTTTGTTTTTGCTAATGGGAGAACAAGGAGAGCCAGGAGAAATAATATCCAGGGAGCACACCACATTAGCTCAGGCTCATGCCCACACTATACACAGCCTGTCATACAGCTTGACAAAGGGGCAGAAGAGCAGTCCCACCTTGGATCATGGTAACATTCAAGAGTAGATGACTGAGAAGTCATAGCTGAACTGCTGACTCCAAGTCATAAAACAGGACATACCGGGGCTTGAGGTATACCTCAGTGGTGGAACACACTTTTGACATGCATAAGGTCCTAGATTCAACACCCAAAACCAAACAAGCAAAAACAGCACTAAAACATAGCACAAGGTTGCTAAGGTTAAAGAAAGGACATTTGCTCTTTGTGTATCAAGGGCTTTGCCTGAAGCAGAGAGCTCCAAAGGTCCACTGGCAGCTATAGTTCCTAAGCATTAGTCTGTGAGGCATCTGCTTTTAGGAAAGCCTTGGGTTAACAGAGAGACATCAAGACAGCTGGCTGAACTCAGACATGATCCGAGTCCCAGGCCCAAATAGCTTCCCATACAGTGTAACAGAACAAACAAAAACAAAACATTAGAAAGAACAGAAACGAACTCATTGGTTAGGACAACGCTGGCAAAGTAATTGTAGCCCTCTTGAGTTTCATTCAACTCAATGGCAAAATGAAGACGCCCTGGCTGGGGCCGGTGAGGAGGGGTGGTCCTTGGTGTACTCTAGAGAAACAATTCATTCCATAACAAATTCCAAGGGGGTAATGTCCAGAGCGTGCTCTTTTGTTTCTGAAGGAAGAGTCTCAACCAATTATTAAAATTACTATTTTTGAGAAAGGGTTTCACTATATAGCCTGGCTTCAAACAAGGGTGTTCGTTCCTTCACCAGCCTTTCCACTACTGCACTACACTAGAGGCATATCCATCCCCCATGCTCAACGTAAATTATTGCCTTATTTCTCATTTTCTTGAACTTTGGGCCCCATTTTGGAAGACTATAGAATCCTACTTGCCTGCCACAAGGACGTTCATTTTTTGCTGAATGGAGGTTTATGGGTTTGAGGTGGGGAGGGGTTAAAAAAAAAAAAGAACTTTGGAAAATAACTCAGTAAAATATGGGTCCCTCAGAGATCTGGAACAGGCAGCAGCCCAGGTTATGCACACAATCTCTCAGGAGTGCCAGTAAAATGAAACAGAGCCACTGTTTCAGACTGGAACGCTGGCTAAGGCCTCCCTCCTCAATTACTTTCAAAGTTATTCATTTTAGTCAACATTAGAAGGGTAAGTCAACATTTGTCCTGGCAGCAAGCCCACATTTGTTATTTTATTAGTCTGCTACTGGCTAAATTGGCCCGAGATTAAACACATCTAATAAATAGCCCTAAAATATTGGAGTTTAGCTGAAAACCACATTCAAATTCTCTTACACAGGATGTTACTATTACTTAACCCTAGGCAGAAGGAGAAACACACACCCACACCCCTGTAAGTTCCTTTCAGTCAGCGCCAGCCCCTATCGCCTGAAGCTCATCTTGGTCATGCTCAGACATGGTTCTACAAACCTTCAGAGAAAGAGGAAGCCAAATATTTAGGTCTCTCTGTGGTCCCTGGCTGCACATCTGCCTGCCCAACTTCAAGCAGCACCTTTTTTACTCTACTGAAGCAGACAGGGCCAGAATCTTAGAGCTGTGTGTCACTTCAGGAGTCAGACCTTCTGACAAGATAGGAGGCCAGCTGGCAGGGCTGTACCCCCAGGCTGTGAATCTTGGGAGGGTCACTTTGGGCAGGAATGTTGCATGTTAAGTGATTGTGCCCCACATGCTATTCCCATTTCCAGGTCTGGAAAATGGGGTACAGCTGGGGACAGTCCCGGCTAGATGAAACCCATAGGACACCTAAGAGATGGCTAATAGCCTGATCACAGCCACTGGGCCCTAAGGAAGGCCTTTGTGGCTTTGGAGTTCCTCAGTTACTTCCTACTGACTTCTTGGAACTTGTGGGTGGGACTAAGTTCTGTCCTTGTTTATCACTGTGGAAGGGATATCCTGGCTCCCACTCCAAGCCCTCTGGGCTGGGTAGGAGAAAAGCACGCCTTGGGCCTTCCAACCTTGCGGCAGAGTTGAGGAAGCTGGTGTGTACAAATCTCAAGACTACTTTTAAGACATTTTGCAGACTCCCCGGGAGCTTAGGAACAGACTCACAAAAGCGTCTGCAGAAGGTAACAAAGTTCCTGTTAGTTTGATTAAAGAATGTAGCAATTCTTTACAAAGTATACGGGGATAAATATAAGCCCATCTTTCTGGTCAGTGACTATTATTTTAGAACCTCGAGCCAATAATGTAACCTCCCGTGGCTTGGTTTGCTAGCTGTGAAGTACAATGACCCTTCTAGAGTTGTAGGGGGTGGGGGGAGCATGTGAGACTCCTGTGTGGAATGTGTGTATCATAGGTCCACCTCAGTGGGAACCCCCAGATATGACCAGAGCACTAGCCTATTCCAAAGTGCAAAGAGCAGCCTGCTTCCTCCGCCAGCCTGCTCGCCAGCCCACTGCCATCTCCCCTGACACTTCCTAATTCACCCTCCACTGCCATGACCACTGGCATGTTTTCATTCTTCATTCCTGGCTTCTCCTTCCTCATTCCTGGCTTTATCATCTGTTTAGTAAAACTCTGGCTGGATAGAAGAAAACTGGGAGAGGCTTGGCAGGATTCAAGGCTACGCTGGAGGACAAAAAAAACAAAACAAAACAAACAAACAAAAAAAAACCAGTGGTGAAATCCTAAGACACCAACCAGAGTAGGGTTGGGGGAGCTAGTACTCGGGTCTTGAGGTCTGCACCAGATAGGCCCCACTAACACTCTACTGAATTATGCTCTACAGAAGATGGTACGCAGTCTTACCAGATGCCAGGACTGTCTGAGATTGGGCAACCATAGGTACGCTGGGTATTTATTCCATCAGATGTACAAAGTAGAATGTTTCTCACACAGACATGGTGCCTTTTGCTTCAGTAAGGACACCACGGACTCACATGCCTATCACCTCTCTATCTACCTGTCATCTCCAAAAGTTCAGCATTCATTATCTTAGCTTCCCAGAAAATCAAATAGAAGTACAGAGATAAAAAGAGGCACGTGCGCAGATCTCCATCTTGGTGTCCCAAAGGGTAGGACAGAGTGTTCTCTAGCTGAGTCTGGGATGATGACTTGCATCTCACTCGAGCTGCGCTGACAGACAGGTCTGCTGTCTGGCTGAAGATAAGGCTGAAGATAAGGCTGGGATCTCATTTGGCTGCTAGATAAAACCTGCTCTGTAATCTGGCGGAGACCTGGGCTGCAGGAGAGAGCAGATACACTCCTTTGCCTTCCGGTTGCTTCTTAGCTTTGACACTGATTTTTGAGCAAGGAAGCTTTTCAGGGATGTGACTTCCAGAAAGAAACATAAAATACTTGTGATGCTTCTGCCATGTGCCAGCTGTACCCAGTGGCACTTTTTATCCCTTCAGATGCCTGGCCCACGTGTGCCCTCAGCAGCAAGTCCCCACACTTTACCAACCAGGGAATACAGAACATTTTTAGAACATTCAGCTCCCAAGAGAGAACAGGATAAATCCAAATCTAGTTATTCTAAATGAAAAAAGCAACCAAACACCTACATGGGAATCAGTGAACTGGAGACATATATGTATGTAAGTGTGTGTGTGTGTGTGTGTGTGTGTGTGTGTGTGTGTGTGTGTATTTTTGTTTTTAATTTAAACCTTCAAGTTGGGGTGATATAATGTCACCCAATGAGCAACGGTATGTGAATAAATAAGGTAGAGAGTAGGCTGCTCAATAAAGTGTGAGGGTGGTGACGTGCAATAGATTTCTATGGTCCCCTGTCATCCCACACCCCTCAAGTAAGTATATAAATAGTTCCAAATGCTATTCCTTAGGATGGGTGTGTACGCTCACGCAGAACATAATGCTGTTTGCTTGACCACTTCTCCTGGTGCAGCATTTTTTTTAAAGACAGGATTTTTTTTTTTTTAATGTTCACTAACAATAGATTTTTCCAGAAGCTCACTGCAGACCCTGGCTCTCTCAACTCAACATTTGCAACCTTGAACCAGGATTGTGTGTTCTTTCCAGCCCCCAGACTTTAATACAAAGCCAGATGCATCATTATTTAGGGTCTATTGGAATTCGTACATGTGTGAATATGGAAAAGAAGGTATTCCTTGACAAAGGAGGCAAGGAGCCTTGGAGAGATTCAGCTTGAGAGTTCAGCTCATTTCAATTACAAAAGATAATCAGGAAACTAAAGGATAATGTGATTTAAACATAGGAAGACTAGTCACAGACTGCTGTGTCAAACAAAATGATGGCTTAGCCTTGGAGTTAAAGGTAACCGGGTGCAAGTAAGTTTCTTGAAGAGACGAAGGCAGTTTTGCTGAATATGATATGTACTTCTGGGGTAGAGGATACCCCCCACCCACCCCCATGCCCCAGTGCAGGTAGCAAAAGACTTGTGGATAGCCGGACGTGGTGGCGCACGCCTTTAATCTCCCAGCACTCAGGAGGCAGAAGCAGCAGGCTTTCTGAGTTCGAGGCCAGCCTGGTCTACAGAGTGAGTTCCAGGACAGCCAGGGGGCTATACAGAGAAACCCTGTCTCGAAAAACCAAACCAAAAAAAACCAAAAAACAAAAAAACAACTTGTGGATGGAGTACAGACTCATTCTGGACCAGATCCTTCTTCCTTCTGCCTCATCATTTAGGTAGCTGGCCCTGCAAGCCTTAGTGGGCCCTGCTGCCAAGGCTGCTCTCTGCCTGACTTTAGCACATACTCTTTCGTCTATCTCAGGCAGCAATGCCAGGACCCTATTTTATAGAAGAGGAAGCAGATGTCTAGGGAAAGGAAACCACTTGCTCCAAGTTTTACCAAGTAATTAATCGGCGGAGCTGACATTCAAATCTACCTGACTTGAAAGCCTTTCCTGCCACCCCCACCCTGACCTCCCAAGGCACATCATTTCCTCTTATAACAACAGCAAGGCATACACAGGGCAGTACCCTGCCAGTCTGTCTCCAAGGGCTTTCTGTCCATCAATGCCTTGAGTCAGTGCTACTTATTGTCCCATTTCACAGAGCAAGCAAAGAAGACTTAAAGGGCTTTAGAGTTTGCCCAGGATCACCTAGCAAATACAGAGCTCAAGGTTACTCCCCTGTCTACAAGGCCTGGGTTCTTCTAGTTTCCTAAGCCAGGGGGAACCTGGATGGAAAACTGACTTCACAGGCAGAAGAGAGGTGAAGCCTGAGGCAGGAATGAAAAGAGGAGAAGCTAAGCCTGCCGCCCCGCTAGCCTTGTCACTCTGGGACCAGCACGACAGAGGCAGGCAGCTGTGAGGTGCAGTACCCATGTGCCTCCAGCAGACATGACGTGACCCCCTTAGGGTAGACCCTGGGCTAGAAAGCGTCCAGCATCAGTGGTCTCATTGGACTACTTTCTAATACACGGTATTCACAGGCTTCCAAGTTCCTCACCAAGCACCCCATAACAGACAACCGTTAGTATCAATATGTTAGTTTCGCTAATGATTTGGTCACACTCAAATAGACAAAAAAGCATGCTTTCTCCCCCCCCCCCCTTCTAAATGTGGGGAGAAACAATAGACACAGTCAGGTCTCAGTACTTGTTCACTGACAGCTAAAGACCAGTAGAGGTCATATTTTTAGTTATTCAATTCTTTACCAATGTAGTCACCACACTGCGGAGTTCCCCCTACACTTCTAACAAAGGACCCTTTTGTAATTCAGGTGTCCTGCTAGACTACAGCAGGAAGAGCTCAGAGCAATCAAATCCACCCTCATCAGTTTCCCTTTGTCTGTGGTCAGCCCTGGCGGAGTCTTGGATGATGCATGCCAGCGGGGAGCTGCCTCAATGGCCAGGGTACATCGGGACTCAGACTCACACACCACCTCCTGGTTAAAACTCATGCTAGGGCCGGGCAGTGGTGGCGCACGCCTTTAATCCCAGCACTTGGGAGGCAGAGGCAGGCGGATTTCTGAGTTCGAGGCCAGCCTGGTCTACAGAGTGAGTTCCAGGACAGCCAGAGCTATACAGAGAAACCCTGTCTCGAAAAAACAAAACAAAACAAAAAACAAAACAAAACAAAAAAACCAAACAAACAAACTCATGCTAGGAACTATAAAATCACACCACAGACATTTTAGCCTATCTGCAAGGAAAGATGTGAGGCTTGCCAGTGTGCTTGGAATAACTTTTATTTAAAAAAAATAGTAATAATAATAAAAATAACAAAAACAAGAAAAAATTCTATTTGAACCATTTGGAACCACTTGGTATTAATAACAACAACAACAATTCCATTTGGACCATTTGGGAAACCAACTTGGTATTGCCTAGGAAGGAATGAATAACTTCATTTCATAGAATGACCATCCTAGCTTCTATTCCGCAGACCTACACTCAAAACAGAAGCGGCTGTGGCTGCTAAGGAACTGAAGGCCTGTGGTCGCCATTTTGCATTTTTTGGTTTGGTTTGGTCTTTTTTGGAAATCCTACTTTATGGTGAAGCAAGCAAGACTTAAGAGGACAAGTCCGAGCCGGGTATGGTGGCGCACGCCTTTAATCCCAGCACTTGGGAGGCAGAGGCAGGCGAATTTCTGAGTTCGAGGCCAGCCTGGTCTACAGAGTAAGTTCCAGGACAGCCAGGGCTATAAGGAGAAACCCTGTCTCAAAAAACCAAAAAAAAAAAAAAAAAAAAAAAAACCCAAAAAAAGGAGGACAAGTCCAGCCCAAGGTCTCTTCAATTTACAAGAGCCCAGGGTTGGGATTAAGAACTCAGCTCAGGGGCTGGAGAGATGACTCTGTGGTTAAGACTGCTCTTCTGAAGGTCCTGAGTTCAAATCCCAGCAACCACATGGTGGCTCACAACCATCTGTAATGAGATCTTATTCCCTCTTCTGTTGTGTCTGAAGACAGCTACAGTGTACAGTGTACTTACATATAATAATAAATAAATCTTTATTAAAAAAAAAAAAAAGAAATCAGCTCAGCCCAACTTCAGGCCAAAAATGACTAGACAGAAGCCTTAGCCCTTCTGGCCACTAGGCTCAGCTTTAGCTGTTTCCATTACTTGATTTATTTTCCTTTCTGTGCCTTCTTCTTGCAGAAATACTCCAAATTTCTAAATCAGGCAGCTGGTGTGCACTGTAGTGTATGATATTCTAAGGGCCTGACCTAGGCTCTCAGTTTTATTTGACTCAATCAGACTGCCAGCTTCTAATACTATCTATGAAAGAGCATCTTGGGAAATGTACGTCTCCTTGCTCTTTATCGTGTCTTCTGTAGCTACTGCATCTGTAGAACTCAAAAAAGCATCAGGTCAACACATGTCACCTACATGTGCAGAAGTTTATGTTCATCCATTCTTTGTGGCTTGTTTGTGACTCTAATAGTGATCTCCTACTGAGGACAAAGTAAGTCCTTGTTTGCAGTTTGGGATTCTGAATTACAGGCCAGGGCAAAGGTCACCCACTCACTGACCCAAACAGGAAGTCACTTTGTGCAGAGTTCTAGCCAACTTTAATGGGGTTCATTTGTAACACTTTTCAAACAGTTCTGCTTACAACTAACTCCATTTAGGAACCAGGAGCTGCTTCGGTCAACATGTTGGCAAGCCGAATGGTGAAGACTGGGAAAAAAAGGAGCATCATTTTGCTTGCCTTGGTTGATTTAAATAAATAAATAAATAAACAAACAAACAAACAAATAAATAAATAAATAAAGGTCTTTGCCTTATCCAGTACTACAGTGTGTGTATAAAATGTCCCTAACAGGCACAAACTGAGGACTTGTTCCCTAGTCACTTGTGATTGTCCATCTATCTCTGTGTATACACGTATGTTCCTGTACATGTGAAAACAAGAGAACAACCCTGAGTGTCATTCTTCAGGCACCATCTACACAGGGTCTCTCATCGGCTTCAAACTCAACAAGTGGGCTAGGCTGGCTGGCCAGCAGATCCTAGGGACTGGCCTGCTTCTGCCTCCCCAGTGCTGGGATCACAAGTGCAAAAGCCTGTCTTCTGTCTTTCAGTGTACACACACAAATTTCATAATTAGACAATACCCACAGCACTGTGTTTTGTCATGTCTATGAAATAGCCATAATATATTTTGGGTATGAATTATAATTTCTGTTAAGGTTAACATTTAAAACAATCTTAGCCCTCAGCTCTTTGTATGTAAGCTGTGTATTCTTGTCTTTTGCCTATCTGTCAGTAGACCATTTTATATCTGTATAGATTATTTATATGACAGAGATACTAATCCTAGCCCTATTGTTTTTATTTCTAAAATATTTTTCAAGGTATTCTTCTACTTCTCCTACTTAAGGAAGCATATTACATTTAAAAAACAGCTTGTTGATTTAATATCACGATATAGTGTAATTATAGTATTTCTGGGCTGATCAATACTCATGATTTCTGGACACAATTAGGATGTCCTGGTGAAATAAGGAAAACAAGGAGACAGAATGAACACACCTGAGTTGATTGTGAGCAAGGATGTGAACTGGGAGGAATTAGGAGAGGGACATCAATTTCCAAATATTTAGGATACATGAGAAAGTACACTATAGAATTACAGCTCTGGAAAGCAGTGCTATAATCAAAGGATCTTCTCATGAACCACACTGAACAAAGGCAGAAGGTGGTCTCACGTACTGTGAGCTTTCTCTCCCTGGAAGTGGTAAACAGAGCTTGAATGCATCCAGCAGCTAGATGAGACCTGGGCACCTGTTCTCAGCAGACCAGGGCACTCTGATGCTGCGACCTGGGGTCATTTCCCTAGCAGGTTCTATTTGTTTTCTAAGTCCCTGGAAGCAAAGCCTGTTTTGCTTCTCCTTTCCTCCTCAATGTAAGAGCCAGAAGAAAAAAAAAAAAAAAAAGACCAATGGATTTACTGTTAAGCTTTCTGGTTCAGCTCCAATTAATTGAAGTTTACTAATAACCAAGGCTGCCGCCTTCTTGAAAAAGAACACAATGGCCCAGGCTCAGAGGAACATGTTCAAGTGTTCCTAGACTTAAAGGGAACCACTCTCCCTAGCCAGCTGAAGGTTCACAAGCCTATCCTACTTAACGCTTCTAAGCCAGTAGCTCCTTTACACCAAAACCAAAAAAAGGGAAAACCAAAAGGGGGCACGTGGGGCAGGGGGGGGGGGGGAGGAAGGAGAGAGCATTAGAAACCTCTGGCCTTCACTGCCAACACAAGGAGAAATGCAATCACAAAAGTTCTTCACGAGTCAGATTATACAAGGTAACTATCACATACATGACCAATGAAGGCGTCCCAGATACACAAATGCACCATCAATAACAATTAAATTTACAGAGGGCTTGCAAGATTGATTAGGATGGGACCAGTAATTTATTTTCATCCATCAGTTATAAAAACAGTGTCACTGGTGCACAATTAGGGGGTGTCTTAAAAAAGAAAAAAAAAGGACACAATTTTAAAAAGAAACCAGATGGTAGTTGAGCGGTCATTACTGGTTTATGTGGGAGGCTGGTGGCTCATGGAGATAAGCAAAATGACTAATAGAAGACTTGGCGGTGTCAGCTTCACATTGCTGGACCCGGAGAGCTTTGGCAGAGATCTGCTTTGTGGTCTTGAGACACAGAGAGTTGAAATTACTGAAACCTTCTCAAGCAGGGCTTGCTACTCTATGAAGTGGGCTACTGGAGTACTGTCTGGAGGTTGGATCTCTCACTCACTGAAGAAAAAATGAGCCTTGGATTGTGAGGCAATTTCTGAGGCAGGCAGGTTCACCCTTCGGGTGTCGTGTGGCGAGGAGACCAGTGATTTAGTCATTTTGTGGCAATGTGATGTGGTTGGGAAAGTACAGACTTTACATTCAGACTAAGCTGTGAGTCTTGGGGCTTCTACCACATAGCTCAGCCATGACATCTTTCTCAGAGTCTTTCCTTCTTTCTACAACACAGGATGTGCTGGGTAGTTTTATGTCAAGTTGACACAACCTAAAGCCACTTTGAGAGGAGGCAACCTCAATTAAGAAAAATGCCTTCATAAGATTAGGCTGTACACAGGCCTGTGGGACATTTTCTTAATCAGTGATTGATGGGGGAGGACCCAGCCTGCTGTGGTAGTAGTACCAGCCTACTACTTCCTTGGGCTGGTAGTCCTGGGTTCTATAAGAAAGCAGGCTGAACAAGCCACGGGAAGCAAGCCAGTAAGCTGCATCCTCCATGGCCTCTGCATCAGCTCTTGCCTCTAAGCTCCTGCCCTGACTTTGATGATGAACTTTGATGTGGAAATAGAAGTCAAATAAACCCTTTCACCTCAATGTGCTTTCGGTCATGGTGTTTCACCACAGCAATAGTTACCCTAACAAAATCAGAGGGTAGCACTAACCTCATATGATCATTGTGATTATGATCAAAGTGAAGGACATACATAAGGAGCTCCCCCCATGCATGGATGATTGAGGTGCATGTGTGTGTGTGTGTGTGTGTGTGTGTGTGTGTGTGTGTGTGTGTATTCATTAACTAGGGTGATGCACATGACCTTGCTCTTTTTTTGACACAAGGCCTTGATTTATAATCCATGCTTGCCCTGAGCTCATGAATACTTCCACCCCACCTCCTAGAGCTGAGATTACAGGTGTGAGTCACCCCACCAGGCTGGATAACACTCACTGAGATTTCTATGTGCCAGGCACTACATGAATTTTCCTATTTGACCTTCACTACATTTCTAGGAGGCAGCACTATCATTACCTCTATATTATGATCAAGAAAACTAGCAAAATGGCTTGCCCAAGTCACTCCACTATCAGGCAGTGGGGAAGACAAGGGGACCAGATAGCCTTATTCCAGAGTCCATGCCTGGAACAGCCTAAAAGTCCTCATCGATAAAGTTAACTTCCCTTCCTCTAAGATATCTTATCCACTATACGCTCATCTTGGAGAATTGTATCTGCAAGACACCCTTCCAGGTGAACAAGTGCTATACCCTAGCGACCTGAATCAGAACTACCTACCAGTGAGTGGTAACCTCTCTCTGAACAAGTGCTATACCCTAGTGACCTGAATCAGAACTACCTGCCAGTGAGTAGTGACCTCTCTCTGGGTCACTGTGCAGCTTTTCACCCAGCAAAATCTGAGGCCGACTAAGCCATCTAAAGAACGTTTAGGGTTTAGTTGTAATAGCCGCCATGGCTGTTTGCATGCCCATATATATTGACAGTTCAATACTACATGATGTAGATTCCAAGAAAAGCTAAGTCAAGGAAACCAGTTGACCACTTAGCTCAGTAACTGGCACTCAAGGAGTGTACCTCTAAGTAGGTACAACTTTCAAATACAGATGTTGACTAGGGGAGGTACAAATCACAGAAGAACACAGGGCCCAGCTTGTCCTATAGTTAAAGCTTCAGAGGTACATTCGCAGTTAAGGTTACCTATTTAAAAGATGGTATTTATTTGGGGCATTCTATATGTCTGTTTTGCATTTATCTTCTTTTTTTCCTTTAGATTTTTTTAAAAAGTACTGAATACTGGGCTAAATCCATCAGAAAATCTGGTATTGAATCTTGGATCAAGCTGGATTTTCTTTGTATTTTTCTGCAAGTCACCTTTCTTTGGTGTCCTTATTCACAAAGCTGGAATTTAATATATGTTTTGTGATGAGCTACAAAGTAGTCTTAAGAAATCCTGGCATGGTAGAATGGTTTAATTTTATATCTAGTGTATGCCATTATTCATAGGACTATGCAAGGCTATTATTGATTGGGTAAAAACTAGAACCTATACTTTTGGGAACTCAGGTTAATACTCAACTACTCATGAACTAAACCTATTACCTATGCACTGAGATTTTCATAAGCACCAAGAGACGAAGCAATGGCTAGAAATACCACCAACCAATGAGGCCTGATGCCAAGCAACACATCTATGCCCAAAGTGAGAAGTCTACCAGGATGCCAAGCCTAACACAAGAAAATATCTGGATTCCATTAAAAATGGAACTGAGGCCTACGGAGATGGATTAGCAGGGAAGAGTAACGGGTATACAAACCTAATGGCCTGAGTCCAATCCCCAGATCATTCAACATTTCAGAGAGAGAGGTAGATTTTCTCTAACCTTCACATGCCCGAATTTGCACGTGTACACACACACACACACACACACACACACACACACACACACACACACATAGTAAACATAATGTTATCCTACAACTCTTAGAAGCCTGCCCTCACTCTAACTTCCTTAACCATGCCTGGCTACTGAATCTTCTATTTAAAGTAAATCTCACCATAGAGAAACAGATTTTGAACTGATAATCAGAATCTTCTATTTAAAGTAAATCTCACCATAGAGAAACAGATTTTGAACTGATAATCAGCCCAGTTCATTAGCTTTCTCAGCTTCCGTTTTAGAGAACAGAGCAGGTACTCTGAGCACCCAGCAGTCCTGGAGGGAGCACTTCCTCCCCATAGAGGAGGTGATCAAAATTTTCACGACAATGAAAATGGAGATAAATTGAGCAAGGTTGCATTAATGAACTGCTTGTGTCATATGACAATTTTCTGTGAAAATCCAAAGCTCTGTAACAAGCTCCTCACAGTTCACAGGAATGATGAGAGCTGGAGAATTTTATGACTAGTTAGTCAGGGGTATTGCATCTAAACATTTGCAACCCAACACATGCGCCCATAAGAAACGCCAGAATAAGAAGCAATATTTGCAGTCCAACCCATATAAGGAATGCCAGAAGAAGAAGCGCTATTTTATTAGTTGATACAAAATATCAGACATGCAGAGTAGTTTTTAAAGTTTAAAAATGGATATATTTGGGGGGGGGGAGGTGGTTCAAGACAGGGTTTCTCTGCATAGCCCTGGATGTCCTGGCACTCACTTTGTAGAACAGGCTGGCCTCAAACTCAGAAATCCACCTGCCTCTGCCTCCCAAGTGCTGGGATTAAAGGCGTGTGCCACCACCATCCCGCTTAAAATGGATATTTTAAAGAAAAAAATGTAAACATGTATCATTTTTGCTTCCACTGGAAACTATCAATAAAAATTTAAAAAGAAGCATTTGAATTAAACCCTGAAGAGAAAATTTATTATTTGCTTTTAAGAGAATTTATTCATCATTTTTACTCAGGTAGATGGCATCTGGTGACCTGCTCCCCTCTGAGCTTTCTGTTAAGTGAACATCAAGTTGCTGGTGACTGAGTGCTAGAAGAACCTGGATGCGCCCACAGCCACAGCCACAGCCACAGCCACAGCCACGGCCACGGCCACGGCCACGGCCACGCTGCACATGCGGTCTTCCCTAGAATGTGCTCAGGAGGAACTGCCATCACACAACTGTGCCAGGCACAGGTGCTCTGCCACAAGCACCCTGAAGGCCAATGGGTCCTGTTACCCCAGGAAGGCCTTCAGATACACAGGTTTCTTTTTATTATCATTCTTTTCACACAAATCAAAAGTTTCTTGAAAAAGAAACGTTCACAGGACTTAATATCTATTTTATAAACAATTATATAATCTTGTTTTTTTTAAAGACAGTAAGGAAATGTGGTTTTTGGTTGTTGCTTTTAGACATTTATAAATACTGGCGACACCTACCGGCAGAAAATATATTTCTGTTCAGTCGCCTTTTGTGCTGACAGAAACTTGCCCTGAAACCCACTTAAGTTTCTTTTTCCAATCTAGCCTATCTCCATTATTGGGAAGTGATTTATATCTGACCAACAAAGTCGGAGGCATCTATCTCTGTCTCAAGTTGTGTAAAGTGTTCTTTGATTATGGTAAAAAAAAAAATAATTATATTAATAAAACTCAATGGTGATCCCTGAAAAATACTTACCAATATTCCCCAAAAGCATTCACCTCCCATCCTTGTTTTAACACAAGTACATCCCCACAAAGGGAAAATAAAATATACTTTATTTTATGGATCCAATTAGTAATGAGGAAAATTAGCATAACAGTTCATAAAATGCTACGGCATATATCTACAGGCTATGACTAACAAGGGAAGAAGGAATAAGCAGGCAGGTTCACTCAAGCCTTTACCACAGGACCCCAAAACTCAGGACAAAAAGATAAAATAAAAGCCTGGTCAGAATTCCCAACTATTTTCACTCTTATCTTCTCGGGCCCCCTTTAATGTATTAACCAAACCGGGTATGCTTTATCTTCTCCCAGGAGTTGGAGAAGCCACCAGTCCCATTGCTACTGAAAACTCATATCCATTCTAGGCTCTATCAACCTGAACTCCATGATGGTCCCAAATAGATGAGAGTCCACCACACTTCCACAGCTGCAGAGACTACAAACTCTACAAATATTCAACTAGCTACGGAAAGGCCAGAGGCTTATCTTGTGCTCAGCAAACAAAAAGAAGGATATAAGGAGCGGCCTGGTGGAGTCCTGTTGAAGGGAGGCAATCTTGTTGGAGTAAATGGATCTCTGGTGCTACCAACCCCCCAAACACACCTATACAGAAAGTCAAGCGCACACACCGAGCAGAGTTACATGGCTTGTGTAGGTGGAATCCACGGTGCTGTGACAAGGCGGGACACACACCTGCCTCCAGCGCCACTGCCCACCCCCAGTCTTGGAGGTGGTTCTCAGAGTGAGGCAGAGAAAAGTGGAGAACACACACACACACACACACACACACACACACACACACACACGACATGAACGACATGGACTCCATCACAGCAAAACTGGGGTCTGATAAGACAACTGTCTTCTCTAAAACCTTGAAAAAGAATGAGAATCGTCTTCTCTCCCAGCCGAACCTAACCAACTTCTAAGGGCAGTAAGCAATTTGCCAGAGACGGGACACATCGGGGTGGGAGAGGAAAGCTTAAGAAAGCCAAACTGAGAGGACTCCCTCAATTACCCACGGGCACTGCCCCTCTCCCTGCGCCCAAGTTCCCAAATGGGAACTATTTCTAATATTTCAAGTCAGCTTCCCATTCACCAACGTTTAGCTCGTTTTCAGCAGTCATGAAGGAGAGCCTCAGTTACTCATTTAGCTCAGACCCAAAATGAACGACACCCTTCCCCCAACCTCCTTTATTGGTTACTTGTGACAAGAAAAGGTGCCCTGTCCCGCCCTTGCTCACAAACAGCTACAAAACCAAGTGTGTCTGATGAGATGTCTGAACCGGTCCCCAAGAACTTTAGCTCTCTCAACCCCGGCCGGGGACAGGGAGACATTGTTTTACGAGTCTCTCTCCGGACACCCGGGCCTTCCTAACAGGGCAGCGGTAGGTAGATGCCTTTGCGAGCTCTAGACAGGGACTGGGGTTCTGTCTGCCTGCCGCTCGGGAAGGAAAGCAGCAGCCTCAAAGACCTGCGGTTCCCGGGCGCAGGGAGAAGGGCAGCGATAGCGGACCCACAGAGAAGGCGTGAGAGGGAACACTTGGAGGGGCGATCTGGAGAAGCGCAGCACGTGGGGGAGATGGAGAGAAAGCGAGCGGTACACAGGGTGAGGTGGCAGAGAAGCCCGGAGGTGCAGGTGTGTGGAGGGCGCGTCCTACCTCGTCCTTGGCCACCCCGCTGCCGAGGGGCGCCTCCAAGCTGCAGTTTGCCCTCTTGACAGTGAGGTAGAAGGGGTAATCCTTGGCCACCATGGCGGCTGCCGGGCCTGCCCTTTGAGATGTCACCGCTGATCTCAGGCGACAACAAAAATCCCAGGTAAAAGAGGGCCCGAGCTCCACGATGCCGGCGACGGCGACGCGAACACCTACAGCGGCTTCTAGCTGGGTGGACCTGACGCCTAGGCTCAACCAGGGAGGGCGGGGCCGCTTTAAGCCCCGCCCACTGAGGGAGGGCGGGTAGGCGGGACTAGAGAGGCCCGCCCCGCCCTCCTAGGAGCGCCAGGTGCGAACTTAACAGACGACTCCTGATACTGGGGCGGTTCTGCCAATTTTGGGGACCTCAGGGAACGCTTGCGCTGAGCCGCCAGACCCCAGACAGTTCCACTCGTGGAGAAAAAGCTTGTAGAAAAGAGGCCAGGGTGCTTGGCAAACGCTGATAGAGCGACAGGGCAAGTTTCAAGCCAGGCTCTCACTTTGCTGGGGTGGGGGTGGGGGTGGGGAGGGTGTGTGCAGGGTTTCTCTACATATCCCTGGCTGTCGTGGATACATTTTATTAAAAATGAGCGTTAGTAGGGTAAAAGCAGTCCAAACAGTAAAATGCACCCATTTTAAGGGCAGTTCAAAAAGCACCGTGAAACCAAGCTCCAAAGCTGAGAGACAAATACTTTCCACCACGTAGTACGGAGTCGCCTCCCCTCTAGCCATCCCCTCTTCTCCCCCAACACACATGCCCCTACACCCACAGCCCTACACCCACGCTGAACTGATTCAGTCTGTTTCCAATCTAGTGTGAAGACCACGCTTTTGGGGATCTTTTCTGGGGGAAACACTGACGTTGTAAATGCCCAAGAAGTAATTACAAGGTCGTTGCTGCAGCCCTGACCAGCCTGTAAAAAAAAAAAAAAAGAAACAAAACAAAACAAACAAAAAGAAAACGCTAGAAACAATGGTAACAGTCTTTAGTAAGAGTATTTAAGTAAGCTTTTCTAATTATAGAACACCACCGCATAGCGATCAGAGAGGAGAAGGGTCTATGAGTGTGGATCTGAAAGAGTTCCTTTATGTTGACCTCAGTTGGAAAATAATTGCAAAAGGCTGGGAGTGCCGGGCTTTGGAAGAATAGTTATCAAGTGTGAGGCTGTGAGTTCAATTCCTAGTATCCAAAATATAACAACGGGGAAGGAAGCAGTAGACCAGTTTATGTTCAAAGCACAGCTACAAAAGATTTTTTCTTTTTTTTCTTTCCTTTTTTTTTGTTTTTTTTTTTTTTTTTTGATATTCTTTATAAAGATATGCTTGGAGGTCAACAACATTGAATATCTAGAATAATCTGAGACAAGCTTACACTGTCCCTAGTGGCAGAGGAGAAACATCTTGGATAGAAGAGGTTAGGGGCTGGAGAGATGGCTCAGTGGTTAAGAGCACTGACTGCTCTTCTAGAGGTCCTAAGTTCAAATCCCAGCAACCATACAGTGGCTCACAACCATCAGTAATGAGATCTAATGAAAAAGAAAAGGTTAGTAATAGTGAACAGAGGCTTTACAGTTACAGTAACAATTTTCAACATCTTAAAAGAAAAATATATTCACGTGTCACCCTGGGAAAAAAAAGAATATATATATTTGGTTTTTTTTTTTTGAGACAGAGTTTCTCTGTATAGCCCTGACTGTCCTGGAACTCACTTTGTAGTCCAGGTCGAACTCAGAAATCCGCCTGCCTTTGCCTCCCAAGTGCTGGGATTAAAGGTGTGCGCCACCACTGCCTGGCAAGAATAATTTTGTAAAGTTATCATTTCCTCCAAATAACATTTCTTGTAAACTTTGCTTTTGTACTTTTCCATCCTCCTGTGAAAGGCATGCATACGGAAGGTATTATTACAGAGAGGTACCGAGTCTTGGTTTTGCTTGTGGGGTGTGAGGGAGGCAGTGTGATGAAGAAACATAGACCCTGCTTTGACATTCTCTGCTTCCAGATGTGGTCAGAACCCAGCAGGTCCTACTTTTCCTGGCAGGAAACTGCTTAACCTGCCGATCTTCCACCTCAGGTACCAAATCCACATCCTGGCACTAAACCCACTCATTATCTTGCCTGACTAGATAGCAGACAGACAGACAGACAGACAGACAGACAGACAGACAGACTGCCTTTGGATGCAAGAAGAAGGGTATGTGTAAACAGGGCTCGGAAATGAGTGGCTTCCGACTGAGACTGGAGAAAGCACCTGTGATTTTCTTCCAAAGTATACAACCTGAAGCAACAGGAAGAAAGCTGCAGCAAAAGAGCACGGAGGGGAAGGGGAATGTGAGAACTGACTTCATACTCCCTGCAAGCTTGGCCAAATAGAGTGTTGAGCAGAGGGAACCCCATTTCCAAGGGTGCCCAACCAAGCCAGGTCCAGAGGTAGTGACATGTCCTAGAGCCAAGGCATCCACAGCCTCTCTTCCTTTATCCTGCCCTGCTCTTCCAGGCTCACCCACCGTCTCCACAAGACCCTGGGCATCAACAGTGAATTTGGAAATGAGCTTTGATCCCCAGTGAAGTTCGCTGGGCCTCATTCTCCAGTTGGAAAATACACTTACAGCCCTCGATGGGGTGTTACCTGCAATCAATTCCCACAGCCCTGGTATTGGGGTGCTTTCTTCAGTGTTCTTAGGACTGACCAGGCAGTGTGACACACCAAAAACACACAGTAATAATAAATGAGCCCTTAGAAATTGGGAGAAAAGAGGACTGCAGAGATGGCTCACCAGTTAAAAGCACTTGCTTCTCTTTAAGAGGATTCAAGTTCAATTCCCAGCACCCACTTCAGGTAGCTTGAAACCACCTATAAGTCTAGCTCCCGAGGATCTCATAGCCTCTTCTGACCTCCACTGACACCCACACACATGGTAACACACACACACACACACACACACACACACACACACACACACACAAGCAAACTTGAAATGGGGAAGAGAAACGGAAGCTCAAGTTTAATCACTGTACAGCAAATAACAATCATATATTAATAAGAAGCCTACCATATACATTTCATTTTCTCTTAAGACTTCTTTTGCCTTTCTTAAAAAATACTAGGAACCATAGAATCAGTGAATAACATACATGCAGCAAACTTTTTATTATTCCTCTGGGGAAGTAGAGAAGGAGGGAAGGAGAAAGAGAGAATTGCAAATAGCCACAACTACTTAAATAGTGCCGCAAAATGACCTCGGTATCCCAAGTTCTCATAAACTGAATGTTTGACCACCCAAAACAGGGTTCTCGTCTTTAAATTCCTTTTTTTCAACTTTTATTAGATATTTTCTTCATTTACATTTCAAGTGTTATCCAGAAAGTTCCCTATACCCTCCCCACTCCCGGCCCTGTCTTTAAATTCTTAAAAATACACACATACATATGGATGTGTGTGTGTGTGTGTGTGTGTGTGTGTGTGTAATAGCAGCTTCCCTAAAAGTAACAATACAAAACACCTTTCAGAGCTCTCCTTCAGCACAAGCAGTTATAATCCTATAAAATGCTTCGCAGCCAGGCAGTGTTCCTCTCGAGCCAGGAGCCTGGAGACTGGAATAAAGAAGCCTGTTCTGCATTTCCAGGAGCCATGCCAAACACAAAGCTGTGGTCTCGCTTGTGCCGTGCAGGTCATTTGTGCTGCTGAGGGGCTGGGCTCTGCAGCCAGGCACACTACTGGTGGTTAGCTCTTTTTAGCCTAGCAGATGTGGCTAGGAGCCCTTCTACCAACTACTCAGAACACACTCACCCTGTGCTAAGACCTCAGAGGCTAGAACACACTCACCCTGGGCCAAGACCTCAGAGGCTAAAGCGGCTATGACCATCTCCACCAACAGGACCATGACCCATCCTATCAGCACCACCCTGAGTATCAGGGTTCGATTGCTTCTTTTCCTTAAAGGTTCATTCATTGATAAGAGTCATTCGTTCATTCATCAATTATGCACTGAGTTCTTCTGCAGTTAGCTACCTCTCTTCTAGTCCCATCCCCATTCTTAAGCTTCCCAGCTGGGCAGGTATTAACTCTAAATGTGGTCCAGTTTCAGACATGGCCTTTCAGATGAAACCTCTGTAGCTAGTTATGCATCCCAGAAGCTGATCTGCCGAGGCTCAGCCTCCCACTGTATCTTCCCTGGCTTCTTGGAGGGATGTCTTCTACTGGCTAACCAGACAGGCTCATACAGGCACATGTTGGGCACTCACATGTTCTGACATCTCTCCCCTCCCCTTTCCTTTGGCCGATGGCCCCAGTTAATGATCAAACTCCCTCTCCTCTCTTTACCTTCAGTTTTGATGGGAGGAAGGAGGAGGAAAAAGCAGGAAACTCTGGGGAATCAGGGCTGTGATTTACAGCCACACCCATAGCCATGGCATATGCAGGCACATCTAAAGTCACACGTGTCGTTACTTCCTCCTGCCTGGAGATGAGCCTCCTGGCTCCAGGACAGATGGTAAAAATCCAGCTTTGTATACTCGACAGCTGAATGGCTTAATTCTTGCATTGTCTAAAATGTTTTGTTTGCAGAAACAAGTCTGAAAAACCAGTTAATTGATTTAAAACAACAATAGCAATAAACAAAAACCCAATCCCTTTACCTGACTGCACTAATCAGGTTGTCAGCCATCTGACAAAATGAAAAAGAGCCATAAGTTTTAAAGTACCTATAAAATTTGATTGTGTTGCTATGCCACAACAGGTACTTTTCTTGTCCTCTGGCTTATTAGAGGAATAGCATATAGTTAGAGGTGATTCCATGTCTCCTGACTACATTTGGCAATGTCTACATGCTTTTGTTTTTGTTTCATTACATAGTCTCACTCAGGAGTCCAGGCTGACCTAGAACTCACTATATAGCCCAGGCTATAATCTCTAACAGTAATCCTTCTGCCTCAGCCTCCGAAGTGCTGGAATTACAAGCATGTGCCACTATACTCAGCTAAATGCATTTAAAAATTTAAAAATGTACAAGATGTCAGAGTTCATTGGCATCTAGTGGGTAGGGGTTGGGATGCTGGTAATGATAGTACCTGTGGCAGCCTCCCCTAACAAAGAACAGATGCATCCAAAGTGCCAAGAGAGCCACCCATAAAATGGATTGCATTAAGAGAGCAGAGTGGGGGCTGGTGAGATGGCTCAGTGGGTAAGAGCACCCGACTGCTCTTCCGAAGGTGATAAGTTCAAATCCCAGCAACCACATGGTGGCTCACAACCATCCGTAACGAGATCTGGCTCCTCTTCTGGAGTGTCTGAGGACAGCTACAGTGTACTTACATATAATAAAATAAAATAAATCTTTAAAAAAAAAAAAGAGAGAGAGAGCAGAGTGACATGTGGCTCTCAGCCAAGAGGATCTGTTGGTCTTGACCTCAAGGGTCTTTTAGATCTTGACCACTGGTCAGTATCTTAGGCAGGGCAGACAAAAAGTTGAGTACAAAGAAGCCCAGACTACTGCCTCGCCTCAAACTTGTCCTGATGTCCACGCCTGACCCATAGCCAAATAACAGATTCCACATGACACAAAAAAGTCAAGAAAAGGGAATATAAGAGAAAGGAAAGACAGGTAATTTTCTTAAAATGATTCATATAAACACACATACAAATATGGCAAGTATCACCATGTTTTGTTTCAGAATCAGTATCTACATTTTTTTTAAGGAATGAAAGTAGATGAGAGTCTATTTGGGAAGAGGGACCAGTGGGAGGATAAAGAAAGAGGCTGTCGGTAAAAACGTGTGAATATGTACAGTGTATACATGTATGCAGATGTCATGCTGAAATCCACTGTTTTGTGAAATTATTGTCTACAAGAAAATCTACTATTTCATATATACAAATCCACTTCAAAAGTCCAGTGAAAATTAGTTTCAAGAACATACAACTAAGCAGAGGCAGAGAAGTGGGGATATAATTTTCCAAATCCAGGTCTTTCCCAGATCTTTCGTTGCCGTATTTGGCTGGGGTTTGAGGGAGAACCATAAGCTCAGTGATTAAAGTTCTCAAGGGTAGTTCCACTGATTACTACTGGCTGCAGTAGTGTGATCAAAAACCTGTTTCACTCATAGTTTTGCATTAATATTGATGGTCTTTAACCATCTGAGTGGATGGCTATCAACAGGTTTATCTTACTCAAAGAAATAAGCCAGTCCTTAGCACATTTTCTATGTCCCACCAGCGAATGTTTACATCTTACAAACATTGGCTTGGGAGTATTTAATACTTGGGGGCAAAAATTCAAAATGTTTGTTTCATTTCAAAACTGTTTCTTCTCTTCAGCCTACAGGTAAAACATACACATATGTGAGACTTGTACACTAGACATATATAGAGCGAAACAAGAACCCAAAACATTAAAATCTAGCCTTCAATGGGGGAGGTGATTTTTCTTCTACACACTACAAACGCAATAATCAACCTGTCACATTCATCACCCTTCTGATGCCACAGACTATGACTCTGCTCTTAAGGAAGAAAAATATCTTACAAAAGTACATAAAGTGATCCCTTGTAAGACACACTGCGGTTCTAGAGAAGTGTGAGGGCCGGGGCCGGGGCTGGGGAGGTGGTCGAGTAGTTAAAGTGCTTGCCACACAAGCATGAGGACTACTAGATCCTTAGCATGCACATAAAAGTCTGGATGAACATGGCAGCCATCTGTAATCCCAGTGCTTATGCACAGACAAGGGATCTCAGGACAAGCTGGCGAGCAAACTCTTGCTTGTAATGAGAGAACCTGCTTCGGGAAATAAAGTGAAGAATGATTACGGTTAGACAGCTGATACCAACCTCTGGCCTCTCCATGCACATGTATGTGGCTACATATGAGTACACACACACACCAGACAGACATACACATGAAAAGAAAGTGAAGCATATGTGAATAATAATACACAGAAGTCCTCACGTCATTGGGCCTACATTGGACATTTGACATCTGAGCAGTCCAGAAAATGTTTTCTTACGTTGCTTGAAGTAGAATTAAATAAGAAGCTTACTTACCTCATGCCCTGGGCCCCATTTTTGGGTTCAGTGAACTGGGATTTTTTTGGCAGAGGAGCCCAGAAATTTGTATTTTTGTTCAACACAGTCAAAGGGTATATTTGACTGATACTGTTATGAATTAGAACAGAGGCTTCCCACCAGCCCCTCTCCCTTGCCATCAGCAATGCTACAACCATAGACCTTTGGTCACAAGTATCTAAGGATGCTTGGCCCAATATTGTAGCATCAAAATCCAGGATGAGCAAAAAAAAAAATCTATTAATTGGTTCATGCAAACCATCATTCACTGGGGATGTAGAGTATGCCAGGCAACACACTATCTACATATGGGTACATAAGGGAAGCAACGAAAAATGTTCAAATCCACACTTCAGCTCAGCTCCCAGCAAAGCCACCCACCAGGAGACATGTTCTGGCACACGGCATTGGATTTACAATCTGGTATCCAGGGCTCCAAATAAAAACACACTTATCTTTGTAGCCAAGAGGCACAACTACATTTAAGGTTTTTAAAAAATTAGCTGTAGAGAATGAAAGGAAGGCGGTTGGCTTGAAGTGTTTACCTGCAAAAAGACCCGGGGCTGGGGTGTGTGTCGGGTGTTCGGTAGAAGACCTTAATTATAGAACTAGTCTAACCAGAAGGGACAGGTTCATGGTCTCCTGGCAAGTGTGTGCTCATCTGCTGGGAGCAGATGTTGGCTGGTGCACTTCAGAGTGTCAGAGCTGCAGTGGCCATAGGCTGAAGTGTCCCAGGTGCTTTGGGTATGCTAAGAGCTTTGGAGAGGGTACAAGGGGTAGGTTAACTGAGTGAGCACTTTGGCTAAGTGGGAGCCACGCCAAGGAAGCTTCTGGGCTTTATCCTTTTATTGTATCTTATTGTATTATATTATAATAATTATATTATATTGTATCATAAAGCCTGGGCCACCTTAAAAATTCCTTATGTAGTCAAAGGCAACCTTGAACTCTTGCTCCTCCTGCCTGTGCCTCCTAAATTCTGGGATAATAAGCATACTCCACAACATCCAGTTTATGCTGTGCTGCAGAATGAACCCACAGCTTCCTGCATGTTAGGCAAGCAATCTGCCAGCTGAGCCACATCCCCAGTCAGAGAGTTCCTGATTTATTTAATTTTTTTTTTCCCCAGCTGACATCCAGGCCCAACTTCAGCAAACACAGTTCTCACGTGTCCACAGTCCTGACCAAACTAAAAGTCTTGGTAGCAAAAAGGCTGAGCAGGAAAGCAGCAGCCACGACTTCGTGCTCACTGGTGATGGCATTACCATCTGCTTCTTCCGCTTTGGTGGGTTTGCCCGGTAACTCTCACTCAGAGCGCTCTGTGACCCCCACAGGCTAGGGTGACCCTCACTTTGTCTCCCCAACCCACTGAGTACCTTGCTTACCTCAGCCCTCTATCTCTACGGCTTTATCCCAGTCAGGCCCAGTGTGGGGCTGGAGAAGGGGTCATGGATTTTCCCACATGGCTGCTCAAGTCAGTTCTAGTTCTTTCTAGCATACTGGCACATATCAAACAATGAAATTAAAATTAAATTGAAATAGGGCTGATCAGAGATATCATGAAAGAGGTAAATCTAGAGGATCCCTCCCCAAAAGTAGTTTCTTTTAAAAATTATTATTTTTAGTTATGTATATACATGGTTTTTTTGTTGTTGTTGTTTGTTTTTTGAGACAGGGTTTCTCTGTATAGTCCTGGCTGTCCTGGAACTCACTCTGTAGACCAGGCTAGCCTTAAACTCAGAAATCTGCCTGCCTCTGCCTCCCAAGTGCTGGAATTAAAGGCAAGTGCCACCACACCCGGCCAGTCCAAATTCTTTTTTTTTTTTTTTTCCCTTGTTCCAGTCAACCCCGCTCGCTCTGCTCGACCCTGCTCGCTCTGGCCAGCCCCACTTGCTCCTGGCCGCCCCCGTAGCCTCCGCTTGTTCCAGCCAGCCCCGCTCGCTCCGATCGGCTCCGCTTGCTCCGGTTTGGCCCCGCTCGTTCCGGCCATCCCCGTTCGGCCCCACTCGCTCCGGCCCTGCTCGCTCCGGCGGCCCTGCTAGCTCCGGCGTCCCCGCTTGCTCCTGCCGTCCCCGTTCGGCTCTGCTCGCTCCGGACAGCCTGGCTTGCTCCGGTTGGTCTCTCCAGTCCAAGGATTCATTTCTTATTATTCTTCATAAGTACGCTGTAGCTGACTTCAGACGCACCAGAGGAGGGTGTCAGATCTTGTTACGGGTGGTTGTAAGCCACCATGTGGTTGCTGGGATTTGAACTCATCACCTTCGGAAGAGCAGTCGGGTGCTCTAACCCGCTGAGCCATCTCACCAGCCCNCGGTTGGTCTCTCCAGTCCAAGGATTCATTTCTTATTATTCTTCATAAGTACGCTGTAGCTGACTTCAGACGCACCAGAGGAGGGTGTCAGATCTTGTTACGGGTGGTTGTAAGCCACCATGTGGTTGCTGGGATTTGAACTCATCACCTTCGGAAGAGCAGTCGGGTGCTCTAACCCGCTGAGCCATCTCACCAGCCCCCAGTCCAAATTCTTAACTGCGGAGCCATCTCACTAGCCTCTAATTTTTTCTTAAAATAGTATTTTTTATGGCTAGGTATGGTGACATGTGCTTTTAAAACCAGCACTCAGGAGTCAGCAGCTGGTGGAGCTCAGTGAGTTTAAGGCTAGCCTGGTCTAGATAGTGAGTCCTAGGCTAGCCTTGTAGTGAGATACTATCTTAAATTAAAAAAAAAAAAAAAAAAAAAATATATATATATATATATATATATATATATATATATATATATATATATATATATATATATATATATATTCTTTGAGAACTTCATAATGCATATATAATATATATAAAATCATGTATAATATATAAATTATATATTATATACATATAATTTGATCATATGCATCCCTTCCCCTCCCCAACTCCTCCTAGATTTCCTCTACCCTCACGTCCCTCCCCCACTTCATGGCTTTCTTACTAGTATTTTTTATTTGAGAATACAATACATGCAAATAATAATTTTGATCAAATCCTTCTCTTCTCTAACTCCTTCTAGATCTTACCTCACGTTCCTCTCCCAAGTTTATGTGCTCTCATTCTTTTTCAAATATGTTAGTGTGCAGTCAGTGTTGTCCATACACACATGGGCCTGGGGACATCCACCTAAGCATAGCCCAGCTACCAGGGATCACATCCCTAACGAAAGCAGACTCCCCCCACCCCTCTCCTAGCAGCCACCATCGTCAATAGCTCCTCCATTAGGTGTGGAAGATCATGTGCTGCCCCAACTCACCAAAGCATAGAGTTGCAGACTAGGAAGTCATCAGATGGGCTATCAGAACTTTTTAAAAGTAGACACTGATCCTTAACTTAGCTTCTTGATTGTCCAAAATTCATGGAAGCAACCTTGAAACTTAGATTATATTGAATCTTTGCTCTCTTAATATAGGACCTGAAAGGCTGAGGAAAGGAGAAGGATTTTTTAATGGTGTTTGAGATAGCACATAGCTCTAATCTGAAGTGTCCAAGACGAAGAGAATGTGCAGACTCAATTTAATTTTATTTTATTGAGACACTGTCTTATTTATGCTACCCAGCCTGCTCTTGAGTTTCTAAGTTCAAACAGCCTTCCTGCCTCAGCCTTCTGAGAATCTAAGACTATGATGAATCACTATACCTATCCCTAGAGTCAACCTTTTCATTCCAGGAAGCCAACGGAAGGGGATCAACACTTCCCTGTTAGCTGCTTGGGATGGTGAACCTTCACTGACAGCCTGACTAGGTTAGAATCATCTGGAAGACTACTGGTAAGAGAGGGCTTTGATTGTGTTTGTGACTTCATTTCCAAAGAAGACCCACCCTTGGAATTTAGCATTTCAGGACAGCATCCTTCTTTCTCTGCTTCCCAGATGTGAACTGTGCAATTCCCCTGTCTTCTTGGCGCAGACAAACAGAACCCTTTCCTCTTTTGAAGCAGTCCTGTCAGGCATTTGGTCACAGCCACACAAAATCCATGAACATTCTGTTCCACCTCAGGAGGGTCATGATCTCCCTCTTAGACTTTCATGAGAGGTGCCTGAGAGCTTCTGGCATAGACATTGCCAAAGTCATCCGTCAGTGAGTGGGAGGGAGGGAGGAAAAGAGGTAAGAGAATTGAGATGGTAGAGCCAACATCATGTGGCTTCCTTTCTGAACTTTAATAACCCCGAGCTGCCTGCAGGCTCAGAAAACCCAAATGCAATAGTAGGTAGAGGGATTTCTCTGGTGCCAGGAAAATGCAGTAAGACACAACTTTTACAAGGTAGGCTATGAATTAATGCCCTGCAGCAACCAAACAGGCTTTTAACATCTCCAAAGTTGGCAGCCAGATGCCCAAACGCTGGCTTAGTGCCTTCCAACAATGCACAACAGATAGGACCATGCACTTGAGGATGAAATCATCTTCCAGGAGGAAAAAATAGCAGAGGAGCCATTCCATGGTTAGTAGGAAGAGGGCAATTCCATCTGTATTTTCATGGCCACAACAGGCCTCGCTTTAATGGACAGCTTTTCCCACATGTTTGGCACATTTTCTAGGATGTTTTAAAAGGGGATCATGTTTGTTAGGCCACCTCAGTTACTGAAAAAACTAACCTCCCCTTGTTGGGGAGCGATTTGTCCTGTGGGGTGATCAGAAACTACAGCTTCGTGTTTGGTTTCTCTCTAAGGAAGCAGTTTGGGGTGTCTTGTTATACTTTACCCCTAGAAGTTTCAGAGGAAATGCCTGTCATCAAAATTCAAAAATAAACGTAAAAAAATGATGTTGGCAGACAAAAAAAAAAGAAAGGAAAAAAAAAACCCGAAAGGATCAGCATTCTACATCAGTTTCCTGATAATAAAACTTTATAAAAACAACCCACCCATTAGGGAAAAAAAAAAAGCGCACAACAATAGCTCATATTCTTTCCTAAATGCTTGCCTCATGCCAGCCCGAAAGGAGGTGCCATCACGTTTCCTGAATCATGAGGTCCAAACACCACATCCCTTTCCTCCCTCTCTCATCTCCACCCATTTGGCATCATTCCTGAACTTCGCCTCCTCTCCATGAGGAGCTGAGTGGAGAGGAGCCAACTTTCTCCCTCTACCTGGCCTGAGGACGTCAGGCATCCATACCAGCCAGCAGCAGGAGTAACTGAGGTTTCCTTCCCTAGCTCCATCTTTACATCCTGAAGGAATATTTAACAGAGAAGGTTAAATTACAAAGTCACAAAGTAAGAACATGAAGTCTGCTCTAGAGTCTGCAGGAGGATTATAAAGAGGTTTGCTTGGTGACAGTACATTGTGAAGACTAAAGTGTTTTCCTTCTACATTGGCTCTATAGCAACATTTGCTCCCAGCCGAACCCCACCTCCACCCTCTTTGCAGTGCTAAGGATAAAATCCAGAGCTAGGTGAGTGCTTTAATGCAGAGATACTTGCCAAGGCCTATATCAAAACTTTCTTTGTGGAATTTTCAACACGTCCCTTCAGTTCCTAGTACAAATAAAAGAAGCCTACAAGCCCACAGATGAGAAGCCTGGGCTCAAACACTGAGTCTTTAACTTAACATCTATAGGACTTTGGACAGTTTAATCCAGAATGTCAAACTAGAGTCTGATCATCTGTAAAATTGGAATAAGCTTTATTTTATCTTTGTGTGTGTGTGTGAGTGTGTGTGTGCACACACATGCATGTGTGCATGTGCAAATTCATGCATGCATGTGTGCACACATAACACTAGTGTATGTAAAGGAACTAACATGAGTCAGTTCTTTCCTTCTACCATCTTAGTGCTGAGGATAAGATCAGACCATAAGGCTTGGTGGCAGGTGCCTTTACCCCCTGAGCCATCTTGTTGGCCTCAGTTTCAAGGTTTTAATAAGATAAAAAACAAAACAAGATTAAGAATTATCAGCCGGGCCAGGCGTGGTGGCACACTCCTTTAATCCCAGCACTCGGGAGGCAAAGGCAGGTGGATTTCTGAGTTCGAGGTCAGCCTGGTCTACAAAGTGAGTTCCAGGACAGCCAGGGCTATACAGAGAAACCCTGTCTCAAAAAACCAAACCAAACCAAACCAAACCAAACCAAAACAAAACAAAACAAAACAAACCAAACCAAAACAAACAAACAAACAAAAAAAAGAATTACCTAAGAGTTGGATGAAGTTACTTCCAGAGAGGATTAGCTAAGGGGAGGCATCCTATGAAGAGAGAGGGTAACATCATCTGTCATCCGATGGGCTAAGGGCCCAGGCAGAATCAAAGAGAGGAGAAAGTTGGAGGGGTGTGGGAACTCCCAATTCTCCTGTTTCCACCATGGGGAACCACCATACCCTCCCCACCAAAATGGACTGAACCCTCTGAAACCAGGAGCTGAAATAAAGCCCCCCTGACTGTTGCTCTCTTGGGTGTCTTGGTTATAGCAGCAAAAAGCTAACTAACATACAGAGCTAAGTCCTGGCTCTACTATTCAATTTGCTAGGTGACCTTGAGTAAGCCCCCACACCCCCTAATTCTTGAATGTTATGGTAAAGAGATTTAGAGAGAAATGCTTACAATTGTGTAAATAAAACCACCAACGTGAAAGTATATATGGGGAATTATCTCTATTCCACTTTTACTTCAAGAAGTCTTCAGATAACAATGTCACTGTCAACCGCTGATGGCAGTACCTTTGCCTAGAAGCAGCACATTTGACATAGGCAGTCCATAGTTTGGCTTAGTTCGGTATAGCAATATTTCATAAGAGTTCATCAGAAAATGAAGTGCGGCATTCTTGTAGTTGGGAAATGTATATATAGACTGTCCTAGTTTGCTGTCTGTTGGTGTGATGAATACCATGAGCAAAAGCATGGAGAAAAGGGCTTATTTCATACAGCTTACAGTCCATCATGAAGAGAAGCCAGGGCAGGAACCTGGAGGCAGGAACAGAAGCAGAGGCCATGGGAGAACATTGTTTGCTGGATTGTTCTATATGGCTTGCTAAGCCTGCTTTCTTACACAGTCTACTCAGGGATGGGACTGCCCACAGTGGGCTGGGATCTCCCACATCTCATTAATCAAGAAAATGCTCTACAGAATTGCCTACAAGCCAAGCTGGTGGGAGGAGGCATTTTCTCAACTGAAGTTCGCTTTTCCTAATGACTCTAGCTTGGGTCAAGTTGACACAAAACCAACCAGCACACAGATACCAAGGCCTGTCATAGCACATAGCTATTTAAACAAGAGGTTCAAACAGAGAGAAGATCTGCAGGGAGAAAAAAATGGAAAACGATGATGAAAAACAAAGACAGACACTATGAGTGGGGTAAAGCTGGCCCAAAATAGACCACTGTCACTTAAAAATAAGTCCTTGGCTGCACAGTGTCAGCGTTATCTGTGCAACAGCATTGGCTCCTTCCCTGTCTTCTTCCTTCAGGCCTGATTCAGCTGTAAAAGCTAGCTCCCCGTTCCTTCAGTGGACCTATTGACTCACAAGTTTTTCTCCAGTCATAACTTTCTTTCTGCCTTTAAGGGCACGAAAGACCCTGGCTAGCTCTCTTCTCTATAGAACATGTGTCCTGGCTACGAGGCCAGGTACCACAGGCTCTGGTGTAACCCAGAACTACACTTCTGGCACAAAACCCTGACACTGGTGTTATATGCTTAGGCTTATGTGTGTGTAGCTGTGTATACACGTGTGCATGAACACATGGAGACCAGAGGACACCCTCAGGTGTCCTTCCTCAGCACCTTGGTTTTTTTAAACAGGTCTCCTGCTTGGAGCCTGCCTATGAGGCTAGGCTGGATGGTTGGAAGGCTTGGGGATACTCCAATCTCTGCCTCCCATGGCCCTTGGATTAGAAGCACACACTACTATACCCAGCTTTTTAATACTGGGAACTGAACTCAGGTTGGCATGCCTGTGCAGCAAAAACTTTACAAACAGAGCTATCCTCTAATCACACTTCTAAATATAAACAAATTAAACTAGGATTTCTCAATAAATCCTAAAGGTCATTATCTTTAACATTTTCCCCTATAGACCGTAGCTCTCCAGAGGCATGTCATTCTCTCTTGCTCAAGGCTGGCAAAGGAACCCAATGGTGGGTGCCAACACCTGACCAGGGAGGGGTCTGTGTCAGGGGCTGACTAGGGGGTCTGTGTCAGGCACTGGTCTTCGATTTTGTATCTAGTACTTCACTAACCCTCATGTCAATTCCAGGAGCATCTAGTGTGAGAAACAAAAGTAGAGACAATTCAAGCAACTTGTGCGAAGTCACATAGTTGGAAAGTGGCAGGGCCAGGGTTCAAATTCAAGTACTTTATCTACCAAAGCTAGAAGTTCCAACTATGGAGGGGACATCAATAAGTTGCAGGGCAACTTGATGCTACAAGTAGAGATGCCAAGGTCAATGAGCTGTACAAAATGATTGAAATGGCATCAGACAAGAGTTAGGAGCCCAAGGCTCAGATATTAATTCTACATTCCCATGCTGACTTCCCTGGTTCTCTGTTCACTAGTTCTCTGGCTGGTTAGTCTCAGGATTAGATAGACATACAAGTCCTCATCAGTTAGACAGAAAGGCCAGGGTCAGTCTGTACCATGCCTCATCCTGAGCACACAGATGCCTTCTACAACCCATCGCAAAAATATATCCATCCATCAAGCTAGTTAATCAGCCAGTGGGAGCTTCAGTTTCCCCTGCTGCAATCAGAATATAATTACCCTGACTTCAAAGAATGGAGGTGAAGATTAGAGAGGGACTGGGTTGAGGAGCTGACACACAGGGCTAATTCCATAAACAGCAGTGGGCGTCTTAGACTAGCATAGGACAGAAAGAGAACACCCAGAGAAGAAAAAAATGTTCCATCACAGCTGGGAACCAAAAACTATCAGACACTGAAACTGTGACACATAGATACTGCCAAGAGCATGTCTGACCCAACTCCCAAATTCTTGTTCATAAAATGGAGGAATGCACCAGGTTTGAGTTAACTGTGTATAGAAGAAAATTCACATGTAAATCGTGATTTACAGCATTCACATATTACAGGTAATAATGGCAGATGCCATTTATTCTATGCCAGACCTAGGATAAGCAAAGCCTACCTTGTTCTTTTGAGAACTAAACTGTCCCGTGTAGCTGGTCTCAAACTTGCAAACCTTCTTTCTACCTCAGCCTCCTTGGTGCTGAAATTACAGATATGCACACCACACCTAATGCTAGCACTATCTTATAGACAAGAGTACAGAGGCTCGCCGGGCATGGTGGCGCACGCCTTTAGTCCCAGCACTTGGGAGGCAGAGGCAGGTGGATTTCTGAGTTCGAGGCCAGCCTGGTCTACAGAGGTCTACAGAGTGAGTTCCAGGACAGCCAGGGCTATACAGAGAAACCCTGTCTCCAAAAACAAAAACAAAAACAAACAAACAAACAAAAATACAGAGGCTAGAAAAGTTTAATTTATTCAAAGCCACAGAGCAACTAAATAGCCATACCAGAACTCTGTCTCCAATGCTGATGGTCTTATTCTTGTAGCCAGAAGGCAGGTGTGCCTACTGCTACTACTATCTTTGTAGAAAGGGCCACAAAGTCCCCATTTACTCCCAGACTCTGGCAGCTATGGACAAATCATTTTAATTTCCTGGGCCCTGTTGTGATCAAACAGAATGTACTGGATTAGAGTTTTTTCAATCCAAGTCTTGTGGACCATTAATCACATTTTATATCCAGGAGGTAAGAACAAAAGGAGGAATGAGGATCACGAGGAAAGGGGGGGGCTGAACACATTCATTAGAAAGGAGACACAGTGGGATCTCAGTTCATTCCATCATTCCATTGAGAATCCTGAAATTCTGTTGGGTTTATATGACAGGGACAGGGGAGGGAGGGAGAGAGGGAGGAGAGAGAGAGAGAGAGAGAGAGAGAGAGAGAGAGAGAGAACTGGTCAGGAGAGTCATGAAGTAGCTTGAGGGGTTTGTTGTAAAGTTGTGTGCAAAGCAGCCAAAATGGACATACCTATCTTGGAGCTTATTTGGGATGTTCTGGGGTAGGGAGTAGGGGAAGATAATGGGGAAGGAAGCAAACTCTTTCCTCTAGGAATGATCAATATCACATACAATGAGCACTCACGAGTTGCTTCAAGAACTGAATTCAAAGGAAAACAGATCTGAGTATAATCGGCAGATGCTGGGCTATGGCTGAAGCTCTATGGATATGCCAAGAATGCTAGCAATTTCTTTCGTCCTCAGCCACCCACTCTGCCACAAGGCATTTTCTGCCTTCAGACCCATTCTCTGTCTGTGAACAGCATACCTCTTCCAGTGGGATAACCACAGGTAAAGCTCTCCCTCTCCTGTGACCCACACGCTTGGCGTCTGAACAAAGGTGAGCTGTGGCAGCTGAAGAATTCTTGTTTTCATCAGTACCTGTGCCCAGGGTCATGGCAAATATTGTTTTATGAGTTTCTAGCTTAGTCCTTAGAGCTCAAAGGATAAAGTGTTTCCACAAGAAAGAAAACAGAGAGAAGATAACACCATGCACAAGAGCGTGCGCGCGCGCGCGCGCACACACACACACACACACACACACACACACACACACATTTCTGAATCTTTGAACATATAAGAATTGCATACAAAAAGCACTCAATGTGTGCTGATAAAGTTGAATTCAAAGACAAGCATGGAGAGGGGTCCGATGAGAGACAGAGGAAGACAAAATCCCTGCCTGTTTAAATCTTTTCTTCTCAGGGAAAAGCAACCCCCTCAGCCTTGCCAGCCAGCCTCCACCTGGAAACAGAGGCCACAATAACCCAGAGCAATTCTTTCCAAACTTCTATTTTGAAAGCAGGACCTAAGACTAACCCAGGACTTCTGACCCCCAGCTGATGATTACCATGAACTCGGGCTGCTGAATGAACCGCAAGGTCCAGACCATAAAAACAGAAGAGATGTTGCCACAGAAGAGATGTTGCCACAGAAGAGATGTTCAATAATTATCTCTTGAATGTAAGAACAACAGAAGGAGGTCTCAGAAGACACGTCCAAGGGGATGGCAGTGTAACCAGGACTTACTGGCTGACATTTTAAGAGTTCCTGGGTTAGGGAAGGACACAGCTTAATTGTAGAACCTAAACTCAGCATGTCAAAGGCTATTAGAGCCAGAAAGGGGAAAAACAAACAAAAACCCGCTCATATACCTTTGAACTCAGACCCAGGAGAGCCCATTTGTCAGGCTTCCTTGTGTTTTAAAAGCACACACTATTCAAATCTCAGACTAAGTCTTTCTTCTAAGAAGTCTCTTCAGATCAGCTGAGCCCAAGGACATGGTGCCCTTGTTTGAATTCTAATTAAGCTCATTGACACTACTTAACTAATCATATTCTGCCAGGTGGCATCTCTCAAAGTCACGTGTCACCCTGGTTCTGTAGGAGGCCAGAGAGTGATCTATGACAGAGGTGTTTTCAGTTTTGAATGAGCAGTTTACTGAGTTCATAGCAAGCAAAAGGAGACGATTAAATTGTGAGTATAAGGTAGCACGGAGCAGCAGATAGACTCCGGCAAGGTAATGCTCATGCAATCTGGTGCTCAAAGTGCTCAACTTTAGAAACAGACTGGGGACGCCGCCCCCCGGGCAGACAGCTAGAGTCCCAGCTAGGGGGTCCTCTCTGTGGATGAGCTTCCAGCTTCCCATCCCCACTGCAGGGCCTTAGTAATAGTAACCCCCACTGGATGTGGTTTACCTTCTAGCTGTTGTCAAGGATACAACATCTTCATGCTCTTAGCTGCTTGTTCTTTTCCTTTCTCCTTGTTACAATTAGGGGGCCAACATACTTCAGGAAAGGAGAATTTGTTTTGGTCGTGGGGTGGGGGGTTTCCTCCCAAAGTCCACTCTCAACAAGCTTAACCAATACACAATGGTGTATCACTATGATGATTGTGACGATCCTACAGACATGCAGCCTTTCAGGTCATTTCTCCACTTGAATCTTTAGAAAATGTTCTCAGGGAACTTCTGGCCAGACCTGGTGAGGATACTGTGAAGGCGGTACACTTACAATCGTGAAAAACAGCCAGTAGAAACTGCTGTGACATCAAGAGGCATCAATCTACTTCAATTTAAGTGCTCACATATCTTGGCCCTGAGTTACAGTTGTGAATATATCACAAAAACTAGTCCAAAGGATGAAAAGATTATCAGCACACTATGATCTAAATAGAGATAAATTCAAAATAGACTGGCTTTAAGTACAGGACATACACTATACTTCAAGAACTGTATCAAATGTTTCTATCCATTATTTTCCTCTAAATAACACTTTGAGTTAAGTATTATTGTTCCCAAGGCAGGGATGAAGAAAGCAAGTCTCCAAGATTGTACAGCTCGGAAGAGGCAGAGCAGGAAGTCCAGGTTGGGGTGGCTTCAGAGTCCTGTGACAACAGCCCTGAAATCCCACTGGAAGGTGATGGGACCATTTACTTAAATGACAGGACATCCACTGGGTGAATGCTGTGAGACCATTAACAAGGGCACTTATGAAGCCAACTGATACAGGGAAATGCAAAGGTTTAATATAAACCAAAAATGGAGAGTGTGCCCAAGGACACACATGAATATATAAGACTTTACAGGGGAGAAACAGAGAGATTGCTGCATGTGAGAAGAAAGATTTTCCAACTATAGCTGTGTAGGTGTGTTGTTTTATAATTCAAAATGCAAAGGGAGCTAGGTGTGGTGGCCTATGCTGGTAAGCAGGAGGTGGAATTCAAGCCAGGCTGGAATCCATAGTAAGACACTGAAACAACAACAAAAATATTCACAAAGCAGGAAGGATGTTAACTGGGAGGAAGCAGCCATTTTGGTAGCGATGTCTTCATGAGCCCTGTAAACCACTCATCTCTCCGGTTCCTCACCTCCCTCGCCCTCCTCCTCCACCCCTCCTTTTCCTTCTCTCCCCTCCTCCCTCTCAACTTTTTTGTCTTTGGAATCTGCTAAAACCAAATGAAGAAATATTGCCTGCCTCCTCCCCCAAATATCTTTCCAATGGCCTGTGCTAGGAATCTACCAACTTTGCTCAGGAACTTGGAGTTAGCCCATGGTGTAATGTTACAGCATGTGATGGTGTCTCATTCTGTGAGGGGGAGAAAAAGAGGAGAGCTCCAAGCATCCACGATGGTTGGCTCCATGACTGAGACCAAGTACTGCGAAGCTTCCTCCTGGGTCCCCTGTGGCTGGCATGGCTGGGGTCCAGTCTAGCGTACCCTATTTTTGTCCCAGCTGCTGTTCATCCCAACCTGCTCCACAGCTCTGCTTTCTGCTCCCCAGGCCTCTGCCTCGCTGCACCTTCCCTAGAGAGGTGGACCTGAGGAACTCAAGTGCTCAGGAGATGGGAGGAGATCCTGATTGTAGAGCTGATACAAGCCCACGTTTTCTTCTTTCTGTAAATGAATTCCGGAGATATCCCTTCGAAAAGGAGAAGACAAGGGGGGTGGGGAATAGGAAGAAAAGGAGGGAGAGAAGGAAGAGGAGGAGAAAAAGAAAAAGACTAACAAGATCTGAACCAAACAACAACAACAAAAATACTAACAAAAGAGGAAGAACGGAAACCGAATCAAAGATTACACAACTGATGGGGGAAAGCAGCCACTTTGGTAGCATTGTCTTCACAGACCCTGTAAACCATTTCTCTAATTCCTCACTCTCCTCTGCGCTCCTGCCCTCCATCCTCCCTTCTCTTTCCCCCTCCTCCTCCCTCTCATGCTTCTGTGTCTTTGGAATGTGCCAAAACCAAATGAAGAAATGTTTTTGCCAGAACCAAAGCTAATATAATATAATCAACTTTGTTTTGGCTTGGTTTATTTTGTTTTGTTTGAGCAAGATTTTACTAGGTAGCCCTGGCTGACCTGGAACTCACACATCCCCCTGCCTCTGCCTCCCAACTGCTGGGGTTTAAGACATGTGCCACTCTACTTGGCTAATAATCAACTTTTTAATGACAAAGCTTCAGCAGCTGCCCTCAGGTCATTGTCACCTGTAGAAGGCAATTTGTTTTTGTTTTTTTTTTTTTTTTTTTTTTTTTTTTTTTTTTTTTTTTTTTTTTTTTTTTTTTTTTTTTTTTTTTTTTTTTTTTTTTTTTTTTTTTTTTTTTTTTTTTTTTTTTTTTTTTTTTTTTTTTTTTTTTTTTTTTTTTTTTTTTTTTTTTTTTTTTTTTTTTTTTTTTTTTTNAAATAAACCGAAAGATAAAAAATGAATATGGTGCTCTTGTTATTATTTTAAAGAGGGGAAGGGGTATTGTTATTTCTATAGGAAATAACAGATAGGACTAGAGTAAGGAGTGGTCACGTCACTAGTATCACAACACAGTGTGTCTGAACCACTTTCGAGGGACGGCACTGAGCAGAGCACCTAAATAAAAAGTCCTCTCATTCTTTATTCTTATATTATCCCCTTCCTTTTTTTGTATTTATTTATTTGTGGGGACACATATGAACATGCATGCAGGCAGGCACACACGTATGTCAGAGAATAATTAAGCATACATGTGTGAATGGGTTTTCTCCTTGTACCACCTGGGTCCCAGGGATCGAACTTAGGTCCTTGGGAGGCAGTGGGGTGGTCAGGAGCACCTCTAGCTTCTAAGCCATCTCTCCAGCCAAGGTGAACACAAGAAGTAGATCACTTCTTCATCCCCCATGATGACCACTTTCCTACCTAATGGCTCCCTCTACAATTACTCTACAAGTGCTGTGAAGTCAAGAGATATGCTTAACAGCCTGACCTTTGAACGAGTGGTACCCAGGTATGTGATACCTGTTCTTGAGGACTATGGACAAGGAATCCAAGTTCAGAGCTGATGGCCCATGTGGTTCATGCCCCCTTGGCTTTTTACCCAGGAAGATGTTCAAATGAATGTCCATGTAGTTCAAGGGAGAGAAGAAAGATTCAGAAAAACCCCAGTAGGCGTTCTCTTTTTATTAGGAGCTAATATATATGAAGATTCTCGAGGAAAATGGTACCATCATTATTTGAAGATATATTTTTAAGTGTGTGCGTGTTTGCACGTGTGCGCACTCATGAGTGCGTGAGTGAGTGTGTGTGTTTGCATACAGGAGCATGGGTACCACAAAGCACAGGCACAGGTAGGTGGCGGTCAGAAGACAATTTGGAGCATTGGTTTTTATATTCCCCCCTTTTATTGAGACAAGGTGAAGCTTTTGGGGAGTGTCTTCTGTCCACATCCACCTCCCCACAGGTGTGCTGGGATTGCAAGTACATGCTACCACATCTGCCTTTACGTGGGTGCTGGGAGATCCTGAACTCAGTCTTTACTCTTACACGGCAAGTTATTTCCTATCTTTCCAAATGTTCGCCTGTGGGAAAGAATGAGAAACATGGCCATGGTTGCTTCTTCGTATGGCTGCCATGGAAACTGCAGAAGACAGGAGCCTGGAAGACACAGATAGAACATGTCTCCATGCTATCAATATTTGCGTTAACTACTGGCACAGCTACGAGAGCAGCCTGGCGTTTAGTTTACCAGGCTTCCTGTACTACAAGCCATGCCTCTCACCAACTACAGAAAAGTCATGTGTGTATAGGGAGGCATAACATGTCACATAAAAAAACACCAGCTTCAGATATGCAACTTCTTTAAGACCTTGTTCTTTTCCCAATATCTGCTGTTGGTGGTCAAAAAGGAAAGACAGTACCCCTTCATGTCTCTTGCTGCCTGAATATGGTATGAGATTCTGGTCACAGGACAAATTCCATAAGAATCTCTGAAAGTCCTCATCAGAAACAGGCGGTAGCATCACATTGCTGGTTAGTTCTGTTGTGCAGTGCTGTGGGGGAGGGAGCTGATGCGAGCTGACTGAAGTCCTAGGCCATCATGGGACAGCCCTGTGTCTGTGAACTTTGCCTTCAATAGGCTCAACAGAGTCTAGCTGCTCTGTTCTCACCTTCCCTCTCTGAGCAACTGGGAAGCCAGAAATGGTTAGGAAAGTTGAGCAACTCACAAGGCAGTGCATTGTGGGACCTTGGCTCCTCCTCCTGATAACGGCTCCCAAATTCCTAAACTCCTAAACCCTCAGGGGCTGAGGTCCCTTTGCATCCCATTGGAAGGTGCGTGTATTTCAGGCCTATGCAGTCAGCAGCTACATCCTTCTGGTCATAAGGAGTAATTCTGGGAAGAGTCACAGAAACTAGTCTTGGGGTTTTTATAATGGAGAGCTAGACAAGAAAGTCCTCCAAAGTAAAGAAATCAGTGCCGGGACCATCTTCCTACCAGGATGGGGGCAGGTATGTATGAGGGACCATCTTCCTACCAGGACGGGGGCAGGTATGTATGAGAATGAAACTAACGAAGAAAATAAATGCCGAAAATAAAGAAAGAGATTCTCAGGAAAAAATCAGCACCTGCATCCAGCCATGCCTGAAGCTGATACCACACATGCTCTCCTATCATATAAGAATAAATTGACTTTTTTGCTTCAAGGAATTTGAGTTGTGATTCTAACCCTCGCAACTGGAAATTTTAGGTTAAAAAAAACATAAAAAAAGAACCACTGCTATGTAATATGATACCTTTCATTATTTAGGGCTTGTAGTATATATTTACATCTTGTGTTCCTTTGCAAAATTATAAATAACTCAATATGATTAGACAAGCAAGATAATTTATTGATAAAGTTATACTTTTGTCGGGGGAGCAAAATAAACTCAGAAGAGTGAGGAGTTACTTCTTCATATGTCAAGGAGAACCAAACGAGGAAACTCTAGGCCTGCTTTGGTGGCTTTTAGATACTGTGACCATAAAGAGCTTGAAGCTCCCTCTTCTGTTTTGCTAGCTCTGTGAACAGAGAAGCCCCTGTCACAGCCTTGGGCTAAAAGTCTTCTTATAGGACTTTAAGAAGTTTCCAATTTACTTATTTCTTTAGATGAAGATTTTTATCTCAAAGATTCTTGACACACCCTTCAAACACATGTATAGGGAAATTTATTTTTGAAGTATTTTTAAAGGTAAACTGGGAGAATCAGGGTAGTGGTACACTAGGAATCAAATCCAGAGCCACATATATGCCTTAGAAGTACTCTATCACTGAGGTTTCGCCATATCCCAGGCACTGGAAGTATTCCAACACACATGCACACACACACACACACACACACACACACACACATCACATGGGGGGGAAGGGGTTCTGTATTTTAAACTATCTGCAGGTTAATCATCAAATGAATCAAAGACCTAAATGTTAAAAAAAAACAAAACCACAACATACTAGAAGAAGATTGAAAAATGTCCCCTGTTAATAGAAACTTTGAACTATGCTTAAAGTCCAGAATACCAAACATAAAAATACTGATAAATTTTTTAACATAAGAACAATAAAACCAATTTTGGAAAAAAAAAAAGCAAACAAGCAGGCAAACAAACAAAGCAAACTCTGTCACACAAAAAGCCTTCATAGCAATCACCAGGCAAAGGAGCCACCCATTGTCCTAGACTGAGTCCTGTACTGTCCAGATTAAAACATTGACAAAGAGCAACTCCAGTCCTACTCGGCCATTTTAAGGGACAGCAGAATATTTACAAGTTAAAGACACAGATTGGACGGCCCAGGTTTAAATACCAGCTTTGCCACTTTTTGGTTTCTGTGTTTGGCAGAATGCTTTTCCCATCTGTATGGAGAGTACAAGAGTGCCCCGGGCAGGGCTATTATAGTCAGTAGCAGGCACTAGTAAGAACTGCCCAAGACATCTGAGTAAAGACTTAATCTTTAACAACACAATCTAATTGTCAGATCTTTCAGATACTCGGCAGGCAAAGTCCATGCAAAGTGTGACACTGTTACAGATATAAGGTCCCTTTCTTTCCTTTCTCCACACATGGGTTATACTTATAACCACCATTTCCATACTACAGAAGCAGAAGCTAAGGCTTGTGCAGGAGGACTAAGAGGTCTGTTGACGGTGACATAATTGAAATTCTATTTCCAAACAGAACTGGCTATCCTACTATGATACAATCTTGCTCCAAATTAACAATGAAGAAACAATAAAATAGTAGCAAAAGATATCCAGAGTGAGCAACTTCCTAAAAACTCCAGCATCCTATGTGAGAACTGATTCTGGTCACTGGTGGCTTGTCTGGAGTGAGAGGGACAGAGTACACATGGGGACTGAACCTTAAGAAAAAAAAAAAGCATGTCTGTGTTCAGCGCTGAACTCAACCATACATGTGCATGTGGGAGCCAGGGATCCACGTCGGTGTCTCCCTCCACTGATCTACATTTTATTTTGAGACAGGATTTCTTCAATGAAAGGCCCATAGCACACACACCATACTAGGGTTAGAGCTGTAAGCTGTCAGAGGCAGCGTTTTACAAGGAAGTGTGGGGCCCACACTCAGTTCTTCATGCTTCCACTACAAATACGTTACCCAGTGAGCCATCTCTCCAGTCCCCAAATATCTATCTATCTATCTATCTATCTATCTATCTATCTATCTATCTACCTATCTATCTTTACTTGCTTGCTTGTTTGTGTTTTATCATGCTACAAGGCAGGTTAAAGAGCTCCCTGAGTGTATGACTTTAACGTGATACGATTGCCATGTTTGGGACCTGTGAGGTCACTGCTGTAGCAGTAAGTGTGAAGTCTACGGGGAGAGTTGTCTGAACTCTAGGCAAGTATGCATCTGGTAGGCTTCATGGGCCCTTCTCATGCCTCCTGTGTTGGTCCCCTGGTTTCTGGTTCTTTCTTGCCTGTCCAGTGCATGACAGTCACAGGGCCTGCACTGAGCCCAGGTGGTTCCAAGCCCACAGCAGGACACTGGAAGCTCTGTCCATGCTTCCAGCCCTATGGCTATAATGAAGGGGAAATAAGATAGATTCCCCTTAGGAGGCAATGCATGTTTACTGATGAAATATCTGTGTTATCTAATGTACTCTTCTCAAGAGCCTAGTTTTAAAAGTGAGGTAATAGCCGTAGCATAGTCAAGGCTTCCTGTTCTTAACCCTCCTGTGATCATGTCGGTGAACCAGACTTGCTACCTCTCCCTCTGCACTTCAGTGTCATTGTCACCTAAAACAGGAAGTTAGAAGGGTCTTCTGTGACTCTTAAACACCTTCATGGACATCTGGAGCCTAGGGCTAACAGATTTTCCCTATCAAAGGCACATAATCATCATTTGGACTTACAGACCATGTAGTAATTGTAATTATTCAACTCTATTGACACACTGCAAAAGCAGCCATAGGCATTATGCCAATAACAAAATCGTGTTCTAATAAAACTTTATTTACAAAAGCAAAGGGTTGGACTTGACTAATTTGTAGGCCCCCTCCACCAGAGCACTGGAGAGGAAGGATGTAGTTTTTGCAGGCTATTTATACTCACGCCCTGCTGGTTAGAGGTAGTACTCTCCTTTCCCAACAGAAGCAACTAAGCATAATCTGCATTTGTAAGAGGGCCAAGGTCTTCTCCCCACTTCCATGGTAACCAGTCACCATATTCTCAGAAAAAGGAATGACTCATTTCTGGTTTTTTGTTTTTGGTTTTGTTTGCTTGTTTTTAGTTTTTTTTCCTGGTCCTAACCTCCAGCAGTTTTGGATGAAAGTGGCAGTCAGGGGATCTCCTGCACCTGGCAGGTGTTGTGTCCAGGCTCAGGCCTGGGGATGAGTCGTTGAGAAAGGGTGACCCGGGGCCGGGCAGTGGTGGCGCACGCCTTTAATCCCAGCACTCGGGAGGCAGAGGCAGGCAGATTTCTGAGTTCGAGGCCAGCCTGGTCTACAAAGTGAGTTCCAGGACAGCCAGGGCTATAGAGAGAAACCCTGTCTCGGAAAAAAAAAAAAAAAAGGGTGACCCAGGACACTGGTACTGAATCAGTAGTATAATGATGACTCCGAATGGGAGACCATGTCCATGCACAGATGAGAGCCCTCAAGTCCATAGTTCTGAGAAGGCAGGCTAAGCTCTGAACTCCATGAAAACTCTCTCTAAATCCCAAAATGTTATAGGCAATGTAATTTACACACACCATACTTACCATCCAGAAATAATGACTCAACATTTTGTTAAATTTGTTTCTAGTAGGGTTTTAAAAATAACAAAGAAATAAACCATTTTCTATGCAGCTAATGAACCCCTTACCCCAATCCCAGTGGCACATACTACTGTCCTATAAAGGTTGGGCATACATCTTAGAAGTCCACTTATCATTACTTAAATAAAATATACATGACATAAAAATCATTTAAAATGACAGACACCTCATTCTAAAAGATGCAGTTCCATGGTGATGTGGATACTATACTCTACTGATGTACATCTATCGACACTAATACAAGAATATTTCCACCATGCAAAAAGAAACCCTAAAAAGTACACACCTGGAGTCTTGGCACTTATAAAGCTGAGGCAGGAGGACTGCTCTGAGTGGTATCAGGGCAGCCTGGGATACATTTACTTTCTATCATAACAGGTTTGTCTATGCTGGACAAACCATGTCAACAGTCATAGAATATCTAAGCTCATTTTATCTCACACCTGTTGCTTAACAATGCTTTTAAGTTTGATTTCTGTCCTGGGATATAACCAAAGGCAACAGCAGCAGCGTATATTATTTTGGGGGTCTCTTGGACACCCCAGACCAACAACTCAATGGGAGGTTTCCCATGCATGGCACTGGGGATTTTGTTAGATATTTTATATGGGTCTTGTGGAGTATATCATTGCTTCAGGTAGTGCAACTTTTTAAAGTACACACACACATATGTGCAAACACACATGCACACAGGCATGTGTACACATACACACATTATGCATATATATTTTAAGGAAACATAGACTAATGTTTCCCTGTGGCTTTGTCAAGCATCCTTAATGCATTTATCCTTTCTCCTTTCCCTCTTCCTCCTTCCCTTCGTAGCTAAAGTCCCCATCTCTTAAGCTCCTTCTTTGTCTTCCATGGTCCCTTTTTACTTTCTTGTCTCCTGCTGTTATTTCTAGGTTAAATACTTTTATCTAAGAATTTGGAGCTAGTATCTACTAATATGAGTGAACATTTGATGTTTGTATTTCTGGGTCTGGGTTTTCTTAGTATAAAATTTTCCAGTTCTATCCACTTACCTGCAAATTTTATGATTTCATTTTTCTTTAGAGCTAAATAGAATTCCATTTTGTATATGTGTTGGGGATTGGTTCCAATGCTTTGTCTTAATTCAGCTCCCAAAATTCACATGGGAATCTTCATGTCCAGATGCTGAGGGTCCCTGTCCCCAATTGTTTTTTGACTGATCAATAAAGACCCAACAGCCAATGGCTGGGCAGGGAGAAAGAAGTGGGACTTTTAGGATTCCCAGGCAGGAGAGAAGAGGGATTCCACCATGAGATGGGGTAGGACAGACCACGCCATGATGGGGAAGCAAAGAAATCAGAATTAAGAGCCTGTCGAATGTAAGAACCTGGGAAAATGAGCCCAGGGGCCACTCCCCCAATTGGGTCTGGGGTAGCAGAAATGAAATACAGATTTTAAAAGGTGTTAACTAAGGAATACAGGAGGGGAGTATGTACACTAGTTGCGGGGAGGTTTGGAAGTGCCCAACCATTGAGCTAGTGAAGGCATATCAAAATTAAGCTGGTGTGTGTGTATGTGTGTGTGTGTGGTGCTGTCTTTCATTATCAAATCCAGACAACCTTGTTAGGTGGCTAGAAGCACATCCACCCTCTGGGAGCTCAAAGTAAATAACAATTCACCACTACAATTATGTATCATATGTTTATTACCAAGACCCTATTGCTGAAGGTGCCACACACTTCAGACATAGAATTTGAAGGAATTGAAGGAATTAAGCTGGAATTGACCTGGAAACCTCTTTCCTAAAGATTATATCTCCTAGTATCTAAATGTGTTATACAAGCTGCTAAAGGAGAAAAGTGCCCAATAAACCTATGAAGCTATTAAGCATACGAATCACAATGACAAACCCAGCAAGAGATCTCCAGCAGTGTAATAGTGGCACAGATCTTGGAGGTAACCAACAGCTGTCTAATTGAACTTAAGACCAGCTGTTGTTATAACTGAACTACAATACCAGGAATCCATGCCTGGTATAATAAATCTACCCAACTACCTGTGGCTACATCCTAGGGGAAACCTACTATTGAGACCTCCCTAAACCTGTATAATTTTAACTGCATTCTAAATGATAAATATCCTTACACCCCTTATCAAAGAGATTTCTTTTTGCAGCCAACATAGACCATTATAAAAAGTCGTAACTGGATAAAATGTAGAGAAAAACTGTAAAAACATCTACAACACAATTTGTCTGCATAAGGCTCATGAACATTGTGGGAGAAGAAACAAAGAATGGGAGACAGATGGTCAGGGCACCTGCTGTGAGACAGTGCCTTATACAGGAGACAGGAAGCCGTACCCATGAAACCAAATATGGTCACCTGAACAGGACCACTACAATGATAATATCAGTTGACATGGTATCAGAGATTGGAAAATCTCAAATGCCCCAGCCCTAGATGAAGAGCTACAAGCAAAAACTTCTAAGAGAGGAAAAAATCAGTCTTCTCCAAGGACATGCTCCCTGATAGGTTATCCAATTCCAAGTGGTCAGCCCGAAACACACACACACATGAGCAACCCTAAATGAATTCAGCAGGTAATAATGACAAATATTATTATTATGTATATGTATGTATGTATGTACATCTGTATACATGTGTATATATAATATATATATATGTGTGTATATATAATATATATATATATATATATACAGTATATATATATATATAAAATTAAAGAAGAATAGATTGTGAATCTGAGAGGAAGTGGGGTACTTGGGAGGAGTTGGAAACAGGAACAGGAGGGATAGAAATATTGCAAATAAAAACTAATGTATGGAATTTTCAAAATAGATCTTTTTAAATTTAAGTTTTAAAAGTTCAAAAGAAGCTTCATTCCATTTTGTGGCAGAATAGCATCCTATTGTTTGATTATACTACGTTTTGGTTATTTACTCACTAGCTGATAGATGTTAAGCTGATTTTCTGTGGCTATTATGGATGTAAATATACAGTATTCTGCTGTAAGGGAACATTATTACCTTAGTTGAGAATATGCTGAGGAGTGAATTCAGTAGATCTGCTTATTTATGGACACTTATATTTCCTGGCTGTTTATTGGCATTGTTGTTATAAAATGTATAACACATCCTTCCTTCTGCATGTGCAAGACTGGTTCTCTAAGCTTCAGCCTCGTGAGGTCATCTCACAGGACGTGCACACTGACAGTCTTGCCAGGTGTGAGTGCTTGGGAACCACATGAAGGTTGTGATACATTTCAGGGGAGTCCCCATTCCCGAGGTTAGATTATACCCACATGTTCCATAGGCTGGATAACCAACTGCTTCAGCTTTCTGATTGATTTATTTTTCTTTCTCCTCTCAGAGCTGGGAACTAAAACCAGGGCCCTGGCATTGCTAGGCTGAACTCTTACCCCTAGCCCTTTACTGTTTTTAAATGCCTCTTCAAGCCTTCTGCTCCTCTTATGAACAGTAAAGTTAAGAGCTAAAGGACTAATAAGTTAGGAGTGGGTACCACTCTTGAAGAAGAACACAATATGGTTCCCAGCATCCACACCAGGCAACTAACAACTGCCAGTAACTTCTCCTCGAGGGGCGTCCAACACCCTCTGTACCTCTGCTACCACTACACAGACATACACATGATTAAAAGTGAAATAAATTTATTTATTTATTTGTTTGTTTGTTTGTTTATTTTGGTTTTTCGAGACAGGGTTTTTCTGTGTAGTCCTGGCTGTCCTGGAACTCACTTTGTAGACCAACCTGGCCTCGAACTCAGAAATCCACCTGCCTCTGCCTCCCAAGTGCTGGGATTAAAGGCGTGCGCCACCACGCCCGGCTCAATAAATTTATTTTTAAAATGACAATTTAATAATCTTTATTCTTTTCTAGTTTCCCGCAGCATCTATATAATGCTGGTGGCGCACACCTTTAATCCCAGCACTCGGGAGGCAGAGGCAGGCGGATTTCTGAGTTCGAGGCCAGCCTGGTCTACAGAGTGAGTTCCAGGACAGCCAGGGTTATACAGAGAAACCCTGTCTCGAAAAACAAAAACAAACAAAAAAAGAATTTGAAAAGTATGAAAAACAACTATATTAGGATGATTTCTGCAAAGACAAACTGGCTGTACCCAGGGTTCTGGACTCTCCTTCAGTATGTTCATAACTGTAGCCCTGCTTTTTTATTCTTGGTGTGAGTCACGATCTTCCTGTCTCAGTCTCCCTAGTTCTGGTATCACAGGGCACACCACCAAGCCAGGCTTAAGTTTGTTGTCTTAAGTAAAGCTGCTTGAGTTTTCTCCATGCATGAGGCTTCTCACCTGAGAGTTGTGCATGTGCGTGTGTGTGTGTGTGTGTGTGTGCGTGTGTGTGTGTGTGTGTGTGTGTGTGTGTTATGCATATGTTCAAAGCTGTGTTTAACGAACAAGTGTACCCCTATATTAAAAGAAAACAATTTAAACAGACATAAAGGTTCAATCTTAGGAAAATTCATTCTGTTTCAAAGTAAGAGTTCATTAATTACTTAAGGGATACTTTTATTTCCAAAGGTCTAGGCCATCTACCAGGACCATGTTGTTCCCTTGAAAGAACTTACAAGCTCCTGGGGTGGGGGGACTTTTGCTCTTATTTCATAGGCATGGCCCACCATGAGGTACATACAGTACACGCAAGCTGAGGGCAGAACTGGTGCATGGTAAGTGCAGTACCCTGAGGCTGAATCACCCATGGCTCACCTCAACCTCTGGAAACAGAACGGAACATTGTTACTACCCACCTGACATGGGCTTCCTGTTGGGGGACAGAGGAAAGATTTGTCATGGATTTAAAAGAAAAAGAAAAGAAAAAAAAAAACCACTTTAAAATGTTATTTCTTCAGTTTCCCAAGGAAAAATGATCTGAGATTATTTCCTCAATTTTCCATAAGGGAGAGAAAAATTATCTTAAATCCACCCCCAATCTATTTCCCCAAGGGGAGGAAACTCTTGGGGAGGGCTTGTCACTTGAGAGAGCTGTTGGTGTTTGGCCCAACATTTCTGCTGCAGAAATGTACTNCACTTTAAAATGTTATTTCTTCAGTTTCCCAAGGAAAAATGATCTGAGATTATTTCCTCAATTTTCCATAAGGGAGAGAAAAATTATCTTAAATCCACCCCCAATCTATTTCCCCAAGGGGAGGAAACTCTTGGGGAGGGCTTGTCACTTGAGAGAGCTGTTGGTGTTTGGCCCAACATTTCTGCTGCAGAAATGTACTCCCTCCCACAGCTCCATGGGCAGAGGTCCTCCCTCACAGCAGGAGACAAACACCTTCTCCCTGGCCTCCTCCTGAGGCCTCATGAGCAGGCTAGAAGGAGGATGCTTGATTTCAGTCAATAAATCATCTCCTCCCTGTGGGTGCTTTAAGGATCCCTCCCTACTGTCTCTGTACGTAGGAATTCCTTATTAACTTCAATTTATTACAATTCTTGAGGAAATGGGAACTAATCAGGAGCCATTTGCAATGAAAAGTTGCTTCCAAAATGTCACACATCACGGCATGGGATTATTTAATTAGCAGCCTCGAGTACTCATTCATTCATTTCCCAAGGAAAGGGAAATCCAATTCAGTGATGACACTGATGATTCTCATACCTCAGAAAAGAGTTGAAGTAATCGACAATTTTTTTTTTTAGGTGTTGTGGTCAAACTTGGAGTTCTTAGTATACTAGCATGTGCTCTACCACAGAGCAGCATGCCCAGTCCCCCAAGTAGACCTTATTTAGAAGGAAAAGGAACAAGCCCAGATCCCAGACACTTCCCATCTCTGCTACCCTACACTATAAAGAGCACAGACAACTGAGTTTCTGCCCTGTGTTATAATCCCACCCACAGTTGGCTGATTAGTGAAATTAGCCTTCTGTTTTAATTGACTGGAAAACCTGCCAAGAAGTTTGGTCTGACAGTCCATCAGGCAGAAAGCACGAAGACAAAAGATGGCTCAGTAATTACCAGTGAGAAGCGAAGAAGATAACTGATGTCCAAACGGGCTATTTTGTGAAGCTTCATGACGCTGGAGGGCAAGGAATGTCACATCGGGCAGAGCCTGTGGAAGTCTGCCTCCTTGTCAGCCCTCTGCTCCAAGGCCATGGACTTCAATAGATGAGGTCACAACAAACTGTAACAGGTCCTGACAAACCATTCCCTGCTAGGAGTCTGTAAGTCACCTGACAAGGCTTAGCTCTTGTGTCTAAACCCACCCAGCAAGTTACCAAGTGCACAGAACCATGCTAACAGTGGGACCTCGACCTCAGGACTGGACGCTTTCTCTGACAGCAAGCAAATCCTGTGTCTCAGAAATGCTGTTAACTGCCCAGGCCACCACTAAGCAGCATCCAGTATAGAGTGTGGGCTCAATAATTCTACTCTCTGAAATATAATTTTGTGGATATATGCAAAAGTGCATCTGTAAAATTGATCAGCCCAGGTCAAATTTTATTTAAAAAAATAGAAGTTAGTTAAATATATTTTATGAGCTAAAATAGCTATAAACTATATAATACCATGTTGCCCTTAAAAGTAACAACATATGAAAAAATTTACATTTCCTTGATTTTTCTACAGTAAATCAATATATTTATAAGGCTGAAAAACCACTGTGAGGTCAAGAAATATTACACGGATGTGCAGCAAATAACAATTCACACTAGAAAATATAACACTAGGGTGGGCTTTCTCAGTACAAATCTTACATAAGACAGATATTTTCTTCCACAGTTAGCTTGATTCTTTTATCTGAGTTATCATTGACTTTCCCAGTGTTCTATTTTTTATTTTAAAAAGCAAAACATAGTCACAAGTTGGGAAATAATGTATTAAAAGGCCTTGGGGGTAAAATGTCATAAAAGCAAAGGAGTAAATCCAGGGTCCTATCAAGAGGCAGCTTTCCTCCCAAAGCTCCAAAGAGCTCTGAGGTATGGTATAGCGTCGGACTGGGCATCAGGGCAGAGAAGAGGGGATGGGCTCTGCTGTGGGCACAGGAAAACAATAGCTGGCATCAGCCACGAGAGAGAAGCTAAAAGCTACAATGGATGGCCCAAGAATATAAATTGCTTAAGCTCCTGTGTTTGTATCAGTCTAAAATACTAAGAAACCAATACCACACTGACATTCATAGTGAAAGCAAAGACAAATGACCATTTGTCTAACCTGCTCCAAAAGGCAGAAGAATACAGTATCTATCCATATAACTAGGTGAGTCCACAGGCTTGAATAGACAAAACTTAATATTTTAATTTTGTATGTTTGTGTTTTAGAGTAGGTGTGTGTATATGTGTGTGTGTAATGTTCCTACCTTAGCCTCCCAACCGCTGAGAGTCCAGGGCAGCGTCACTATACCTGGATTAAACTTTCAGTTTTTAAAAAAGAATGTTGAGTCATGAGTGTGAGGCCAGTCTAGACTACATAGTAAGTCCTGGTCTCAGATGGATGGATGGATGGATGGATGGATGGATGGACAGATGGAAGATTAAATATGATGAATGTGTGGTCAAGTCTCAACAGAGTCTACCATGATCTCAGTAGTAAAATACCAACACTCTCTCTTTTGTTTTTTTGTTTTGTTTTTTTGTTTTGTTTTGTTTTGTTTTGTTTTTGTTTTTCAAGACAGGGTTTCTCTGCTTAGCTCTGGCTGTCCTGGAACTCACTTTGTAGACCAGGCTGGCCTTGAACTCAGAAATCCGCCTGCCTCTGCCTCCCTAGTGCTGGGATTAAAGGTGTGCACCACCACGCCCGGCCAACACTCTCTCTTATCTGTGGTAAGTGACGGGGAGCTGGGCAAAGGTAATCAGGGATTCTCTGGACTCTCGCCCTGGCTGTACCTTTTCTGTTATCTATGAATGTCCCAAGATGAGAGTTTATTAAACATATAGAAATATGTTAAACAAAACAGTGGTTTTGATGAGAGTATATTAAACATATAGAAATATGTTAAACAAAACAATGGTGGATAAAATCCTGGTTGTCTGATCTTGAGATCCTGCATCCCCTACCCAAACTTGGGCAGCCTGGAGATGACATTCATGGCTGGGTTTGCTCACAGGCCCTTCTCATTGCATGGATCCCTTGACACAAGAAGACCTTCAGATTCTAAGCTCACAGCAAAGGATCATGGCCCCACCATTGCTGCATCTCCTTTCACTTGGAGCAGAAAGAAAGTGGCTCTGGTTGCTAGGTTTGCAAAATTTATGCATGAAAACAGTGTGGTCCCTCACCCCTCAGGATCTCAGGACTCTGGCCCGGAAACTCCCGTTCTCACAGGAAGCCTTTCTGGGATGATGTCACCTACCAGATCCCAGGCATTATCTCATCCTGGTGTGTCATCCTCTGCATTTCCCTTCAAGTTGCTAAGAGGAAATGAGAGAAGAGGCACACGGCTCCTTTGCACACCTCGGTCTGAGGTGGAAATATCTAGCACTTTAAGGCATTACTTTTTCTTCCTTCCTTCCTTCCTTCCTTCCTTCCTTCCTTCCTTCCTTCCTTCCTTCCAGACTGCTTTTCCTTCCCTCTTCTCTTTCCCTCTCTCTGCTCTTTTTCTTCTCTCTATCACTAAGTTGTTCTCTCTGTCCTCTTTGCCTATTTGCTTCTGTTTCTAAAGTGACGCTGTGTAGCCCAGACCAGACCTGAGCTCTTGAATACAACTAATCCTCCAGCTTCAGTCTCCAGGAGAGCTGGGACCACAGGCACACACCATCACACCCAGAAAAGAGCATGTTAAGACCACAGGAGACTTTTGATGTCATACTCAATGGAAAACAAAACAAAAAGACAAAAAACAAAAACCGACAACAAAAAACCCACCCATGCAATGCCTGAGAAAGCCATCAATAACACAGGGTGGGGGACAATTCAGGAGGCTGCAAATATTTACTATATGTCTCTTGGTGTTTTTATCTTTCAATGCTGGGACAAAACAAATATTTGTTCCCACAGGCTCCCCAAGTGGCAGAGCTGGTAAGGAAGAGAAATGCTGTCTATGGCCGTTCCCACACCATACAGATAAGAAGGTTGAGGCTCCAAATGTGCTAGTACTGAAGACCTGCATTTAAAAATACCTTGATTACAACACACATTCCTGAGCACAATGTACTGTTTATTCATCTTGTCCCGCACACAAGGTTGGTTGATGTGTGTTTGACCAGGGACTCAGCACAGCATTGTGAGGGAGAGAGCATTATAAGCAGCTGGGAAAAATCCAATTGAGATACCAGGATGGAAGCTCTCCTGTTTCCCAGGGCTTCTTCAGTGTATCTCATTTTAGAGTCAGGAAGGTTAATACCATCCCTGAAGGGCTGAAACAGCATCCAGGGGAGGATTTGGAAATTCATCTAAAGACAGTAAAAAATTAATACTCTTGGTTTTTCTGTTGGGCCTGGAAGCACACACCGCACTCTCAGCTACTCAGGAGGCTGAGGTGGAAAATGACAGCTTTAAGTCTGGCCGGGGATGTATAGCAAGTTCAAGGTCAGCCTGGACAACTTAGCAGAACCCTGTCTAAAATACAGAAGAGGAAAAAAGGATGGAGATATACCTCAGTGGCAGTGTACTCGCTTTATCTGTGAGACCCTGGGTTCAACCCTCATATTACCATTATAATTACAATATTTATTTAAAATTTAAAAAATCATTTTTCCTGTTTCAAGAAAGACTTAGAGAAGCTTTCCCTTCTAAGGTAAAAATTCTAAGATTCTGTTTTTACTAAATTGGGAAGATTTGTTGAGACAGAAAAGGGTTTTTTTCCCCCTTTACATTGAAGATTAAAATAAGATAGTTCATATTATATACAACACAAGGCCAAAGAGAGCCTATAGCCCCAAAATGTATCTACCGCACCTTAAGGTACTTCAATCTGCACTCTAGGGTATAAGATGGTGAAAACACCTTCTCTCTCACATACACAAGTACTACCAGCCTCACACCTGTTCTGTTCAAATTCAGAGTAAAACAGTACAGCTAACAACTACGATCTCTTGGCATGCCCACTGCCTTTTTTCTTGGTGAGAGGATGAGAGGGAGAAGCCACCAAGGCTGGAGTCTCGCCCTAAAGCAGCCACAAGGGTTAAAAAAGAACCTGTTGCTCAAGCAGACATTTTAAAGAGGTGGCAAAAAAACCTGCGAGCTCCCTCTGAGGCCACAGTATGCTGCAAGAGAGCTTGCGTACACTCTCATTAGACACAACTTACCCAGTTCACTGCCATCAGCTGTCCGTGGCTCCTGCTCCCACTTTCCCATCAAGGTGCTCACTCAGAGGTGAGTGGCTGAACGGATTCCACCTTCCTGTGCACCCTTAGCACACAGGCACCACCACAGGTACTACACAGCTTGTATCTCATACAAAAAATGTAACCCTAAGCATCTGGAGTCTGATGAGACGTTTCCAAGGCTTTTGTTGCATAGTTTCCTACTCAGAGTCCTCACCCCTGCAAAGACCACTTAATTACAGAAATTCTTGGGTGTGATTCTGTACGTTTTACAGGAGCTACATCATCACCCTGACCCTATGCTTTTTATATTTCAGCCACTTGGTTGATCTGAATGGGCACCTCCACAAATTACAGCCAAGTGTTCATTTAAAAAATAGACCAAGCAAAACAAATGTATATATGTTTATATACTATATATATATGCATATATATATATATATATATATATATATATATATATATATATACAAACACAAAAGATAATAACACAAACATACACACACACACATACATGCACACGTACATATACACGCCAACATATATACACATATACAGGAAAACACACATTCCAACATACACACATATATACTTTCACCAACATGTACACACACATACAGTAAAACACATATAGTAACACACACACCAACATGCACACACACACACACACACACACACACACACACACACACACACGTCTTGGAAGATTACCTAACATAAGGTGAAAGGGGACAGCCGACTCTTTGGGAGCGTGAGAGACCTGCACACTCACCTGCACCCCCATGGATCATTAGGGAAATTCTCTCTAGGGTGAGCACAGGGCAGCCTGGCAAATGCCCTGTTTACACAATAGCCAGACATCAAAGTCCTGCTGATTTAGAAGTCTCTGGAGGAAAAGTCCTTTTGTTGACATGGTATTTTTAGCGTATCCTTTTTCCTTATTGCCGAGTTGACTTATAAATAACTACAACTTTTGGCTGTAGTTAAACCTGAGGTATCCCAGGTAGGCGTCCCATGTTTACAAAAAAACAACAGTAGCAACAACAAGTTTCTAATGGCACAGGTAATACATAAATACTTCCCTCTTGTTAAAAAACCGCAAACTTAAAAAATGACAGACCCTCCTCCCCAGCCTGTCACTGCACCAGTGCCCCGACCTGAGGGGAATTATTATAAAGAACTAGACTGCTGATCTCAGATAGCTCTGTGCATTTATGTCCCTGAAAACAGATATATCTGGATGTCATTGTCTTCTTAGCTTAGCCCTCCAATGGCATCATACTCAAATTCTGTAGCTTTTTAAAGTTTCTTCATAGATCTCAGCAACTATTTTCTCTAGTGCTGGTGTATGCCTTATTTATTTGTGTGGTTCTGGCTCTATTCACTACGCAAACAAGCAGGCCTTTCACTCTCCATCCTCCTACCTCCGCCTCTTGAATGTTGGGATTACAGGCATGTACCATGGTGTCTGGTTTACTCCCTTTTCAGCATTAGATTTGCCTCTCTCCCTCCCTCCCTCCTTCCTTCCCTTCTTTCTCCCTCTTTAACTCTCTCTCTCTCTCTCTCTCTCTCTCTCTCTCTCTGTACATATATTTATTTAACAGTATGGACATGTATTTTATATCTTACAGTATAGATATACATTTCATATTTCCTAGTTTGGATATGTATTTTGTATTTAACACTGTGGGTATGTGTTTCTATACTTGGTTAATATATTGTATTTCACAAGGTGGAAATTCCAGGTCACTCAGCCTTTACATTTTCTACTCTTTCCTTGGAAAGCAAAGATACAGAAGAGCAAACTCTCCTTCGAGCTCTGTCCCTCTTAGTCTCTAGCAAACAGCCGCTAGTTTCAGCAAAATAACGCATATATATGGCAACTTGAAAGAGGGATTCGACTGGGCATGGTGGAGCACGCCTTTAATCCTAGCACTCGGGAGGCAGAGGCAGGCAGATTTCTGAGTTTGAGGCCAGCCTGGTCTACAAAGTGAGTTCCAGGACAGCCAGGGCTATACAAGAGAAACCCTGTCTCGAAAAACCAAAAAAAAAAAAAAAAAAAAAAGAAGAAAGAGGGATTCGCCTCAGTTCCATGACTTCTGGTACAATGTCAAGTTAATAGGACACAGAGTCCACAGAATCCAGGCTCAGCTTCGTGGACTTTGCACTTGTTAAACATCCCTGAGTCCTAGCCTCATGCAGACAAACTGAATAGTCATATCTGCCTTTCCAGGTCACTGTCGAGATTCTGTCAGTAAAGGAACATGGTGGCATTTAGTCCCCAACAATGACTCTCTGGCTAAGGATGGCTCATTATCAGAATGCAAACCATTGTCTGCTCTGTAAAACTCCAATTGCTGTTCAGGACTGATCCACTCCCTTTGGAATCTCTGGTCAGCACTGACCTGGCACTCTGGAGTGAAAGGCAGGGCACAGATCCAGAGCTGCTCCACAGACCCAGAGCTATTCCACACCTCACAGGGTTAGCTTTTCTAAGCACTGTTAAGCTCCTTCTCAAACCGCTAATCATTAAATTCACCAATAGCATGCTTGGCATTGGGGCTGGAGTCCACTAGTGGGATCTTGCCTGTCTCTTAATTTCAGGCTATTTAAGAATAAATAAAAGGAACGAAGGAGGGACAGGCCAGGCACAGGAGTGCAACAGAACCGCTGCAGCCCACGTTTAGAACACAAAGGGCTTTCTTTGCCTTGACTTTAGAGAAGGCCTAGAAACAACAGGCTTGTAGATTGGCTGTTTGTTGGCTGAGGGTGTCTACATGAATTTTTCAGGATTACATGGTTTAAAAGGAAAACAGAGGTTGGGGTTGTGGCAAGTCTTGGGGTCCTACAGGCCATGTTCTTTTCTACCTGTTCCATCTTCTCCAGCACACCACTCACCTCCCATGTGGCAGCCAGTCTCTGAAAGTGGCCCTGTCCCTGACTGAGCCTGTCCCTGTCCCTGACTGAGCCTGTCCCTGTCCCTGACTGAGCCCATCTTTGAATATATGCTACAACCGTTTTGCTTCTGGCCATATAGATTATAGATGGGTGATAGGCTGTGTAAGGCAGAACAAATTTGATTAGCTCAGATAAGGTGGATGATGCATACACTGAGAGAACTTTCTCCTTCATTGGCATTAAAAATATAAGAGGTTGGGGGCTGGAGAGATGGCTCAGTGGTTAAGGGCACTGCTTGCTCTTCCAGAGGTCCTGAGTTCTATTCCCAGCAACCACATGGTGGCTCACAACCATCTGTAATGGTATCCGATGCCCTCTTCTGGTGTGTCTGAAGACAGCTAAATATATTCATATAAATAAAATAAATAAATCTTTAAAAAAAATACAAGCAGTCCACAAGGCAAGGAGCTGAAGGCAGTCTCTAGCTAACACCACCTTACAGTCATAAGGAACTGTTTGGAAACAGCCTTATCCTGCCGAACCTTGGATGAGCTCACAATCCTATTCAGTAACTTCAGTTCCACCTTGTGACCCTGACATGAAGGACCCAGCCATGTCAGGCCCTCATCCATCAAAGCTGCACATGATACAAGTGTGCTAGGTTGAAACTAAGTTTGTAGTTACACTGTCATAGAAGACAAATGGATCACATTGGCCTCTGCTTCTCCAGCTGGATCAGAAGAGAGTGCACATGCTTGGATTCCCAACCACACCAGAGCCAGGCCAACAGAGCCAGGCCCATGGGTCTGATGATACCTGAGGTGAGCCCTGTGACAATTGTCACCACAGAAGACATCACCACTGATGAACAAAGCTGTAGTTCATATTTCTTTGTTTTGCTCTCTTCCCCCACCCCACCCCCTTTCTATTGTTGTTCACTACAAGAAAGAACATACATTTTAATATAAAATGTTACTTCATTATCAGATGAACTTCCTGGGAGCTCTTCCTGACTTCCTAATTCATTTACCAACCTTCAGGGCTAAGTCCTTCCTTCAGCCTAGCCTTCTTGAACAGCTACCACAGATCATGTCCCTTTTCATGGCCCCTCATGGCCTGGAACATCAAAGGGCAGTTCCTTATAAGAGTAGGTTTGTTGATTTGACACACATGTTGGTATCAGTGAAGACACCAAGAGGAATCACACAGTACTGACATTAGCTCATATGACAAAGACTGTGTCTCAGCCATCATCATCTGCTTCCCAGTACCTGGCAAGATGCTTTCTGTGTGGTGGCTGTCCCAGACCTCCACTGTTGTTGCTGAATAAAAACATCACGGTTCTCTCTCCATGGCTCTGAGGCTCTCTGTTAACCCTAGTGGCCTCAGGTCTAACAGTTACACTACCGAAGAGAGAACCCAGCTTTCCAGGAACCATAATCCATCCAATAAATAATAATATTTAACAGCTAATAGGACAGCACATAATCCAAGCAACAACCCTGGGATTCCCCCACTTGGGTCCCTAACAATTCCTTTTTGGTTACAAGCCTGAGTTTTGTCTGTGTTTCTCATTTAATTTTTATTTATTTATATATATATTTAAACTCAACTCCATACCTCAAAGGAACAGCACAACATAGACACAATTGGGAGGAAATCAATAAAATAGGGTGAAGGAAACAGGGATCGCATTAAGACACCAGATATGGTCTGTGTAGATACTGGAAGTGGGGCTGAAAGCTGTGTTGTTTATTCAGGGTGAAGCCCTGATGGGCGTGTGTGTGTGTGTGTGTGTGTGTGTGTGTGTGTGTGTGTGTGTCAGTGTGCTCAGAACACAGGTGTGAGGGCACACACTGCTGCTGTTTTTCAACTGTCTCCTATACAACAGGGAATTATCTGCTGAAGGCTTGCAGTCAGGCTTGCTCCTGTACAAACTTCTCAGTCTCTTTCCCATGCAATCCCCAGTCTTGGCTTGAACTGTCATAGTGTTCCAGGGCCTTGTGCCCTGACTCTACTCTTCCCTGTCAAAGCTCTAAAAGCCAAGAACCACACACGATGGCAGGTGGCTCCCTAAGGTCCCTCCCTCCAAAGTCTTCATTTCAACAAGGAGAATACCGGATAAGTATCACAAAATTGATTTATGCATTACTTACATGGGCGCCACCTTTACCTAGCAGGTAATAGGTACTCAGAAGTTACTGAATGGACAGGTACACAAACTGTGGCTCAGGCGCACTGAACGTCATACAGCAAACTGGAAATGGAGCAACAGGTGGGGAGCAGGCTATAACCAGGGCTTTCTGGTGGTACACCCAAGTCCCCTGCACAGTCATGAAGTCTCCTTTCCAAGGTGCTGAGGATCAGACTCTCAGACTCAGTACTGCCAGGGCCTTGTGTCTGTTTGGTACATACTCTATCACAGAAGTTCAAAGCCACAGACAGAAAATTCACCTGTGGTGGTCAGAGGACAACTTGTGGGGTCATGCTAGGCAGGGGTGGCATGTTCTCTAACCCACTGAAGCTCCCCACTGGCCTGCATCAGGAGAATCTGATGGGGAAGAGTAATTTCCTCGCTTACCAGAGTTTACTCTATGAAGACAGTTTCTTTTGCCCCAGAAGCAGCCAGATCCTACCAGAACCGAGGCTTGATTCGAACTCTCAAATGTACAAACCGCTACCTGCGTGCAGCCTCACTTTACAACTTCAGCTTATTTTTGCAACACACAAGTGACCTCCTGTGTTCTCCAGGAAAAAGGCAGCCTCCTGAGGCTGGGAAGGAGCCTTGCCTTCCTGACCTGGTCCCCTAGAAACTTGTCTTCTACTTAGTCCTTGAAAGCAATAAACTCTCAGTGTTTAAGAAGCTGCGAAGTCCCTGGGATCTGTTTGTCCTCCACTTATAAACACAGGGCTGCACACTGCGAGGGAGGGATGGCACCGAGCCTGCCTTGGAGGACCTTGAGAGGCACCAGAGTCCCACACAGTGACACACCACCACAGGTCCCACAGGCATGGGCAAAGTGTACCCCAGGGCAAACCAGACTCCTGCTGGTGGGAGTAACCTTCTGGTAAAAACCTGCAAGTGACAGCCTCCTTTGGAAGAAGCTTCCAAGAAAAACATGCCAGTATCACATTTAAGTACCTGGGGGTTATTTGTGGGATGAATGATAGGGCATCTAGGACTTCCTTTAAGACAAAGAGCACAATCAAGTGTGTGGCTATGGAACTGAGTGGAGAAAAAGAGTCAGATAGGACACTGTTCATCAGGGCAGGTGGCCCGCATGTGCGACTCTTTTATACTACCCTCTGCTGTGTAGGCCCAATGATGTCTAGAATAAACCAAAGGAAAACGTTCGGAGGATTCATTTTAAGTTGTGCTACATACGAGCTCTGGTCTTGGGCAATTCATTTCATTCCTTGGGCCCTCAGTTTCCCTAAGCTGGGCGGTGTCTCGAGTACCTTCTGAAGATAGCATTTTAAAGGCTAAATGGTAAGATAAAATATACACAAAGGGCCCGGAGCTATAATAACAGTAATAACACCTCACTCTGCCATGAAAACACGGCTGAGTTTGACCACAGGTAGCGTATGATTTTTTTCTCTAAGGCAAGTCATTCAGGGAAGTCCTGGAATGGGCGTCCTAGGAGCGCAGAGCTGAGCAATTACCATTCAGCCCTCCCAGCACCCTTGAGGTACCTATGGCTTTTCTGAAAGCTGAACTCAATACTAATTATTATCAGCAGGCCTCCAGTTCTTTCTTTAGTAAAACCACTTGGAGAGTTTTATTTTTATCTTAATTACACTGAATCAAGCGTCCTTCGCCTCCAGCTGATATGAAAGCCAACCTTTTATGAAGCAACTTTATTCTGCATGTTCCTGTAGATAAAAATAACACCTCAGTGCCCTGTACCTACAGAATCAGATTCTCTTTGGGGGAGAAGGAAGAAGGCAGGAACTTACATAATTCTTCATTAGCCTATATGAACTGGTGACAATATTGGCTTATTTAAAAGAAAATTATTGCATGTTCCATGAAGTTTTCTGTAGCAAATTTGTATATAATCTGACTCAGTGATCATCTGTGGATTGTAGAGTCAACACTTGGATCAAGTGTCCTCACTTCTGATGGCCTTGTCCTTCTCATCTGTAAAATGGGGACAGTGAATGCTTCTCCACAGTAAAAGTTCAGCATGGGTTTCAGAGAAATGGCTCAGTCGACAAAGCACCTGCTAAGCAAGCCACAAGGACCTGGGTTCAGATTCCCCTCGCCCAGGTAAAATCTGGATACAGCAGTGGGCAGCTATAATGCTCCCACTGTGGGGAATAGAGTAGGAATAGAGACAAGAGGGTCCCTGGAGCTTGGTGGCCAGTCAGCCCATACATTTGGTAACCTTCAGGTTTAATGAGAGAACCTGTCTCAAACAATTAGGCAAAGGAGAACAACTGAGGATAACATTCAACATTCACCTCTGGCCTGGGTGTGTGGACATATACATGCAAAACTGAACACATGCATATAGCACACACACACACACACACACACACACACACACACACACACACACGCGCGCGCGCGCACACTCACATGCATGCACAGTGGGGGAGGGCTTCAATAAGCACTAGTTGCTTTATTGTTTTTGTGCCTTAGTCTCAGCTCTTAGTCTAGAATCTAGAATCACACATGCCTCCCACAATGCCCTTGCTTGGCCACCTTAGAGATGACGCCATGTCAACTCTAGTGGCCCAAAATAGACGGTCCTTCTTCACCTCTGAGTGAAACAACAAGAAATTTAATTATCAGACAAAGAAAACACTCTTTCTATTTTTAGATAGAAACCCTCCAGCAGAGCAGAGCTGGAAGGATGTCTCTGAAAACATTGTTTTTTTTTAAATCTAGGTTAACTGTTTCTAGAATTTGGAAAACAATGTATTCTAAAAATACTACCTCTGCATTCATCTTCCCTGACACCCACTGAAAACTGGCCTTTCATTCTGCTGGGTCATGGAAGGGTCTTTAGACAAGCCTGAGTTATACATCTTAACTATAAAGTGAAGACTCTTTGTACATTTCCTGGGTTTGAATCCACCTTCCCTCCCCATCCCCAAGGCACTGCTGAACAATCAGAAATGACTTTTGTTTTTGTTTTGTTTTTGGAGACAGGGTTTCTCTGTGTAGCCCTGGCTGTCCTAGAACTCATTCTGTAGACCAGGCTGGCTTCGAACTCAGAAATCCACCTGCCTCTGCCTCCCTAGTGCTGGGATTAAAGGTGTGCGCCACCATTACCCAGCTTAGAAATGACGTTAACCCTTCTCTGTCTTTTGTTTTGTTTTGTTTTGTGGATACAGGATCTTACTATGTAACCCAGGATGCCCTCAAATGTCCAATCCTCCTGACTCAGCCTGAGTGCTAGATTACAGACATATGTCACCATACTTGATTCTGTTTTCTAATTGATGTTTTCCCAAGCCATCAACCATCACACACAGAGAAAAGGAACTCTAACTCCTGGAATTTGGAACAATATTGGAAATTGCTATTTAGTGAAAGGGTTGCTCACCAATTAAAAAAAATAAGGTTTTTTATTTGGAACTTAAGGCAAATTTCAATTTAAAAACAGGGAAACTGAGGCACAAAGAGGCCAAGGAACTTGTTTACGATGCTGCTTTTGAGAACTTGGGTGGAGTGAAACTCATTTTGTATCATCTCTTCTCTACACCTTCTGGTGGAGACGTTCCCTCCGATTCCACCAGGTGCCAGCCAGGGAGGTTATGGGTCCTCCAGGTCCCTGCCTCCTCTCCGCCTGCAGGTGCTGCATCTCCTCCCTATTCCTCTGAGCTCCGCTTAGTCCTCTCAGCACAGTCCTCCTACCCCAGGACCTCAGATTCTGCCCTGACAGTCACTCTGCTCTGTCTTTCTGTCCTCTCCTGAACAGTCTCTAGCCCCTCCTACTAGCGTTCCCTTGTGTTAGTTAGCCCAGTGGTTTTCAACCTGTGGGTCAAATATAAGATACCCTGTATATCAGATATGTACACTCCAATTCATAACAGTAGCAAAATTACAGTTATCTAGTAAAGACAAAATAATTTTATGGTTAGGGATCACCAGAACATGAGGAACTGCATTAAAGGGTCACAGCATTTGGAAAGTTGAGAACTACTAACGTTTAGTCCTCTCTTCTCTTTCCTTTTATTCCCCCAAGATAGGGTTTCTCTGTGGAGCCCTGGCTGTCCTGGAACTCACTCTGTTGGCCAGGCTGGCCTTGAACTCAGAAATCTGCCTGCCTCTGTCTCCTAAGTGCTGGGATTAAAGGCGTGTGCCACTACCACCTGGCTCTTCATGTTCTTCTTATTATTATTATTACTATTATTATCAAAAAACAAACTTTATAAGCATTATATAATTTTGGTAGAAAAATCAAGAGTGACAGAGAAGTAAAAGGAAGAAAACTAAATTAGCCAAAGTCCATCCCAAGAGATGAGGTCGTCATGAGTCATTGGAGATTTTTTTCCTTTACACACTAATGTTGGGGTGTCCACGATTTACCTATGAAGATATTTGTTTTTTAAGAATTATGTTTTGCTTTATGTATATGTGTGTTCTGCCTGTATGTATATATGTGTACCATGCGTGTGCCCAGTGCCTAAAAGAATGTGTCAGATCCCCTGGAGCTGGAGTTACAGATGATTGTGAGCTGTCATGTGGGTGCTGGGAACTGAACCTCAGTCCTCTGAAGTGTAGCCAGTGCTCTTAGCTGTTGAGCCATTTTCTTCAGCCCCTGAAGTTTTGTCTTGTTTTTCAGGGTTAATGTGAGGCAAATGAGGTCACATTTCTTCTGGTCAAACAGAAACCTTCAGGATCGCCAGTAGTAACCCGCCTTGTGGGTTTGGTACCTGAGCCCTGCTACCTTGTCTCCTCCTGAGGAGCAGTCATGGCAGAAGGCCTGAATCTTCCCCACATGACACATTCAGGTTTTACTCTAACATTTCCCAGCCCCAGCTTTCCAGCAGGGAAGACCCACACCTGGGAGCAGAGATTGAGGACACGGGTTTCTTCTGCAGAAACAAGGGCTATCCTCTGTGCTGAGGGTCTCCAAGGTTCCTGGCCTCCCTAAGTGCCCTTAGCTTTGCAACTTTGCCCCCTTGGCTGACTTAGCTCAAGGGGAGCAGACTTTGAGTACCTGTTTCCCCAGATTCTTCCTCAGGAAACTTCTTAGGGTCCATATAAAAAAGAACCTGCAAACTCACCACCCTGGGACTTAACCCTGTCACTGGACGGGTTCCCGGGATGCACAGCTGGCAAGTGTCTGGCCCCATGCTTCTCAAATGAGTCACCAGACAGCTCCATAACAAGGCTCTTTCTCTTCTGTGATCAGCACCATGGCTCCTTGGTTTTCCTTCCATTTTTTTTTAAGAATTATGTTTTACTTTATGTATATGAGTGTTCTTCCTATATGTATATATGTGTGCCATGCACATGCCCAGTGCCTAAAAGAATTATTCCACGGTTATAAACCTGAATGGAAGCTGGGCAGTGGTGGTGCACACCTTTAATCCAAGCACTTGGGAGGCAGAAGCAGGTGGATTTCTGAGTTCGAGGCCAGCCTGGTCTACAAAGTGAGTTCCAGGACAGCCAGGGCTATATAGAGAAACCCTGTCTCAAAAAAAACCAAAGAAATAAAATAAAATAATAAACCTGAATGGAATTGTTCTGAATTGCTTCATGAGCTTTAAAAATCCATTAGTATAGTATATCAACCTTTTTATTTTAAAAGATTTATTTATTTTATTTTATATGGATATTTTGCCTGAATGCACAGATACATATACTACATGCACGCCTGGTAGGGTAGATCCCCTGGAACTGGAGTTACAGACAGTTAGAAGCTGCCACCCAGGTGCTGGGAATTGAACCCAGGTCCTCTGAAAGAACAGCTGCTCTTAACCACTGAGCCATCTGTCTATCATTCTTACATCTCATCATTCTTCCTGCTCAGCCTGGAGAAGAAAATGTGAAATATGCAGCTGCTAATCTTCCCAGCCATGGTCTGAGCTGCCTGCTGAATCAAACCCTGATCTGACACGTGAACTTTATAGCCCAGCCAGCCTTTGCCCTGACTTGGTTGAATTACTGCTTCCTAAAGAGGATTCCTGGGGCTCCAGAGGTGCATAAATCAGGTATCACACTCAGAGAAGAGCCACAGGCAGGACTAAGAACAGCCCGAGTGCCCGAGTCTGGAATTTGACTTGGAGTTCAGGAGTTTGGGGGAAGGTTGTGCTTAAGAAAATGAGACCTCCCAGGATGGCAGGTTATCAAGTACTGAAGTTTATCCAAAGACAGAAACTTGTGTGCATAATAAGGTGCATGACTTCCATTCTGTACTGTCCATCAGTATCTAACCAGGGATACCAGTGCAGAAACAACATGACACTATCAAAAGAAAATTTGACGCTGGTAGCATGTCAAAAGGCCACAGGGAAATAAATTGGGTGACTGTATAGAAGAGATTTAACAAGTTCCACCCTCAAAAAATATAACCAAGTTATCCAAATCTTAATTTTCCTCATTCCTTTTATTGGTATTTGGGAAGCACATACATGCTACGTGTGAATCGTGGTGTCATGGTATCATAGGCCATCTCCTTCCCATGGGAGCCTCCAGAAGACTCCTTCCCTGAGCCAGAGACAGGTTCTCAGCAGAAGTCAATTTTAGACCTTGAGGGGACAGAATTGTAACATCATAGCACAGCATTCCCAGGTCTGTGACATTCACATTACAGAGGGTAGACAGGTCACCCTAAAAAAAAACAAGTGACAAACCAGGTANCCCCCCCCCCATGCTAACCAGGAAGACAGGGATGGGAACCTGACCCTCTGTCTCTGAGATGCCCAACAAGGGGCTAGATTGCTGAAGTCTGTAAACTGCTAATCCAGGGAGATGGCACCTCTGGAAAGCATCAAGTCACATAAAATACACAAGATTCAGAGAATGAAAGGGAAGAAAATTACCTATGCCAAATGCCTACAGGAATAGCTATGGCTCTAGAAATCCCAGCTTCTGTCCTTAACTCTCTATCCCAGCGGCTTCAAAGGCCAACATAGAGCCAACAGACTCTTAAGCCAACATTCCAAAAGAACCAGACTCAGCCTTTTTATTGCTGATAAGTTGACCCTAACTGTTTCTTTTTATATTCTATTTTTAGGGCTATTTTAAAAAATTATGTGCATGTGGTGTTGGATGGGGTGGGGTGGGGTAAGGGGATGCCCGTGATTGCAGGTTCTGTCAGAGCCAGAAGACAATGTTGGATCTCCGGGAACTGTAGTTACAGATGATTGTGAGCTACCTGACAGGGGTGCTTGGAATTGAACTTAGGTCCTCTGAAAGAGTGGTATGCTCTCTTAACCACTGAGCCATCTCTCCAGCCCCTTCATTTAAAATATATGTGTGTATGCGTGCGTGTATATGTATGTGTATGTATCTGTATGTGTCTATATGTATGTGTATATGTGTCCATATGCATGTGTGGGTATATGTGTGTGTGTGTGTATGTATGTGTGTGTATGTATGTGTGTGTATATGTGTATGTATGTATGTATGTATGTATGTATGTATGTATGTGTGTGCGTTTGTGTGTGAAAGTATGTGTGGGTATATGTGTGTATATGTATGTATATGTGTATGTGTATATATGTATGTATGTGTGTGTGTTTGTGTGTGAAAGCATGTGTGCCACAGAGCACGTATGGATATCAGAAGACAACTCTAGGAGGCTGAATGAGACCTCTTACATTGCGGATGTAAGGATGAAGCTGAAGAGTCATCAGCCCTTCGGATAAGCTCCTCTAACCACTGAGCCATCTTACCAGCCCAACCCTGTCTTTTATAAATGTTTATTATGTCAGTAACTCATGAGCACATATCTTCTTTATAGCCATGGCTCAAGCCTTCCTGCTCCCTTCCCTGTGTCTGTTCATTCTACCATGTTCCAATTCCTGCATATAGATCCTCTGCCAAAGCTAAAAAAGAACTGCCAGCTTTCTTCCAGAAATTTCTATGGCCTCTCACTTACCCTTTGCCTTATAGTTCTCCCAATATGAGTCAAACTGTACCATCTTGACAGATTTTTTTTTGATTACTTGTTTATTTTGTTTTCCTGTTGTTGTTAGTTGGTAACATCTCAAGACTGCACTGACATTTAGCTGTAATAAAACTGGAACTTAACAACAACAACCAAAATCTACAGACTTTCCAGAGCTCAGATAAGACTCCACTCTGTTTCCAATGTGCCCTTCATGATGCAAGGTTGTGTAAGCAATGCTATTTTCTTGAAATTTCACTATTAGTGCTCACCAACATTCCTAACACACATATCCGTTTTAAACTAACCTTGGAGACCAAAGCCTGGGAAACATCCCAGTGCAGTGGTGTGCCTTATTTCTGGTGTGGTCAGATCACATGACTGACAGCAAGGCCAAGGTAAAGGCAATACTTTTTAATCTAGAAGTCAAGAATGTTTCCCATATTTGAAAACATAAAAACATAAAGATTAGAACTGTTTTCATCAGAAGCCAGTCTAACCAGGTACTTGTCAGTACTACCATAAGAAGACAACTGGTTTAAAAACAGGCCACTTAGAATGGCCAGTGTGGTTGGCTTTCCTGCCTTCCCCCTACCCCCTCTCTTTCTGTGGATTCCCTCACTCGTTTCTGCAGCTCACTCAGGATCACTCCTTGGGTAATCGTCAGCATCGAGGCTCAAGGAACCTGACACATGCCATTACATGGAGGGAAAAGACTTCTTACCTACAAAATGGAAACACATTATCCCTATTCTTACTCGGGCAGCTATTTTGTTACCTTTTGTTACCGTTAGTGAAACTAGCCTGCTTCCTAGGTTGGAGCCTTTAATGAAATGCAAAGGACTTCCGTGCCCAGTTGAACAACTCAATTGAGTCACCATTTCTCTATGCCTGGTTACTGTTTAAAGTCCTGGGAGTTAGGAGTTCTGCTACTGTCTCCCACCAGGACCACCAAGAAAAAAAAAGCTATTTTTTTTATTGGCTTTTAGAAAGGAGGGAAAGGGAAAGGGAAAGGGAAAGGATGACTGTTTGGTGTCATTTAATATATATATATTTCACGCTGAGAGACTGCATGAGCCACTCATTGTATGTTTGTCATATTGAAGCTGGGATACTGTCTTAAATCCAAAAGAATAGCAAAGGTGCCGAGTTTAACGATTATACACCTATGAACAATCATGTCTGCCATGGACATTTGGAGGCCTGCAACTCGGTAGACAAGATACTCCACCTCTGCTAGTGACTGTCAAGGTGGCAGGGTTACCACAGACAGGTGACTGACAACTGCCTGTACTTGAGAGGAGCCAGAGATAGTCAAGAAGGAGGGATAGGCGGGAAGCAGCTTCAGGGAGCATCACGCTTCTTAGGCCACAGTCAAGCAGGTGACCCTGGAAAATAAGACCAGAAGATAGAACCAGAAGAAAGGCCCTGGTTGATGTGACTGGCATCAGGAAGTGATGGTTTATCAGAAAGTACCAAGGCAGGGGAGGGTATAGATGGGCAGGAGCCCAGGAACGGTCAACTTTAGAAGCCCAGGAAAGGAGGAGAAGGGGAAAGGGAAAATCTTTCCCTGAGGAAAGATTTCCTGAGGGCAGCTCACTAAGGCTCATGGCATCTTCTTATGAGATACTTATAAATGCCCCCAGATACTAATAGCTGAGTGAAGTAGCCCTCACTTGTAATCGTGGCAGTGGGCGGCAGAGGCGGAAGAATCCCCACAAATGTGAGGTCAGCAGTCTACAGAATGGATTTCAGGTCGGCCAGAGCTCTATACTAAGATCCCGTCTCAAGACAACATAAAGGTAGGGTTATGAAAGATCGAGGGTGCAATGTGGACCAGAGGAATAATCTACCACAGTAGAAAAGAATAAATACTTTCTCAGCCTTGAGTAAGAATAGAACGCAAAGAGGCATTCAATGGGCCTCACTGCTTTCTGGTTCTATAGCCTGTCCATTGTCTTCTCACATGAACCAGGGGTGGTCACCCCCCCAACTCCTCCCCCCACCCACCTTGCACACTTCTCTATAGGAAAACCTATTATTTTGAAAGATACTTATCGACATATTAAAAAACTAATTTACCACATGGGTTTCTCTGAACAGATGAGGTGGTGGGTCTAATCACAACTGTCATTTTGAATAATTGCAGCAAACGAGGTATTTTGAGACACAGGCAATCAGCGTGACATGAAGAAACAATTATCAGAGCTTTCTTCTGTAACCAAGTCACAGGTAACTGCGAATGCTGCTGCTGCTGCTGCTGCTGCTGCTGCTGCTGCTGCTGCTGCTGCTGCGGCTTGTTCTGGTTTACGGAATGGAAAGCCTCATTTCAGTTGGGGTTTGTAAAAATAAAGGCATGATTCTTTTAGCCAGTTTAAGCTTATAGATCTCATTTGTGTGTGTGTGTGTGTGTGTGTGTGTGTGAGAGAGAGAGAGAGAGAGAGAGAGAGAGAGACGGTGGGACTAAAAGTAATTGTGTGGGCAGTGTGAGAAATAAACAAAAGAAATATTTCAGGGTCATTTCCAGAGCAGAAACTGGTAAAGGAAAGGAGCTGTTGCAGCTCTCACATTGTGACTGCACAGAGCAGAGTCGGGGTGCCACAGGGAGTCTCTCTGTGAGGGGAGATAAGCAAGCATGCCTGCCTAGCCTGACTTTCCTGTGTGTTGCAGGGAGAGATCCCAACATGGATGGGCACAGCTCCCTCCCAGATCACTCTCAGGCAGATAAAGCAGTTGCTGAACCAAGCCCTCAGTTCCAGTGAACTCTCAGGAAAGGTGGACAGGGTCTACCCTCCTCCCCTGCCCCCTCGACCTTCTGCCTGACATCAGAGCCAAAGGAACGCAGGGGTTCTCTGGGGTCACTTTTCCCTGCAGAAATCAAGAGGTTAACCCTAGATCATCTAGAAAGCTTGGACTGAAAGGGACAGGGCTCAATCCTGCCATGTAGGTCTAAGGAATGAAAATCAGCGTGGGCTCTTCAAGTGTTCAAAATCTAAAACCTAGTCTGCCTAGGTGAGAGTGTGCTTTGTGCAGCTCAGCCATTTGTCTTGTCCATGTGACAAAAACTGAACAGACACATTTTAAGAGGGGAGGATTTATTTGGGCAGTTCTAATGTATAGTCTATTGTGGCAGCAAAGTCATGGAGGCAAGAGGTGATGGTCTCACTGAATCCAATTAACCCAATATGGTCAGTCCCTCATAGCCATGCCCAGAGGCTGGTCTCCTGGGTGATCTCAGGGAAACCTGAGCCAGAAGTGAGTGCTGGCAATGGCTGGAGCAGGTGCCTTGGACAGAGGTGTCCTCTGAGGACTATGGAGCACGGGCTTTTAAAAGGGGCCCTGAGTTCCCAATGGTCCAGGGCTTGTGGAGTAGCTAGGAAAGCCTATACCTGCTTGGATCTCAGGAGGAGCTCAGACCCCTGTAGCCTGCAGCAATTCAGGAGTACTGTCCTATTGCCAATGTGAAACCCACCTCCCACGCCCCAGAAGCTGTCCCACCACCCCCATATGGAGAAGGTGCTGTATTTTTCTAAAGGTTACTGGAAACTTCTAATCTCGTCTTGGTGGTTGATTTGTTTTTGAGACCGAATCTCACTAGGTAGCCCAGGTAGGCTTCCCACCCTGTGATCCAGCTGCCCCTGCCCTTGCCTCCCGAGCGCTGGAGAAATGTACTAGCATGCCCAGCTTTAAAAGAAGTAAATTAAAATAATAATAATAATAATAATAATAATAATAATAATAATAATAAGTCTATGAGCTAGGGAGATAATTCAGTTACTAACAAGTTTGCCTTGCAAGTCTGAGAACTCAAATTCAATCCTCCAGAATCTACTGTGTGAAGAAGTCTGGCAGTGTTTATAATCCCAGCAGCAGGGAGGTATACACAGGGAGTCCCCAGGGTTCACTGGACACCCAGCCTACTTGACAAGTACCAAGCCAGTGACAGAGTCTGTCTCAGAAAACAAGGTAGATGTTCCCTGATGAGCACACTCGTACCAGTATATAGATGGACATGCATACAGACACAAACACCCTTGCTAATGACTTTTTAATAATTACCAACTAGACAAAACCCATACCCAGGAACAAAGTGCATTAAAACTGGGGCTTCCTCTGGCTGATACAAAGCATAGGTTAACTCACAGGTTCTCATCGACAGCTTGAAATGAAGCAAAAGAGAAAGAGCAGGCCTCAGACCTCCTCACCCTCCCACCTGTCCTGTGGGAATTTAAAAGGAACCATGGAGCACCAGGGAGGGGGAGGGCAGGGCAGGCTGTCCCATGAGTGAGAGAAGCAGTGTAAACCAAAAGCCCCCAGGAAGCTTCCTTCCCACCAATCCAGCCCTCTTTGCCTCAGGTCTTCAAGACAAGCTCCTTCTGAGATGCCCAAGCCCTTTAGAAGGATAGCAAAGTCTTTTCTTCACTCCGTGTTCTTGGTCAGAGCCAACTAAGGAATCCCATCCGCTTTGTCTTGCTGGTGGCACTGTGTAGAGTCAGCCGTTCATCTATGCCCACAAGGCACAGGAGCCAACCTGTCCTCATGCCTGCTGTTTCCACCAGGCCATGGCTGATCTGGGCCACCCCTCCCCCCAGGGAACCTCTGCTGGGACCAGGTGGCTTAAAAACAGCTGATCAAGGCTTCTGGCCTTTCATTTGGCCCCAATATTAGATTTTTTTTTTTTTTTACCAAGGGCAATGGAAGAGATATTAACACTCCTCCGTTGGAAACTGTTTATGGTTACAGCTGAGTGTGCCTGGGACAACTGCTGACAGAGTACTCCCACGTGAGAGAATCAAGGGAAACCTCAGAGTCAGGCTTCCTCTAGCTTAACCACTGCTTCTGGACAGGCCTACTTCACTCCTACTTATCTGTAGGGTTCGGTTTGGTTTTTCTCATGAATCACATTGGGTGTGCTTTGAAGGGCGTCCTAATTAAAACATAGTCTTGTGTTTGCCATCATACAAAAGGCCAAGTAGACGCTTGAGACCTCTAACTGAGTCTATCTTCCACCTTCCCAGGAGGGAGAGCATGACTTGGAACAAAGCTCCACTCAGCAGCCAGAAGACTCTCCCCTCTTGCTTAGTACAGACTTGCCACAGCTGAAGTCTTAGGCATGACTTTGAAGGCTGCAGAGTC
>LR749882.1:381433-528054 GCA_902729485.2 Mus minutoides
CATAGTCTTGTGTTTGCCATCATACAAAAGGCCAAGTAGACGCTTGAGACCTCTAACTGAGTCTATCTTCCACCTTCCCAGGAGGGAGAGCATGACTTGGAACAAAGCTCCACTCAGCAGCCAGAAGACTCTCCCCTCTTGCTTAGTACAGACTTGCCACAGCTGAAGTCTTAGGCATGACTTTGAAGGCTGCAGAGTCAGGTTCATGTCCATCACCTACCAGCTGCATCCTTGTTAAAACAGCATGATCCCTCCATCCTACCACAAAGGCTGTTCCCTGGCCATACTTCCTTTCTATTCCCCAAAAACCTGGTTATTTCTTTTTTTCTTCTTTCAGCTTCCACTTCCCCAAGGGAGACTTACTTGGCCTCTCGAGACTGGGTCAGGGTTCTGGGTTAGAGAGCCTCCTCTCGGGGAGCATGCTTCTCTCACATCGGAAGCAATGAACAACTCCCATTGCTATTATAGTCCTGCAGCTCTGATCATTAAAATGTCTGCCACTGCTGGACTGCTGTGGTTTGAATATAAAATGTCCCCTAACGACTGTGTGCTAAAAACATGGCTGCCTACTGACAGGGCCATAGGGAAGCCGTCTGACTAGGAGCACACAGACATCATTGGTAGACCAATGCACTGATTAATCAGTAATTGATGAGCTCTGAGGTAGTGACAGAAACGCAGGAGGTGGGACCTAGCTGAAGGGAGCACACTCATCTGTCCCTGTCTCCCATTCCTGGTGACCATGACATGGACAGCTCTTCTCTGTTCCAGGCTCCGTGCCACCATGCTCTGCTCACCTCAAGTTCAATGGAGTGGAGCCTATCAACCTTGACTAAAGCCAGTATGAGAACGAAGAAGCCTTCTTTTATGTTGGTTTTCTTGGGTACTTTGTCTGTGATGGAAAGCTAACCCCCAACCTTGACTGGCTTGCTCACCATGAGTGCAGAGAGGACACAGGATATGCCCAATCAGTAAGAATATGAATGAACAAGAAATAGAACCAAAAATCACTGATGTGGTCTTCAAGGACTTCATAGCCTAGAAGTGTATTCCAAGTTGCAGAAAGACATTCCTAAGAGAAAGGTTCCCAGTAGCCTCTCCCAAAAGACGGGCTGAAGTATGACTAGAAATCTTTCTTCCCACAGAAGCACACACGCCTCTTTGAGACCACATCACATGGACAATAACCTCATTTCGGCATCTACTCAGTTGTATGTTACTCTTCTTTCAAATACAAACGCCCAAACCAAACAAACATCCCAGGTCCCTGGGGCAATGTTGTTCCTGACTCTGGTTTCCCAGGAGCCCTTGCTTGCTTCACGTGTAACACACAGCTGCACCTTCTGAAAGCCATCCCTGTGTTCAGCTTTCTCCACTAGGCCCTAGAAGAGGCTCATTTTTAATTTCAGGAACTGTTTCCCCACGGGGATGACCAGCTCAAGGCAGTCTCATTCCTGTGCTCTCGCAGTCATTTAAAGTTGAGCGGTCTCGATTTCTGGTTGTGTGTTGGAGGGAGATCATCGCTGAGAAACACAGCAACATATAAAAATTGCAGGTGCCATAAAACTCAGTGCTGTGGAGCACATTTGCTAGAAAGGAGAGTGACTCTGTCTGCTAAAACACAGAGTGTGTGAAACCGAGCTGCTGACTACTACAGAGAATGCAGAGATGTATATACCACAGTCTCCGCTGGCCCACTTCTTTCTTCTAAGAGCCCTGTCCCCCAGAGTTTCCAATATCTTTCAAATTAGCACATCAGCTGGAAAATAGCTGCTCAAAACCTAAATGCATGTTGACGTTTCAGCTTCAAACTCTAACAGACACTTAGGAATGAATGAATGAATGTTTGTGTGCCACAAAATTCATGAATTGAAATTCAACTTCAGAGGGAAGGTATTGGGTAAAACCTCTGGGAGTAAATTAGGTCATAGGGGTGGGGCCCTCACACACAGGGTCAGTGCCCTCAAAGAGATCCCTGGGAACTCTCTTACTCTTTGTCTTCTATGTAAGAAGACAAGAAGCCTACAGCTAGCAGCCAGACGAGGCCCTTGCCAGAACTGGGCTGTGCTTCTACCAAGTTCTCAGATCAATCCTTGATAAGGCAGACAGTCTCTGATAAGGAAATCTCATTTAAAATGCACTGTCTCAGTTAGCTATAAGTGAGTCATGATTTTTTTTGGGATTACCTGCTGATTTAACAAAAAGAAACACAGGTATGTAGGAGGTAGACACGCAGACAGACAAACAAATCTCTCTCTCCCTCTCCCCCTCCCCCTCTCTGTTTTGTTTTGTTTTGTTTTTCGAGACAGGGTTTCTCTGTGTAGCCCTGGCTGTCCTGGAACTCACTCTGTAGACCAGGCTGGCCTCCAACTCGGAAATCCGCCTGCCTCTGCCTCCCAAATACTGGGATTAAAGGCGTGTGCCACCACCGCCCAGCATATATCTTTCTCTTAAGTTTGGTATGGTGAAGCTGACTGGATCTTCAGGTTTCTCTTGCAGCCTACTCAGAACTTCTTAGAGTTTCCTACCACCTTTGAGGCTTACAGTCAGTAGAGGCATCTAAACTGTATTCCCAGGAGGCAGGTAGGGGTTGGCCTTTCAAGGTTTCAGCATTGCTTTCCTGGGGAGATTCCCTTAGGAGCCCTGGAAGGAGGCTGGGAAGGAATTCTTCATCTAGCTGTGAGACACATCTTCAGCTGCTAAAATGCTGTGGTTTCCCCAAAGCAGGCTCTAATGTTCTTGTATGGAAAATGTTCAAGACACAGGGCTTTGTCTCATTCACATGGGACTGGCCAGAGCACACTCCAGAGTGAGATACAAACCCCGTGCTGGCATTCCACCATTGGCTTGGAACCCAGAATCTACTCTCTCCTTGACTGTGGGCAAACAAGGCCTGAGTGTTGACGGACAGCTCTCTGCTCCTCTCCCACCTGGTAACCATGTGACGGACACAGTAAGTGGCAGTTATTATGTCATTAAATGCATTAAAAGGAAACACAGGAATGGAATGTTGTGTATAGTAACAGAAAGTTTTCAGGCAGACCATTATCCTGAGAGACACCTGCAAGAGAGGCTGAGGCAGAAGTAGATGCATTGGCCCTCAAGGCAATGGTGTGGATGTCGGGCGTGCTGCACACACACACACACACAGTCACTGCAGCCTCCACCTTCAGGCTGATCCCTAGCTCAGTGAAACCCTACATTTTCTTCACAAACCCTGCCTTGTCTGTCACAAAGTCTTTTCAGGTCAGGCTTAGTTTTCCTCTTGTTTTGTTAGTTTTTATTAAAAAAAAAAAAAAAAGGGAAGGAATGTAAGTGTGTATGTAGAAGAAGAAAGACATTCTTCAAATGCTGGCAAAATAAACTGTGTTCTTGTTTTTCGTAACTTTCAAAGGCAACATGAAGAAAGGACGCAGCCATTGGTGTGTAGCCCGTGTTCCTCAGAGGTAGTCTGTGCCAGCTCCTGCTGCAGATGTTCAGAATATAGAAAAATAAAATGAGGCATATGCCAGTATAGAGAGACATGCAATAAAAACACACATGACAGCCTGGCGTGGTGGCACACGCCTTTAATCTCAGCACTTTGGAGGTAGAGGCAGGTGGATTTCTGAGTTCGAGGCCAGCCTGGTCTACAGAGTGAGTTCCAGGACAGCCAGGGCTACACAGAGAAACCCTGTCTCGAAAAACAAAACAAAACAAAACAAAACACATAACATGGCAGGTGAGGGTAAAGATTATGAGGAAAGGGGCTGGAGATAAGATATGGCTCAGCGGTTAAGAGCACTGACTGCTCTCCCAGAGGTCCTGAGTTCAATTCCCAGCAACCACATGGTGGCTCACAATCATCTGTAATGGGATCTGATGCTCTCTTCTAGTGTGTGTCTGAAGACAGCTACAGTGTACTCAAATAAGTAAATAAATAAATAATTTTCAAAAAAAAAGAGAGAGAGAGAGAGAGAGAGAAAATAAAGCCAGATAAGAGAAGAAGGGATATTAATGTGAGGGTGGAGTAGGTTTGCTCCTTACAATGAAAGGACAGAAGTCACCTTTTCATGCACAGCTGAAGGAAACTGAAGTCATGTGAGTATTTAGCTCGATTTCTACGTAGAGAGAGTGTGGTGACCGTGAGGTGCAAGGTACAGGCATGGGTAGAGGTTGGATAATCAGAATATAGGGAAGAGGGGACAGGGTGGTGATCAGGCAGAAAAGCAGCCTCCTGCTGGGTCTTGACACTTAGGAAAATGTGTCAAAGCCACTGAAGAACACAGAGGCATGGGGGACACAGTGTGGGATTCAGGCTTCAGAAGAGCCATTGAGCGGTCAGCTGTGATAAAAGTGGGGGTCAGAGAGGCAAGGGCAGACGCAGGGAAGCTGGGTAGGAAGGCGCAGGCTTCACCATCTGCTAGGGAGATCATGGCACGCTTACAGTTGGCCAGCTGGAGCAGGTGATTACAGGGTGAGGCTGGCTCTGTTTAAAGGCACCATCCCAGAGAGTTCTCAGCTCTCACCCACTGACCACGAAGGTGTGGATTTGAGAGAAGTGTTACAGAAGGGAACCAACAGCAGAAAGTCCTACTGAATACTATTTAGAGAAGTCGCTTATTTCAAACAATCTCTTTTAGCTGGTTTGGTTATTAATACTTTGATTGCCAACTTGGCAGGATATGGAACCACCTCAGAGACAAGTCTCTGGGCACATGTGTGAGGGATCTAGATTTGACTAGGTTTGGCTGTTGGAGGCAGTAACATGGACTGGAGTCACAGACAGTACAAAAAGGAAAAGGCTAGCTGAGAATTAGTGTTTGTCACTGGCGGCTTCCTGGTACTGGGATTACGCCTTATTCCAGAGCATTCACTTTATTCCATTCCCCCTTATCTCTTCCAACACAAACCAAAACACACAAACCAAAACACAAACCAAAACACAAACCAAAACACAGACCAAAACACAAACCAAAACACAAACCAAAACACAGACCAAAACACAAACCAAGGCTCAACAGTTAACTGCTTGGTGCTCCTTCTTCCTCGTTTTTTCTACATCATATGAAACTGTACATTTTTTGTTTTGTTTTGTTTTTCGAGACAGGGTTTCTCTGTGTAGCCCTGGCTGTCCTGGAACTTACTCTGTAGACCAGGCTGGCCTCGAACTCAGAAATCCGCCTGCCTCTGCCTCCCGAGTGCTGGGATTAAAGGAGTGAGCCACCACGCCCGGCTTCATATTTCTTTTTGCCCTATTTGCTTTTTCTTCCACTGTAGATCTGTGTAGGAGATAACTGCAAGACAGTCACTATGAGGTTGTCATGAACTTTCCACTGCAAATGAAACTTTTCAAACTTAGCCTCAGGCAGATGCTTAGGACAAAGGGGAAAAAAAGCAGCCATATTCTTTCCCAAAACATCACAAAAATGGTCTCTATCTCAGTTGCTAATATTGTCCCCTCTGAGACCTCTTGAGCTGCGCCTCCATAGTCCACATTACTCTAAGTACCATCATCATCTTCCTTTACTGGGAAGGTTCTTAAAGCCCCACATACAGCTGTCAATTGCTAGTCCAAAGACCCAAAGTCTTTCACATTCCTCAAACAATTAAAACACCCGAGACCTACCACAGCAAAGCCTGGAACGAACCTGTCTTATTTAATTTTCTATTGCTGTGCTAAGATACCATGACCACAACAATCTATTTAAAAGTTTATTGGGTTTACAGTTTCAGAGGGAAGTTCATGATTGTCAAGGTAGGGAGTATGGCAGGAGATAAGCAAGCAAGCGGGTAAGCAGGTAAGGGGACAAGCAGGCAAGCAAACATGGCATTGGAAAAGTAGCTGAGAGATTGCATACTGAGACAATAACAGGGAGAAAGAAAGAGAGATAGCTCATAACAGTGAAGAGGTTTTAAACCTCAAAACCCACCGCCAATGATACACCTCCTCTAATAAGGCCACACCTCTTAATCCCTCCCAAACAGTTCTACCAACTGGGGACTAAGTATTTAAACATGTGAACCTATGTGGGCTATCTTGTTCAAACCATCATATTCAGCTATGGATTCTTACTCTAAATACCCAGACCTGTCTACCAAGAAGTCCATGGATAAAATTTAAAATATCTCAAAACTTGGACAGAAAAAAAAAAAAAACAACAACAACTTATTTTAACCAACAATTGAATATCAATAGATGTCATAACTCGGAAACATTTGTAAGCCTGTGATGCTGACAGTGTAGAAATCACTGGATTTCTGGGGCTAGTGATATAAGTCAGTAGTTGGACACTTGTCTAGCAAGCCTGAGACCTGTGTTCCATCTTCTGCTCTACAAAATGAAAAGTGTATCGTCCTAAATCTCAAGCAGCAGTGAGATTCACACTTGAGGATATCGTTTGTCCTTACTTTCTCACTGAAGGTGTGTTCATGTTAAATACGTTGTCAGTGCCTACCCCTTAATGCAGTAAGACACACACATGTAGCTCTTGACACAAATTTGGTGTTGAAAAGTGTTTTAAAATCCATTTCAGTGTCACTGGTTTGATATTATGATGTCTAGCATATGATAACCACATAAGCAATGCTGAGGGGAGAGAGGAGCTGGGGAACGTCCCACATTCTGGAACCAGGTTCCTCTCCACCTTTCAGGATTCAGTGTTCACAGCCCAGGTCGACACTCCAGGCCACTACAGAATATTTTCCCTATGTGCATGCTCAATGCCCCCTACAAAGCCCATGTCACCCAGCTTAGTCTCTCTCTCCATTTTTTCATCCCCACTCAGAGGCAGCCACTTTGCCCCTCCCTCACAAAATCTCTTGCAGGGAAGACTGTTGCACTGTGATCTGTGTGGCATTCTTTGGCCCCATCACCAAGATACTTTGTCCCTGTAAAACCCTTTCAGAGGGCGTGTCTAGAAATTTCACAAGATGCCATAAGTTAGTAACCTCTGTGACCTCATCTCATCCCTGTGATTCCATTCTCCAAACCTAACCACTACTCACTACTCACAATGCAGTGTGCTTCCTTCCATGATCATTCCTTTGTATGGAAAATGTATAGAAACATAAGATAAAAGAGCATATATACTGCATTGTACAACTGCATTTATTATATTACCTATAATATCTACAGAATTCATCTATGCAGCTTGTTTTCTTAACTATTATAAATGTAATGAAAATTTACATATACATCTATTCATCCTGTTTTTTTAATTTTCACTATCTGTTCTACTTGTGGGTGTGTTTGGGAATAACAGTAAGTGTCCTCAAATTTACAACCAAATTTATTCTGTACTATTCAGTACCAACAGCAATGACAGCTGGTTTTGACTTAGTCACTCTTTTATTACTATGAAGACACATGACCAAGGCTTGTCTTATTAAAAGAAAGCTTTGAATTAGTGGTTGTCTTATGGTTTCAGAGGTTTAGTTCATTATCGTCATGGCAGGGAGCACGACAGGCATGACAGACATGGTGCTGGAAAAGTAGTGAGAGCTACATATTCATTCCTGCAGGCAGAGAGAGAGAGACAGACAGACAGACAGACAGACAGACAGACAGACACAGAGACACAGACACACACACACACAGAGACAGAGATAGAGAGAGGAAAAGAGGCAGAGAGACAGAGACTGGCATAGGTTTTTGACACCTCTTGGTTTTTGAGACCTCAAATCACACCCCTAGTGACACTTCCCCTAACCAGGTAGCACTTCCTATTCCTTCTAATCCTTTCAAAGACTTTCCACACCCAGGTGAATAAAGATTAAGTATTCAAATAAATGAGTCTATGGGGGTGGGGCAGTCTGTTTTGTTTTGTTTTGTTTTTCAAGACAGGGTTCTTTGTGAAGCCTTGGCTGGTCTGGAACTCACAGAGATCCACCTGCCTCAGCCACAGGAGTGCTGGGATTAAAGATGTATGCCACCTAGGAGTCTGGCAAGGCGACCATTCTTATTCAAAGTGCTGCACTGGTATTTTATGTTCTTGCTAAAAAGAGGGGCTAAATTCTCCTTCAGTAAACTAACTCATCTCCATGCTCACAGCCTTAAGGATGCTGTTATGATCTCATTTTTTATAGACAAGGAAACTGAGGCACGGAGTCACATTCTGTGCACAAACTTCTACAGTTAGTAATTCTGATCATAAATCCAAACAGACATTACAGAACTCAAGAACTCTCATTTAACCTAACCCACACAGATGTCACCTCATAGGGAGCCCAAAAAGAGCAATGGCCGACCTGCACCTACTGAAGCCATTAGCATCTGAGAAAGTCCTGAAAGTCCTGGGGTTTCTTTGTCATTGAAAATATTTATGCAGTTCCTTGGCCAATTGGCCTAATAATCATAATAATTGACTAGGCCAAAAGAAAGATGGAATGTGCATATGTTAACACTGGTCAAACTTGACCTCAGTGGCAGACTCAGGACAGCCTTCTGGAAGTGGGTAGGGTCCCTGCTACCTAATGCCCAAAGGATTCTACAGGCAGCATGAACAACCGTGTGCCCCAAATGAGAAAGTCCATGGATTACAGATGAGCATGTGCTAATGAAGGCCGATCTCCACAGCCCGCCTGGTCTCCAGGGCGATAAGAACCTTATTAAAGCCTGCCACATAATTCATCAAGGCCTCCTGGTGGCTAGGGAAAGGCTAATCTCCCTAGATAGCAAGTTCCAGAATGGCCAACAAGAAACAAACCTGCAGAGATGTTATCTTTTTTAATTATCTGGACTCTGAGAAGAGATAAAATAATCTTTCTGTTGTTCTGTGAACTCGGTTTTGCTCCCTGAAGACAGGAAAGCTTTCTCCCCTGTTTCTACCAGCACACATCTGAGCATCCATGCAGCACCGCATGTAACTGGAAGGCATAGGTAATGAAAATACGGGTGTGCCTGCCACATGCTTCACAGGATGCAAATGTGACTGACTAAATGGCCTGTCAATCATCCAGCACTCCAGCAGCGGGGCCACAGGCTTTTCTCTCCACTTTCTTCCTTATCCTGAGGCAGTGTGGGAAGGTCTGCTATGTAATCTCCTGGGTTGGAATCCACAGCTTTGACTCCGAGGTTGTGGCTTGGCTATCTGATCCTTGTTTTTATTTTCAGAGAGGGACAGAGAACTGCTGTGAATTAAGTGAGGGGTTGGAAAGCACAGGAATGTTTAAACACCTCTTCGGTATGCCAGCACTAGGAGGTGGGGGCAGGCCTGGCTGCTGTGCTGTGTGTGCTGTCTTTAAGACGCAGGCAAGCTATGGCTTCCACACGTCCATTTGCCTCCTCCTAAAGGGATAACACAGATAAAGGGATGAGATGTGGACAGCCTCAGAAGACCCACCACGCAGCAAGCACCCCCTAACTGCAGCACCTGCTGCCACGTGTGTCTAAGGGATCTCGGCTTGCCACGGTCGTCTACCATGAAAGACCCAGGATTGAGGCCTTGCACCCCTGTCATTCTGATTCTTGTTTACACTAGAAAATGCATGCGTGTAAAATAGAATAAAGCGGCTCTGACATGCCCTTCCAAGCAATCCCGCCTGAGACTCATTCACTCACTCACTCACTCATTCATCCCAGACTTGTTTATGAAGCACCTATGACAAATACTGTTTGTGTTAGCAACCAGGCATGTGTTAGCAACCAGGCATCTCCTCCATCTGCCCCCAGGGACCCAGCGACAGCAGACGTCATCACTGGCAGCCAAGATGTGACACATTCCCACTGTCACCTTGAGACGCATACCCCCTGTGCTTGTGCCACATCCCCTTATAAAAGGCCAGTCCCTCCTCTCCCTGATCCTTCCGCCCTCCGCCCTCGCCCAGAGGCACCCTCTGTAAACCTCCCATGTGAGATCTGTCACATGGTGTGACTTTATGGTATCCTTTGCTTAAATTGTAATAGTTTGCCTTTAAGAGTTCATAGACTTTCCAGTAAACTTGTAAGTAGAATATGACTGTACCACATACTACAATAAATTCAAGACAGTCTAGTGAATGATCAGAGTCCAAAACATCTCCTAGCATTAACGATCTGAATAAATACATTAATCTCAGCTTCTGTCTAAGAATTTTTAAGTCCCACCGACTTTTCCTTTCATAATGTTTCTCTTCCTTCCTTTCAGTCATCCACACAACAGAAGAGTCACTAAGCCTATCTCTATCTGATGTTTATTGAGCATCTACTACGGGTTAAGGTCCGTGCAGGTTGCTGAGTACATGAAAACGGCAGCACACAGACAGACTCCCTTGTAAGGAGCTCTGAGACTCTCTGGGAAGGCTAAGAACCAAGCAGGCATCACAGAACTGGGTGGTCACTGCTATGACAGGGACACATGCCTGCAATGTCAGGAGGAAGAACTGGGTGGTCACTGCTATGACAGGGATGCGTGCCTGCGATGTCAGGAGGACGGAGACTTGGAATTGGGAGTGGCTAGAGGGAAGAATGCAAGGACCCCTGGGAAGTCTTCATTGGCAGCTGGATATGAAGAACAAGTGGGTAAGAGTCAGGAGAAGAGGATAGTGCACTCCAGATAGTAGGCAACGTGTGCAAAGACCCGGTGACATGGCAGAGCCTGACAGTATTGAGAAACTGAAAGAAAACCAGAATGGCTAGCCCCTGTATGAAACAGGTGAAAGGCAGTGCCCAGGCCAGGTGGGCAGGGCTCAGATAGAACCGGCTTTGAGGGTACTTCCAGAGTCTGGGAGGTAAGGATGGTAAACCAGGATAACCTGGTGGCACATGGACACAGGGAGCCCAGTGCCAAGGCTCCAGGCATACACAGAGAGGGGCTGTTACGGAGGGAGCTCTGAGGTTACTCTCCTAAACGAAGGCTGCAGCTGACCCGCTTCTCACCTCTGGTCAGGAGAGGGAAAGAGCAAGATCTGAGTGTGTCTAGATGCCTCACAGGGGAACGACAGAAGATGTATCCAACCGAGGCAGGATACACTCTCCTTGAGTATTCCTTGTGGGAGAGTCAGTAGGGTGTATCTTGGTCCCTTCAAACTGGCAAGGGCAACATAAGAAGGATTTGAGCTCTAACCTGCTTTTTCCTCTCCCAACCTCATGTCCAGACACCTCTTTCCACAGAGAAGCCCCATTAGAATCAAAAGGAAGTATCAGTACCAGCTCCTAGTTGCCAGCCAAGAGGGCCCTCTGAAGGGGAGGGACAAGCATCACAGGCTTATCAAGGGAAAGGTGGTGCTTGAGAAGAGGGATTGGGCCAGCAGAAAATGAGCCACTCCCACCAGGTTCTATAGAAGGCACTCAGCATCTCTAGCAAGGCTTCCACCTCCCACTGACAGGAGGAACATATGGCTGCTCAGGGGATACAGCCAGTGAGCCAGGAATTTCACATCTTGGATTTGATCCTGCTGAGTAAAGGGATCACACAGGCATATTCTTGGATGCCCGTCCGTATTATTTATAACAGAGGAAGTCTATGCTTACATAAATTCCTAAGGTAAAAAAAAAAAATAGGCTGAGTAAATTTGGTGCCTTCATTTGACAATGTAGTTATTTAAAAACCATGTTTTTTAAAGGATATTGTGAGATACACGGATATACTCTCAAATAGTAAGTGAAAAGTCCCAAACTGAATTCATGTGTGTCACGATCTCAGTCTTTAAAACTGGATGTGCTTACTGGCCAGCAAGATGCCTCAGGAGGTGAAGGCATCTCTTATCAAGCCTGGTGACCAGGGCTCAACCCCAAGACTCAAAGGGCTGAAGAAGAGAACTGATAGAAACACAGAGCCTTTAGGACCACGTGGGCACAGTGAGTTCATGGACACAGAAGGCAACAACGAGTATCAAACCTGATGGCACGTCAAGCTTGCAAATGCTCTACAGCTCAAACAATATCTCCTCCGTTGCACTCCTGCCATTTCAGGCTTCACATTCACGGTATTCTACTCTGTATGTCTGAGCAGTGCCAACATCATAAAGGTCATCTTTGATGACAGGAAGGCAGCATGTAGAAACACAGCTGCTGCTCGGAGGTAGGTCTGCCAAGTGTTCTACTCTTTCTATGTCCCTAAGTTTCTGCAGAGGACAGTGGCCCACCTTTCCTAGTACATTGTCACAGGGGGCTGCTTTTCTGTCCCGCCCAGGGCTCATTGTCTCAGGCTGAGCTGAGTTCTTGTGTTAGGGCACAGCTGGCTTTCCTGCCAAGGCCTTTACAGGACATCAAGGGCTCACTGAGCTCCCCACTCGGGCATCCCTCAGCCATCAGGATTTAAACCAGCAAATTGCAGTGGGAGAAGCTATCTCTCCACCAGCAGCCCACTCATATCCTCTGACGCGAGAGGAGATTTGGAGGCGGCTGCCAGGAGCCTTCTCCACTCTGCAAATTGTTCTCAAAAATATATGCTGTTTCTGAAATAGTTTCTGTTCCATCCTCTCCGGAAGCTGGGGGTTCAGGCGATGGATCAGTTCAGGTGGTGAGGGGAAAAATAGACCCCAATTATTTTGTCAACTCTGGAGACATTCCAGTCCCAACGAGATAACAGTTCTTTGTAGGCAGGTCCTTCCCTGGGCTTCAAGGCCTTCTAGTGTCCCCTGTAAAAGGAGTTCTCAATGAAGGGACTTGGCTGGGGTCTACAAATACCCCAGAATTACATGTGATTTAAGGTCTTGCTTTACAGCTCAGGCTAGCTTTAAACTCAAACGCAGGGACTGCCTGCACGTGTGTGTCACCATGCTTGAGAGATCCTTATGAATCAATGAGTGAATTCACCTGTGCAAACAACTCCTAGCTTTTTACATCACAAATGGTTCCTTAAAGGGGGTACTCCTTAGAGGTCTTTCTCTCGGTCCCTCTTCCTCTTTCCCTCCCCCTCCCCCACACCTCTCATTCTAGATCGAGTACCAAAAGCAGGCTGTGTTGCCAGCATTATGCTGACTGAAGGGGAACCTGACTACTGACCCAAAAAGATGCCCATCTTATCTAGCAACTTCTTGTTCAACGCACACATCCTGTGGCTGTCTCATCACTTAGGAAGTCGGAGTCTAAACTGAGAAGTACCTATCTCACTACACCCTCACACTCACCACCAGGAGCCACTAATTGAAACCTACCTCCCTCCACACACACTTTCCACTTACACAGAGCAATAGGCACAAAACAACTCTTTAGCCGGTTTTGACATGCGCCTCAGTCCCGGCTATGGAAGCAAGGGGAACTGTTTGAGTCTTCAGGTTATTGGCCAGTTTGGTGCAAAATTATGAAATAGCAACAACAGAACCACCACCTCTTCAGGACCGTTGCTATAGGACTCTCCTGGACATCGTCACTTAAAAGCACAAAGACATAGTCCCTTAAAGCCTAAACCAGCCAACCGATAAAAACCACTTCTTTATCAGAATAACTAAGTCACTGGGCTCAGATCTTTAGATATGGTTGCATTTACGGTGAACCGGCTTCTCAGGGGTGGCATCACCCACCACTTTATTCAGTTTAGTTCATCTCCTCGGAGTGTACATGGGGTGAAGTGAAAAACTCCTTCCTGGCCATGCCTGGTTCTTCCACACTTCCTGTCAGCTCTGTTGACTCTAAGGGTTGGTGGAACTCGCAGCACAGCAATTTCATGGAAGCCCTTTCAACAGCTTCCAGGTCGCTAACTTGGACAATTATTGTAATATGGCAACAAATGAAGGAAACCCAGCCTAGGCTCTGGAGGCCTGCTTGCCAAGATTCAGACAGAAAGCCAAGCAAGTCAGAAATAAGCCCGACCATAGCTAAGCCCCTAAGATAGCCCTACTAGTGAAATGGGGTAGTTTATTTTTTTTCTACAAAATCTCATTACTATGACAAAGCATGATACATGAGCTAGCAAGATAAGAGGAAACATCTGTAATTGCACAGGGGGAAAAATCATTATCTAGAAATTATTCATTACCTGAGACCTAGGTGGCCTGAATAAGGGGACAAAGTCATTGGTGCCCATCAAGACAACAACTAAATCAAACTTAAAACTGCCAGTAATCCTTTCTGATGAGGTCAGCAGTTCTCAGGTTAAAAAAACACTTGGAGACAGGCATCCCTTAACCACACACCAGCTTGCAGCTGAGGAGACTGGAGGCTGACGCAGAGTCCTAGAAAGGCCTGGAACAAAAGTCTTGCTCTACCCCTCTGTATGATGGCTGAAGAGTCTGTAGATTGAGCTGGAGAGATGTCTCCGTGGTTAGAAGCGCTGACTTTTCTTCTAGAGGTCCTGAGTTCAATTCAGAGCGCCCACATGGTGACTAAAAAAATTATCTGTAATGGGATCTAATTCCCTGTTCCAGTGTATATGAAAACAGAACACTCATATAAAATAAATCAATATTTTTTAAAGTAAACTAAAACAAAACAAGATACAAAACTCTGTAGATCCTAAAAGTCGTAAAGTTCCGCAAATTAAAAGTATTGAAACACACAATAAATCTTACTGCTGATGCCAGAAGTTGCATAGCTTCCTGGCAATAAGACAATGTCCAATGAATAAAGAGAACCTCAGAAGAACATCTTTTTATCTTGTTACCATGGCAACCTGGTAAACTGGCCCAACTCCATCAATCTGATAGTCTAAAAGACTAGGATTGATAAACACCATATGGTGAAATAAAGATACTCAAGTACGTGATTAGAAGCTAGCTAAGGATCACTCCACCAAGGCTGTTACATCAGGAAATTTGACAATAATTAAAATAGCTAAAAGAGGATTGCTCATATTGGGCAAATAAGTAGCATTAAGTGAGAATAATAATTTATATTCAAGGAGTTTTTGGTTTTTACAATGGCTTTAGAAGACCTCCTGTCTAACCAAATGAAGACACCAAGCCTTCACACATCCTAGAATACTTTCACAGTCTCTGTAGGAACCACCACAATGCTACATGGATCCATACTGCACAGAGTCAATCCCAAATAGCATCTAAGAAGACGAGACAGGAGGACAGGAGGGACCTGGGAGGCCTGAGGTTTTACCCTAGCCCTCACCCGGGGAGGCTTCTCAGTTGCATCAGTCGTAGGACCAGAGTCCACGCACAGGAGGTTGGCAAAAGGAAACATCTAGGAGATCCAAGGGGTTCCCTACCTGTGCCATCAGCAGCGCTCAGCCACCAACTCACTGAGCCTCTTCTGCAAGCTTGTGCTTTTGCACACTGACACAATGTAGCTAAGGATTGCTGGGTGCTTTTCAAACATCAGGTGTCATGTTTGGTATTCTCATTTTCGTTGTTACACCAAGTCAGGTGGAGTCTTTTCAGCCTTATTTTCCAGATGAGGAATCACCGCACATGAATGCTAAGTACAGAATCTTGACTAAGATCTGTTGAACCCAGACCCACTTACCTACTTGAAGAATCTTCTTCCAGCCTTTGGGCCATCCAGCTACTGGAACCAGGCCAGGCCAGGGACTCCACCCACCTCCCAAAGGAAAAACACCCGATCTATCTTCTTGAACCAGTGTCTCAAAATGCATACTGGGATTAACCTAGATGCTACCCAGATGCCTAGGTTTATAATTCATTTTGAGAGAAAACACATAGGCAATAAATACATTGGCTTGAAGTTCAAGTTGGCTCTACAACTTTCTCCAATAAAATAAAGAAGAGATTAAAAATAAAAAATTCCTGTAAGTCAGATCTCCACAGCTGGATGTCCACTTAAAGCATGCATCTTGATAACAGATGACATTCATACTAAAGTCGGTGCTGTGGTGTGCGGGGGTGGGGGTGGGGGGCCCGGAGTGGGAGGTACAAAGAACTGAACTTACACTTATGTCAAGACTGCACAGGCTGACGGCATCTTCATCCTGGGCACTCTGCTTCCGTTTCCGCTGCAAGACAGATGAGAAGACAAATTCAAATATAAACAGGATTTCGGCTTTGATTAAGGAAGAAAACAAATCAGATAACTCACGGAGTTCTTATCACTCCCCTGTGTCAGCCAAAAGCTTCAGCCAACGATGCAAGGTCCGAGAACCAGGAGAGGTTAAGCTCTGTGGTGAGGTGACTGGTTTGCATGGTTGTTCTTTTGTTTTTGTTTTTGTTTTTGTTTTTTTTTGTTTTTTCGAGACAGGGTTTCTCTGTATAGCCTTGGCTGTCCTGGAACTCACTCTGTAGACCAGGCTGGCCTCGAACTCAGAAATCCACCTGCCTCCCGAGTGCTGGGATTAAAGGCGTGCGCCACCACGCCCAGCCTGCATGGTTGTTCTTATGCCACCACAATCTACCAATCTCTCTCTGTCTCTCTTTCTCTCTCTCTCTGTCTCTCTCTCTCTCTCTCTCTGTATGTGTGTGTGTCCTTCCCCCACTCCATTATTCTACCACAGATACCTCAAATGAATCTATATAATGAGAGCCATATCAGCTTACTAAATTAGATGCTGAAATATATTTTCTTTATAAAGCAGAAAAGATATTTATCTGTAAACTATAAGAAAGCACACCCAAGATATGTTCAATTATCTTCTGCATCCTCAGGTCTGCCTGAGGCAAGTTTTCCTTGACTTTTCACATCTGTACAGATGCTGCCAGAAGACCCGAACTGCCGCTGTGAAGTTACAGGACTGTCTGGAGACATTTGGGGTCTGCCACCCCCAGAGAAGCCCACCTCCTCTTTCATTCAGAACTCTGATCTGAACAAAGGCAGGGGGGTGGACAGTGACCCAAAGTGCCCATGATCACTTGAAGGAATGCTTGCAGAACGGGTATCTGCTGTGTGTCAAGCTCCATGTTTGCTCCCAGGAAGGTACAGGTTGGCATCTCCCAAGGTTAAAGAATACATATCCATGCAAGAGAGAGACAACACATATGATGTGCACACCTCAATTCGTGGGTTAGAAAGTCACGTTACTTCTCTGAATGACTCTTCCTTAACTCCAAGGTTGGGGTGGCAGGGCAGTGATGATATCAGCCCCAAAGAGAGGAACATAAACCAAAAAATCTTTGGTTTTCCTGGCACTGGGTGTCAAACCCGGGGCCTTTCACATGTTAAGTGAGTTTACTATTGAGCTACATCCCAAGCACCACAACAAAGCAGAAAGGACCTCTGGTACCCAGTTGGAGCTCTAAAAGTAGGTTGGAAGGTTTTAGAAGTACAGTGATAAAGGTCTTCTCATGGGAGGAGATATTTTATAATAGGATGAATAAAAGTGTCAGATGAAGATGGAGAATGGACTGAAATTTCTTTCTTTTTTAAAGATTTATTTATTTTATGTATATGAGTACACCATTGCTCTTTTCAGACACACCAGAAGAGGGCATCATATCACATTACAGATGGTTGTGAGCCACCATGTGGTTGCTGGGAACTGAACTCAGGATCTCTGGAAGAGCAGTCGGTGCTCTTAACCACTGAGCAATCTCGCCAGCCCTGGAGCTTCTTTTTATAAAGCCGGCTACCAACTTAAAATCCTGAAGATGAGCCTGGTCCTCCTGACTAGTGAGTTATGGGGTCTGTAAGCTTTCCCACTGAAGTGATACAGACTGCCTCAGAATCAGTAATCAGAGATGATGCCAAGAGCCCCTCATGGGGATGCAAACTCAGCCATTCTGGGATGACGCACATATTCAAAAGGCAAATACTCCACTCAGGGTCCCTGGTGGGGGCCTTCAAGAAGATGTTGACAGACACTTTATACACACTTGTGTCTGAGGATGCTTTATTCTTATACAAAAACTAATCCTTAACAATCCTCCCACTTCAACCTCCCAACCAACTAGGGCTACATGCATGTGCCGCTACATCCAGCCAATAGGGTAACTTTTTGAGACGGGGATGGCAAGAAATCATTCCCAATTTACAGGTAAATAAACTGAGGTCAGCAGAGACCAGCAATTTGCTGGAAGTTACATGCTATGGTATGATCCTCAAAATTCAGGATTCTATTCCCAAAGGCACGGTTTATAGCGTGTGTGGCAAGAGTTCACATCTTACAGTAAATGTTTGGTGGAGTCTTCTGCCTGGAATGCTGCCCTAAAGATGGCCTAGAGGGGAGAGCAGGCAGAAGTATATCAACCAGCAAGGTGTGCTAAGTAAGGATATAGATAAGAGCTGCAAGGAGGTCCTGCTGCTTAGAGGAACCCAGGACCTCCCTGTGTTTGGCTTTGTCCTGCCTTGAGATGTTGTAGTACCACACCCAGGATCTTGATGGAACAGGGATGGGGCAGGAAGAAGTCCAAGTTCCATATATTATCTATAAAGCCAAAACATCAGGCCCACCCACTGTGGGCACTATAGGTGAGGTGGGTGGCATTTAGAATCAGTGGCAGGCCCCATGGAAACCCCAAGTGTAAGCTACACCACTGTAGAACATTACTTGGTATTGTCAGGCTATACATTTTGTGATGTTACAAATGTGTACATGGGGTGAGTAAAAGCAGTGACAGAGGAGACTCTAGGGATGATGGGTGCCAGGGGGAGCGTTTGACTTCTTAGTGCCATAGTTCACAGATTACAGATACTCTCTAGAACCCTTGGGTCCTGCTGAACGCTCTTTTTCAACCAACAAAATACCAGGGGTCCCTTTGTGAGCATGTCATGGAGCAAGTGCCTTTTGCATATTTGGCTGTAAAGTGTCATGGCAACTTGAGGAAACACACATGGATTTGGTGACCTATGTTGGAAACATGTGACTATCACGCCATCTAAGTCTCTACCAGCAACACCTTTGCCCTTCATCTCCTGGACCTGTTTTTATAATTACTGTCCCTCAGGCTGCTACGGGGCTATCTCCTTTCAGGCTTGGCCACCTTCAGATAACCCAAGGCAGACATCTGAATTCCTTTGGTAAATAGTCCGAGAACAAACTGCTTTTCTGTTGTTTGGGGAAAGCTGTTTATGAAGAACTCCGGTCCAGTTGTACACTGGTGGATTCTCAGAAGACTCCATACTGGGCCAAGCCTGAATATATTAATCTCCCCTGCCCTGGCTCCCATTCTCTCGTGAGCGTGTTAGCCTTAGCTGCCAAAGAAAATCACTAGGTATCTCCTCCACACATAGAAAGGAAACACGGTAGAGCTAGGCGCCTGCCAGGAGCCAATGAATGCTCCACTAGCTGTTTCTTCCTCTGACTTTAAGGAAGCACTATGGAATTTGTTTCAAAGAGTGAGAATCTGAGGTCAGAAGGACCTTGCTGAGTGAGTGCAGAACAGGGTTTTGTTTGGTTTGGTTCTGTTTTGTTTTGTTTTAGGTCCAACCAGCTATCGCACAGCTGATTTCTTCTCTTCGTCCTGTCTGCTAAGACATGTTTTCTTTAGGTTAATATCTGAAAATAGCTTAAAAATGCATTTACATACTTAAAGTAAGCCAGGCATGGGTATTCATGCCTATAATCTCAGTACTTAGGAGGCAAAGGTGAGAGGATAAAGTAAGTGCAAGCCCAGTTTGATCTACATAGCACATAGCAAGTTCAAGGCCAGCCTGGTCTACACAGCAGTCAGGAGTAGAAAATCTCTATCTCAAATAAGTGTGTGTGTGTGTGTGTGTGTGTGTGTGTGTGTGTGTGTGTGTCTGTGTCTGTGTCTGTGTGTGTGTGTGTGTCTGTGTGTGTCTGTGTCTGTGTGTCTGTCTGTGTGTGTGTGTCTGTCTGTGTGTGTGTGCTACATACATGTGGTGATCCAGTGGGTAATAGTGCTTGTGGTCAAGCCTCAAGACCTGAGTTCAATCCCTGGAACCCACATGGTAGGAGTGATTTGTCTCTTAAAAGTTATCCTCTGGCCTCTGCAAACATACTGTAGTACATACATGTACACCCATCCAAATACACATGCGTACACATGGAATAAATAAATGTAAATTTTAAAAGTATCCTCGAGGGGCTGGTGAGATGGCTCAGCGGGTTAGAGCACCCGACTGCTCTTCCGAAGGTGATGAGTTCAAATCCCAGCAACCACATGGTGGCTTACAACCACCCGTAACAAGATCTGACGCCCTCCTCTGGTGCGTCTGAAGTCAGCTACAGCGTACTTATGAAGAATAATAAGAAATGAATCCTTGGACCGGAGAGACNATGAGTTCAAATCACAGCAACCACATGGTGGCTTACAACCACCCGTAACAAGATCTGACGCCCTCCTCTGGTGCGTCTGAAGTCAGCTACAGCGTACTTATGAAGAATAATAAGAAATGAATCCTTGGACCGGAGAGACCAACCGGAGCAAGCCAGGCTGTCTGGAGCGAACGGAGCCGAACGGGGATGGCCGGAACGAGCGGGGCCAAACCAGAGCAAGCGGAGCCGATCAGAGCGAGCGGGGCTGGCTGGAACAAGCGGGGGCCGTACTGGGGGCGGCTGGGAGCGAGTGGGGCTGGCCGGAGCGAGCGGGGTCGAGCAGAGCGAGTGGGGTTGACCAGAACAAGGGAAAAAAAAAGTATCCTCGAAAAACAAACAAAAAAAGTATCAGCAAACAATATTTATATATCCATAAGAATTTACCTATATACCTCAAGGAAATTAAGAACAGAAATGAGACAAACATGAGTATAAAAGTCCACCTCTTGCCAGGTGTGGTAGCACACACCTTTAGTCTGGCACTTGGCAGGCAGTGTGAGTTCGAGGCTAGCCCAGTCTACTAGTGAGTTCCAGGACAGTCATGGCTTATCAGAGAAACCCTGTATTAAAAAAAAAAAATCTACCCCTGCCATTTGCTACTTGGTATGACTCTGAACAAGTTATTTTACTCCTTCATTTAAATGAATGTTAATTGGGAATATACTACTAAGTCAGGAAGCTCCTAGGTGTGAGAGATATATCAGTGTCTATAAACTTTAGTTTTGCCATCATAGGGATATTTTAGGAATTAAAGACTGTACACCATTTAGAACATAGCTGGGTAATAGTAGTACATGCCTTTAGTCCCACCACTCAGGAGGCAGAGGCAGATGGATCTCTGAGGTCAGGGAGGAGACCTGGTCTACAAAGCAAGCTGCAGGACAGCCAGGGCTACACAGAAAAACTCTGTATCAAAAAATGAAACAAAACAAGCCAACAACAACGACAACAAAAACCTGGGCCAAGTCTACAATGAGAGAGCTGGAAAGTGGTCATGNCTTTAGTCCCACCACTCAGGAGGCAGAGGCAGATGGATCTCTGAGGTCAGGGAGGAGACCTGGTCTACAAAGCAAGCTGCAGGACAGCCAGGGCTACACAGAAAAACTCTGTATCAAAAAATGAAACAAAACAAGCCAACAACAACGACAACAAAAACCTGGGCCAAGTCTACAATGAGAGAGCTGGAAAGTGGTCATGTGGTCATTATTGTGATTATTAGTACTCCGGTCACCATGGCAATCATTGCTTTCCTTCTGAGAGGCCATCAGGGTAGGCAAGAGATGGGGAGGCCTGCAGCATGGCAGATGCAGAGTTCCAGACTGCAACATGACTCTCCTAACTGCCCAGACCCCATGGAATTGTCCACAGAGCCCCTTGGATACCTTTAGTCGTGTTGGCACTGGGTCCTTCCCGCTCCTTTCTCAGAGCTGAGGGCAAACAGCGAAGTCTGACTTCACTTTAAATGACTGAGATTAAATTGATTAGCGTCAGAACAGCCCCGTTATTTGATCACAGACTTTTCTATTAAATAAGGAGACGACCAGAACAGCAAAACACACACTGATGGAGAGGGTGCAGCTCCCATCTTAACAGCAAGACGTCTCTGATTAGTCGTTTATAATTACTCAATTTGAACCAGATCTCTGGAGCCTTCTGATTTATCTTCTCCCTGGCAAACAGCTTTGGTGGTTTCAAGGCTTTGATGCTGGGCCTTTCATCTGGGCCTTCTTCAGAGGGAGGTCAGTAAAAGGATTCTGTGTCCCATTTAACACATGGCTACTTCCTCCTCTCCAATTTTAAGACACCCTTCCTTTTCTAACATCCTCAAACCCAAGGCTTCCCCCGCCCCCAGACTCTTACCTGAGGCTCATATGGTAGAGACCTTGGAATTCAGTGTGTGACTGTGCCCAGACAGCACTGATGACAGTTTGGGGGAGCCTGGGTAGGCCATACAGGTAGAATTGGGGGAGGGGTGTCTTTTGCCACACACCTGCCGAGGAGCCTCAGGATCACTCACCTCACTGTTCTATGCCTGTGCCTCATCTAACAGCAGTGAGGGTGTGCTAGATCACTGTGGGTCAAGGGCTCAGAACTGACAGAGATCATCTCCCCTCAGTATTAAGACCACTGGCAGCAGTCACAGCAAGTGAAGGCACCAGACTAAATAAAACTCAAGGAAAAAAAATTTTATATATATATATATATATATATATATATATATATATATATATATATATATATATATATGTGTGTGTGTGTGTGTGTGTGTGTGTGTGTGTGTGTGTGTGTGTGTGTGTATGTGTGTGTGTGTGTATGTTGAAAACTCTAAAACCAAAGAAATCTCATCCCACATCTGTCTCCGTCCAAGCGTGGGTATAAGGTAGGAGGAAGGGATTGTATCCACTAGGATTTTCAACAATGAGTTGTGACAAGACACACATAATTGAGTTAGCCGGGACTTCTTCCCAGGCCTTCTAAATTATGGTGATTATTTTTGTCTCTAGTGGCTCTCAGGTGCCGGGGATTGGATTAACGATTAGATTAGCCACACTCTTAATTCATAACACTGTTACCTCTGGTACTCTTTTGGGTAATTGTTTATCTGCTTTTATTCCCTCAGCAATAGTAACATTTGAAGCTATTGTGGACCAGCAAGCACTTCGTACTAAACTGCCTCCCTTCACTTTTTTTCTAACACAAGAAAAAAAAAAACCTTTTAAAATTATTCTCCAAAGGGCTAGAGAGATGGCTCAGCAGTTAAGAGAACTGGCTGCTCTTCCAGAGGTCCTAAGTTCACTTCCCAGCAACCAAATGGTAGCTCACAACCACCTGTAATGGGATCTGATGCCCTCTTCTGGCTTGGAGGTGTACAGGCCGACAGAGCGCTCATATACATAAAATAAATAAATCTTTTTAAAAAATTATTCTCTAAAAAAACTCAGTAAGATAGTTCACTTTTTATAAAACCTGAAGACATGAGTTCCACCCCAGGGACCAGAATGGTGAAGGCAGAGAAATGGCCTTCACAAGTTGTCTACTGATCTCTGCACGTGCTCCACGAGTGGTACACACAAGCACACACAATGGATAAAGAATCAACAAGAACTTAATTCCTCACTGATAGAATTGTTTAAAATTTTATTAATAATCATTAATTCAGACAGAGAGACAGACAACACACACACACATACACATACACACACACACACACACACAACATACATCCTAGGAAATGTCTATATAACTGCTCAATTCCTAGATAAGCACCCATGTAGCCCTCATGTAGCCGACAGCAGACTATCCAACTATATAATTCAGATCCAAACATGATTATCCACAGGAATATAGGCCACTGAGAAGATGATGAGAGTTCTTGGGTCTGTCTCCAGCCGTTTAAAAATCCTGCCCCTTCCCGAGCTGGTGACACTTTGTCCACTATAGCAAGTTGCCTACAGGCAAGTCTTTAGCCACAGGGACACAAGGCTTCCTTCCACTGCTGGTGTCTGGAACCTGGATTTCTTGGGGCAATGGGTCCCATACAGTGGACGAGTGCAGGAGGAATGGGTAATGCTTTCTAAACTGCCTGGAAGATCAGGATAGAGATAAATAAAAAGATCAGGGCTGGAGTGTGGCTCAGTGACAGAGCATGCCTAAGGCCCTGGTTTGATTCCTAGCACTGAAAAGCAAGCAAGCCCCCTTCTGACACACTGGGTGTTAGTAACAACCTTGCTGACACACTGGGTGTTAGTAACAACCTTGCTGACACACTGGGTGTTAGTAACAGCCACACTGTGACTCCCAGTCTAAGTGGCTGAAGTTGGTTTCTTTACAGAATATTTGACCACTTAAGCAGCTCCCTCCCTCCTTCCTTCCACCCATCCATCTTCCCCCTCTGTATTAGTTATTCTTCTTGCTGTTGTGACGAAACCCATGCCAAAAGAAACATATAGAAGAAAGGATTTGTTTGGGGGCAGTCTTTGGAGAGTCAGTCTATCGTGGTGGGAAGGCACAGCAGCAGAAGGAGAGGGCAGAAGGTCGGTCGCATGGCAGCCATAGCCAGGAGCAGAGGTGGGTCACATGGCAGCCATAGCCAGGAGCACAGGTGGGTCGCATGGCAGCCATAGCCAGGAGCAGAGGTGGTTATTAATGCTTAGTGTGCATTTATCCCCTTTATTCAGTCTGGACCCTAGCCCAAGAAATGATGCTGCTACCCACATTTTTGGGCGCGTCTCCCATCCCTATTAAATCCCTCAGACGTGTCCATGGTGACTCTAATCCTATTGAGTTGGCAATCGAGATGAACTGCTCTGCCCTTCCTCCTCTTTTCCCCTTTGCTGGGACAGAAAGGGGTCCACCAAGAAGCCAATAATAGAGCAAGGCATGGTGGTGCACAAGTTTTCGTCGCAGCACTTGGGAGGCAGAAAAAGGTGGATCCAAGTTCAAAGCTAGCATGGTAAGCTTCAGGCCTGCAAAGGGTAGGTAGGACTCCACTAAAGGAGGAGGGATGTAGCTCAGTGTTTGCCTGGCAAGTAGAAGGTGCAGGGTTCAAATTCTAGTGCTGAAGAAAGTATGTATATAGTGCACAGGTTCAGATACATAGCAAATTTAAGGCTGTGAGGACCCCTCCTCGGTGCCACCCAGGCAGTTCTAAGCCAGCCTGGCTATGCTGTTTCAAACAAATAGATTGCCCTGCATTCAGGATGCTGTCCATGAATTACAGATCAGGCTTAAAGAGCGTAAATGACTCAAGCAGGGTGGCTCTGGAGATATTTACACAAAGCAAAAATTTTAGACTAAATCCAACTCCTCAAATAGCATAGACTGCTGATCCACATCCTTGCACGTCAGATTTCCACAGTCCAGAAACACAGAGAACTGCAGCCAGTGGGTTCAGCCTTTACCCCACGATAGACTGAAGTTGGCAGATAAAGGAGGAACAAGTCTGAGAAAGGGTCCCAGCCTGTGACAGACACTGGAACTATCTGGTGACGCTTGACCATATTCTTCCAGAAAGCATTTAACCAATGCATCCCCAGCAGCATCCATGGTGCCCAGCACACAGCAAATGCTCAATGAAGTGTTTGTTAGATGAGTGAATCATATCATTGGTTTACCCGAGGCTCTGACTTGATTTGAAGCAGTGTTTCTGTTTTTTCGTGTGCTGCACAGCCCAGGTTAGCTACCCCACACACTTCCAGGGCCTTATAACTTCCTGCAGAAGTGCTAGACATATAGAGGTGCATCACATCTGACTTTTCAATGTAGGTTCCTAGGATCAAACCCAGCTCATTGAGCTGGGGTGGTAAGCACTTTTAACCATCAAGCCATCTCTCTGGGCCCTCCACCTGTGTTTCTATTATTAAAATTAGGGAATATTGTGGGCTTTAAATTTTAAAGTAGTACCTTGGCACCAGGATGTCTTGGCATTTAACTTTTTACAAAACTTACAGCTTTGTATCTGTCACTTTGTGGTCATGCAGGTTCACTTCCAGAGAAGTTCCACGCCAACCCCCTCCCAAATCTAATCTTAGAGAAAACATTAATTTCCTAGAGAATGGATTAGATGCTACGTGAGCAGGTTCTGGTTTTGCACACTCTAGGCCTTGGTTTCATAATTGAGGATGAAGCAGACTGCGGAGGACTTTGAAGTAAAGGGAGTACTGGGTGATTCAGTTCTCTGAAGCCACTAGCCTTTGGGTTTTACAGAACCTTGCCAGGACATGGCATGGCTACTGGAGAAACAATGCCCCGCATGTCAATAGGCTACTGAGTTTAGAGGCCCCTTTGTGGGCACAGTGAGCCCTCTCCCCACTTTCAACCACATGGGCAGTGCCCTGCACCACAGCTGATAGCCGTCCAGACAGCACATCAGAAATGGTGAGCATCACACCAAGGTTCTCACAGCTTCTCTGCAGACCGTCAGGCAATGTTCCCCAGTGAGGAACCACCATGCTCAAAACTGCTGCCCCCTTTGTGGATTGGGCTCTGGCCAGGTTGGCACAGAGGGGGTCCAGCATGGGGTCTTTGCCTCAGCACATCTAAGGCAGCCCCTGAGGTACCTGCTGACTCCATGATCTTGTTGGCAAGTAAGCCTCCGCTCGACCTCCTGCCCATACCTTACCCTTCAATCCTGCACACACACACACACACACACACACACACACACACACACACACCACTCACTTGCTATACGCAGTCCAGGCTGGGACTGAATTTAGGATTCTCTTGGCTTAGCCTCTTAAGTGCTAGGATTACAAGGGGGCAGCTTCATATCTGGCTGAACCCACTGTTCAGATAAGGATACTGATGACTATGATAACTCTCCTTACAACTCTTCCCTACTGACTGGGAGGAAGTAAACTCTCTGCCTCGTGTGAGCTGCCAGGTTTCTGTCGTTTGTTTTGTTATTTAGGAAGATGCCTAATTTTGATCAAATAATACTTACCTTCTTCTCAAGTATAAGGAGCTGTGCTCCCACTAAGACTCGACATCACACTGTAGAAGTATCAGGGATAACCTAGGTTTTAGAGGACCCTAAAGAAACTTAGGGGCAGGAAGGATTTGTTTAGCTTACATTTCCAGGTCACCATCCATTATTGAGGGAAATCAAGGAAGGAATTTGAGGCAGGAACCTGGAATCATGAAGGAATGCTACTTGCTGGCTCTTCCCACAGCTTTATGCTTAGCTGGCTTTCCTATGGAGACCACCTCAAAACCACCTGCCTAGGGATGGTGCCGGGTTCTCCTACATGAATTAACACTCAAGACAAGCTCCCAAAGGCATGCTCAGGGCTTTCCTGTCTGATGACTCCAAGCTAATTAGGGCGCCTGTTATCTTTTGGGGGGTTCCTGTAAAGCAGATCTTGGGATTAAAAATTGGAGGACTAAGCTAGCTGCCTAGAGGGCTCCTTGGGAGACCTGTTGAGCATAAGAAAGTGGGGTGCCAGAAAGGAGAAAAGGTGTGTGTAGCCAGTAGATTACAGCCATGGCCAGCCAGAGTCTCACCCACTAGGGGACCCCCTGAGAGTCTGTAAAACACAGTCCATAAGTCTCCACTTGGAGCAAGGAGGTAGGGTTGCCAAGTACAATGCCTCCTTTCACCAACAAAAGGGAGTTCCTTGGGATGTCAGCTGCCTTAGATGGGAACTCTCTGAAGTAGACAGATACAAGATGACAACATCCACAGGAGACATTGAAGAAGAAATCTGGAGTGGCATATGCCACATGGGTGATGTCTCTGCAGGTGAGTTTCATTCAGTGTAACCTCAGTGAGTTGGACCAGATGACCTCTGACATGTCCTATGTTACAATGATTCAGACCCTGCTACAATACCCTTCACTCCGCATACAACCACACCATGAGTCTTCAGGCCATTGCCATTCCGAATCCATCCAGGAGGAAGACTCAAACTGAGGCTACTTCATGATAATGTTTACCATCCTTATCTCACTCCTGGGCACAAAGAGGCTCAGGCCACAGCCACAGCATCCAACTAAAGTTTAATAACATTGTTTGGGAATATTTATTTACCTTAATCGTTACATTCTATTTATAGCAAGAATACTGGAGTTTTGTTTATCTAAGTAATATAAACTTTCAGTTAAAGACAAATAATCAGGGGAAGCCTATGTTGTTTTATAGAAAATAATTTTGCCTGACTCAATGTTAGAGGCTATAGCTAAGGTGATTCATTTTCATGGCGCTAGCAACATTTTCTAAGTCACCAAAGTAACGGGTAACTGCCCATGCATTTTGCCACTCATGACAAGCACAGATGAGGACCTCCCTCTGACCTTCTCCCCTGGGATGACTGAATGGGGCCTCCTCCTTTCCTTGTCTGCCCAGTCATGGATTAAAAATGATATTCATATCTAATAGACCTAACTTTAGCCACAGGAAATGGGAGTACTTGGGGAGCATTAGCCCCAAGCATCAGCCAAGCTTTGGTCAAGAATGGACACTTTATCTGCCCTCAACCTTCTTCCTTCTCCCTTCGGGAGCAGGGAGAGAGGCAGCTTGCAGGACCAACGGGGAGCCAGGTCTGCATGCTCTGCTTCCTGGCTCCTGAACAGCACACTCCCATCTTCTGGTTGTTGAAATGTCACGTCCTGACTCACAGTGCTATATACTGTTAGAACCAAGCAATACCTACACTTGGAGTATTCTAACAGATACTGAGAGGATGAGAAACTTCCAAATGAGAAGTTGAAAGACTTCTAAGTTGTAATCATCTGCACCTATGAAATGTTCATTCAAAAGGAGACAGTTCAACTTCCATCCAGATATTCCTCCACCTTTATTAAAACACAATTTTCTGAAGCCTGTGCTGCAGACGTTTATAAGTCATAATGATATCATCTTTTTAAAAATATATATATTTTGTATATATGAGTACACTGTAGCTGTCTTCAAACATACCAGGAGAGGGCATCAGATCCCAATACAGATGGTTGTGAGCCACCATGTAATTGCTGGGAACTAAACTCAGGACCTCTGGAAGAGCAGTCAGTGCTCCTAACTGCTGAGCCATCTCTCCAGCCTCATGATGTTCTCTTTTTCTTGCCTGATGTATAAATTGTAGAATAAGACAATCAGTGAAAAATTATTGCCCGGGTTGTGACCCATTTTTTTTTTAAGGCTGGCCCCCTAGCCATATAATGTTAGCCAGTTTGCTATCGCTCTGGATCAATTTCTCTATCTCTCGGTACAGGAACTTGAACCAGATGGCTTTAGCATCTCCTCATATGATAGCACATGGCCAAGGACACTGCTGGCTAGGAGAGGAAAGGCAAGGAGGCTGGCAGAGACTGGAAAACTTTCAGGAAAAGCCTGAGGTTCTCCACTTACCTCAAAATTGCCAATAACAATAACCCTTCTACCAGCAGTGTATGAGTGTGTGTGTGTGTGTGTGTGTGTGTGTGTGTGTACTGAACAGACCACAAAAAGGACATCTGTTTAAGGTAGATATGGAAGGCTTTGCAGCCATGCCTACAAGTTTTCCCATGGACGTTGGAAACTTCCAGAACCCTGCTTGTCTTGTGTTGGTGAAGAGACACAAGGATGCTTCCGATGATGAGCTCTAAACTTGCAGGAAGCAGAGCAAAGTGAAAGCATAGAGCCTTTGGCCCCAAAGCAATGATGTTTCAAGACAACTAGAGTAGAATAAACCAAGCTCGTGACCTCACTGGGAGTAGGTTCCAGTCAGGTTACACTGGCTGCAGGTTGGTGAAGAGGACCCTAGCTACAGGCTCACAGAAGCCTCAATGCTTCAGGCTGGGCTTTTCCCCAAGCTCATGTTGGGCAATAGACAAGGCATGATTTATTCTTCAGGAATAGCCTACAAACATCTAAGACCAGCTCAAAGAGAAATTTCTAACTAAAGGAAATATAGTATCTCAATTTTTATTTTCCTTCTTCATTCAGGGAACCAGAATAGAGAACATATTTCTTGTTGCATGCACATGCATGCACATGTGTACACACACACACACACACACACAAACACACACACACACATACACACAAGTTTCATTAAGGCAAAGAGAGGTGAGGTACTGGAAGGGAGGAATTAAAACAGGATGTCACTCATGCCTGCAGATTGGCAAATCTGTCAGGCCTTACAAAAATAGAGAGGCAGGGTCTCTCACATAAAACTGAAAGAGGACCAAAGATGCTGGGGGCGTTCTCAGCTTCCAGTTAAGTTGCAGATGTGCAGCCAGTACCATAGCACCCCACCTTTAGGGCCACACGCTACACTCAGAGACCAATTCTCCTTTCTGCCTGGCCTGTAAAAAGATGCTGGATTCACAGACTTGCTCCTGGGTTCATAGACTTCAATCTGGCCAACAGACAGGAAGAAAGCCTGCTTTATAGTTAGCCCTGAGTTAGCCTCCAGGACAGTGGATCTCAACCTGTGTGTTGAGACCCCTTTGTGTGTAGGTGTAGGGGGCAGTGTTAAAGGACCCTGCCACAGGGGTTACAAATTAGATATCCTGCATATCTGATATGTACATTATGATTCATAACAGTAGCAGGATTACAGTTATAAAGTAGCAACAGAATAATTTAATGTATCTAAGGGCCGCAGTGTGAGGAAGGTTGAGAACCACCATTCTAGGGTTTGCCAATCCCCAGGAGTCCTCAGAGCAGAGCTTCTCACTGTCCTGAAGAGCTTTCTCACAGATATAAACATGTTGCTTCCATTTCCTTCAAACCACCTATGACTCATAGACTTCAATCTGCCGTCTGCCCAATCAGGCTTGTGTCTAAAATCTGTCACCACTGGGTGTCTACAGTGACACCTATGACTTATCATGGAACCTACCACACACTCGTGACTTAGTTCCCAGCCTCCTTCCTGCTAGGCCTCCCGTGCATCTTTTATGACTCAGTCTGCGGGTCCTAGTTTAGAAACTCTCCCTGAATCACTCCAAGCTTTCTCCTTTTATGTTTTTAGATATTTATATTTTTAATAGGTAATGCAATGCATTGGGGTGTTGGGGCATTTTTTGCTAATCATTTCGGGTCCCTGCTCACTCAAGGGAAAAGGATGAGACATAGTTTCCTGTACTCCAGGTTGGCCTTGAACTCTTGATTGCCTAATCTTCTGCCTCTGAGATTACAGGTGTGAGCCATACTGCTTGGCCAAATGCGTAGGATTAAGATGTAATACATAGCATACATTGACAGGGACACCTCTCTCCTACCCCAGCTATCCTGTTCTCTCCTGGGAGAGAACCTCTGCAATGAGTTCCTTCCAAATTCTTCCAGAGTTGCTTCAACATAAAGATGCAAGCAATTCACCCAAATGGTGGCAACCCTTCTACTGTATCTTGAAAACCTTCCATGCTAACAAACCTTCATGCTTCATCTCTTCAGTAGCTACAAATCATAAACACACACACACACACACACACACACACACACACACACACACATGTAGGTGTTTGAGACAGGGTTTCTCTGTGTATCCCTGGCTGTCCTGGAACCCATTCTGTAGACCAGGCTGTCCTGGAACTCAGAGATCCACCTGCCTCTGCCTCCTGTGTGCTGGGATTAAAGGCATGCACCACCACGCCCTGCCCAACAACACAGATTTCAAATGCACTTACTCACTTAAGTCTGCATGAGCTGACATGTTTGTGGCTATAGAAGATGTTCTACATGATCAATCCCTGTGTAAGACAGAACACAGCAGCAATATCCATGCTAAGAGCTTAGCCCTGCCAGACTTTACTGGAAGAGCCCACTGCATCTCATACTCCTGCCAACCGAGTATGGATCAGCCTGCCATGCTCACCCACAGTGTTATCTATCCTTAAAACCACACCAAGTATGGATCAGCTTGCCATGCTCACCCACAGTGTTATCTATCCTTAAAATCCACACCAAGTCTAAAAGTCAGAAATGAGGTTTGGTCCGGTTTAAATTGACATTCTTCTGAGGTGAAACCTCTAGAGTTCTGCTGTACTGTACAATAGCCAGGAAGTAAATGCAGCCATTCAGATCTACAATCTAATCCAGTAAAACGAAGAAATATATGAGCCCAGCTCCTTCGCTGCACTAGCCAGTTTCAAATGGTCAGTGCCACACCTGTGGCCACTGCCCTCCATGTGAGAAAGGACAGGTTCTCCAGGTGGTCCTACACTAAACCTGGACTGGCCGCTGTGGCCCATGTGCACTGACCAGACATTTGAAATGTGGCTGGTCTCAGGTGACTTGTATATTTGAAAGACAAAGTGTTAAAAATACATATATTTAATATATTAAAATATTATCATATAATAAATATTATCTAAAACAATTATAAAATTATATAAATTATATATAATTGTATAAATTGCATAATAAAGAAAATACATAATTTTTAAAATATCTTTAAATTTTTAATATATATTTTAAAAATATTTTTAAAAATCTAATTAGGTAGCAATTAATATATTGAAATGCTACTATTTAGGTATATTGAGTTAATATTATGAAAATTAGTTTCTTTTTGTTTTTACTTCTTTTTTTTAAAGATTTATTTTTTTATGTATATGAGTACACTGTAGCTGTACAGATGGTTGTGAGCCATCATGTGGTTACTAGGAATTGAACTCGGGACCTCTGCTCACTCTGGCCCCGCTCACTCCTGCCCAAAGATTTATTTATTATTATTATATGTAAGTACATTGTAGCTGTCTTTAAACACACCAGAAGAGGGCATCAGATCTCATAATTGATGGTTGTTTAAGAGCCACCATGTGGTTGCTGGGATTTAAACTCAGGACCTTTAGAAGAGCAGTCAGTGCTCTTACCCATTGAGCCATCTCACCAGCTCTGTTTTTACTTCTTTTAGCCTGGCTATTAGAAAATGTAGGATTACGAATGTAGTCTATGTTGTTTCTGTGCCACAGTGCACAGCACGCCCAGGGACAGGTGGTTCAGGAGCATGTCTGCCCTTTCATGGGAATTACTGCAATCCATAACAGACTCTTAGGATGCTTTTCTCCTATGCTCACCCCTGTCCCCATAAGACAGGCTGAGCTGAGAAAGGAAAAAAGAAAGGGCCACAGGATTCTGCTGGCCAAGAATTGAGCCAGTAACAAAGCTGGCACCCTCCCCATTTGGGTGGCCACAGGAAGCAGAAGCCTTGCTGATTCTGGGCAGGAACTGACTTCCTGGTGCTTGGGAGAATAATCCACCAGAAAACAAAGTGAAGGGCCTTCAAAAGGAACCCAAGAAGGCTCCAAATGCAGTTCTCCAGGGCTCTGCAGGGCCGTCCATCCCTGCTCCATCCCTTCTCTACCCTCACCCTGGACTTAAACTGGCTTCCACACAGCCAGCTCTGTGTACAGCTCCAGGTGAGGACAGAGAAAGCAGAAACCAGAGAAGGAAACCAGCTCTCCCCTCACGTTCTCAACATGGGGGCTGTGCAGCTGAGAGATGGTCCATGTTCCTGTCATCTGTGCCTTTGACTTGGGGAAAGGAAAGGACAAAAACATCGTTTTTTTTTGGAGTATGGCCCATGAAGCTGAGAGTCCGGGTCAGGCACTATATTCTAAGATAGTAAGGTCTTCATGGGCTGTCGAAATGGCTCAGCAAGTTAACCCTTGTGGCCAAGCGTTGGAAACCTGAGTTTAATCTCTAGGATCCATATGGAAGAAGAGAACTGACTCCCAAACGTTGTCCTCTGATGTCCCTACATGCACCACGGTGTATATAAAAGTGCAAGTACATGCATATTTATTACACAAACACGTATGTTATAATCACATGTGTTTGTAAAAAAGTTTTTAAAATGTAATTCCATTTAAGGATAAATCATTTTTATGGCTGGGAAAAGCAGTTGTTATTGTTGTTGTTGTTGTTGTTGTTATCTGTGTGCCTTTAGGCAAGGGAACTAACCTACCAGTTGTGTAACCAATCAAATAAGACTTGTTGAGAGAGTTTTCCTGCCTCTTTCAATGGGTGAGTCTGGACCTTGTATACATAGAAACAGATCTCATCCACCCTCCTCATCCTCATTGCCTGCCTCATTTGGAAAACACCCCCAGGCAGTTGATATAAGACTCTGAACCTGGCCTCAGCACTGACTCCTAAATTACCCTCTCTTCCTCCGGATAGATTTCTTCAGAGACAGAAGGAAAGAGAGTAGATGGGTGAATCACTGGAGTGGAGGGAGCCCTTCCTTCAGGGTGCAAATGCTCATAATTGTGTGCAATTTTCCATGGAGAACACCCAAGGGTACATGAGGCCTGACAGGGGACAGAGGACTGGTGATTTAGAGAGACTGTGACATGCCACATACCCTGCTAAATCCTCACTACATGTGGGTACTTGAAGAGTTAACACCCAAAACAGCCTACAACACACACCTGGGAGTTCTGCATCCAAGCTGTACAGGAGCAAACCCTGCCTCTCTCCCATGTGCCCCTGTACTCCTGACACCGAGACAAGTCATAATCCCCTTCTCCCAACCTATGTCCCTGACACCAGACCTTGGCCAATCGCTCCTTTCTTGCATCAGAACTTTATAAGCATGCTGCAGGTCAGTCTGCATGGCATCTCTGTATCTGCCCAGTAGGGGCATGGAGGAGCAAGTGGAGAACACCCTGAGAAATAATCATCACTAGCCAGGTCTCAACAAGTCCCCACAGACTGGGATCTGTCACATATTTATTGAGGTCTGAGACATGTCAGACTTTGGTTAGATATTCTTATCATCTGCATCATTTATTCTCAGCCCAAGCAGAAAGCTCTACATAGAGATCAATACATACAAGCTCAGCAAAAATATCTGTGATCCCTCAGCTGGGGCCTGTGACTTGCCAGTGGAGTGTGGGTAGAAGGGGCAATTCCAGGCTTACACATTGGGAGGGCCAATTTTAATTGTCAACTTGATGCAATCTAGAGTCACCTGGGAAGGGAGTCTCATTTAAGGTCTCTCTAAATCAGGTTAACCTGTGGTATGTCTACTGGGAGACTGTCTGGATTACAGTAACAGGTAGGAAGATATAGCCCACTGTAGGCAGCACCATCCTCTGGGCTTGGGTCTAGGACTGTATTAAAAAGGAGAAAGTAAGGTAAATGCAAGCATGTATGCATTTTCTCTGTAGTTTTGACTATGTATGTGACTAGCTGTTTCAAGTCCCTGCCACCTTGATTTTCCTGCGGTCATGGACCATTGCCTGAGCTGTGAGCAAGAATGAACCCTCTCTCCCCATGTTGCTTTTATCAGGGTATTTCGTTACAACAACTAGAAAAGGAGGCCAGGATAGACCTTAAAAGATGTAGTACATCTCTGCTTGCTCCTCTGGACAAGAGAAAAATCCATGTGTGACCTCTCATGGAGCAGACTCCTACTCAGCCTGCCTGTGAGGAGGAGAATAAAGATTGTGTCTGTCTGCCTCAGAGTTTGGGGATGGTTGCTACTCACCATAAACTGAACAAGAGTGACTGTGAACTCTCTCACATCTCATGAAGTGGGGAGGGTTATGAACTGGGTCATTTTGTGGCTTTCTTGTTGCTTTCTCTCCAAGCTGGTAATGGCCCATTCAAAGAAGCCAGCAGGGGCCACCAAGATGAACATTTGGTCATCTGAACACCTGGTACAACTAGAATCAAGCTGATTCTCAAGGAGTCCGAGGATGGGGCTGATGGCTCAGAACTGTCAATAACCACAGTCGATGTCAGGGGACAGGTTGGGGCCTGTGGAAGGACAGGAAGAAGGCCAACAGGACCAGCAGTGAAGAGGTGGGGAGATGGGCCAAGCAGCTTGCTGAGATGACCACACTAGGCATGAAGAGAGGCCAGAACAGGGATGAAGTTAATCAGAAAGCAGGTGGGCAGAGCAAGAGGCGGCAGCCAGAGCATTCCTGAACTCTTGCCCATAGCAGGGAGCAACCTGGACCTCTGGAGCTGGGAGGCCACAGAAGCATATGACAGGATCCCAGAGTGTTGCAGAACCACTACAGAGAACATGGGGTATGCCCATCTCTGTTTATCATGATGTTTCTTGGCAAAGAAATGGCTGAGCTGTGATTCAGGACTACTAAGTCATATGACAAAGGTAAGGTTTAAGAACAAAGTAAAAAACAAAACTAAAAGGCAAAACAACAACAATAATAAAAAAATAGTATATAAAAAATTACTGTCCTGGGCATGTTCAGACGTGGAAAACGAGGGTGGCCTTGGAGGGGCACGAATCCAGTTCCAGTTTATCTCCCATCCAGATCTGCCATGGGTCAGGTGAGCATGCTCTGTGTTTTAAAGGCTTCTCTGATTTTACTAACTTTATATAATCCATAAGATAGGTCTGATCCTTATGCCCATTTGGCAGGTGAATCAACTGAGGTCCAGAGAGAAGAAACTTGTGTTTGAAGTCAAGATGCCCACTCTAGGATCCAGATTCTTTTTTTCACTCTTAAAACTATACTTTTAAATTTTTTGTGTGCATTAGATGTGTTGCCTACATATATTGCCATGCACCACATGCATGCAATACCTGTGGAGTCTAAAAAAGGATGTCAGAGCCTCTGGAACTGGAGTTACAGAGGGTTGTGAGTCACCATGTGGGTGTGAGAGCCAGTCTTCTGGAAGAGCAGCCAGTGCCATTAACGGTTGAGCCATCTCTGCAGCTCGAAGGAACCGCAACCTTAACAGCTATGATTCTACTGCTTTTAAAAGAGAGGCGGGGGCCAGGAAAGTTGGCAGTACCCAGTGTTAACCGCACAGTCTGAAACCTGATGACTTCCAAACTCCATACTCCTACCCCGTGCTCTGTCCTGCTAGACCAGAAGGAATGAGGGAACACAAGAGCCATTGGTAAGGGGACAAGTGGGGTTCCTTTAGGAGGTGAGAGAGAAGCCATTGAGACTGTCAGGGAAGAGATGGGAAAATGAGCTAGACAGCACGCTGAGGCAGGCCCACTGGGGATATAGAGAGGCCAGAGCATGGGTAACGTTATTTAGAGACCAGGATGGACAGAGTCAGGGATCAGAGCCAGAACCTGCTTCCTGAGCTCTTCCTGAGAAAGCCGCCCACCCAGCCAGCACAGGGAACCTGTTTCCCTAAGTGACATCCATACTGTCTAAATTTAGGTCCTAGAGCCACCCATTGTTTCTGTCCCAGCAGACAGTGGTGGTCACCACCCTGACTGTGTCCCTTGTGAGTCACATGGTTGAGTGCTCTATCAGGAACCAGCTCTAAATGTCCTCCTCCTCCTCCTGTGGCCCCCATGTCCAGTTCTAGGAAGGGTAGGAGAGGGGTTTTAAATAAAGCCCTGCACGGAATATGCTGCCTCTCCCCCTCCACAAAAAATAAGCCAAGATGGCGGCTGCCGCCAAGCCCATGTATACCGCACGCAGAGCCTTGTCTTTGGTAGGGTTGCTTCTCCGCCTCTGTGCTGAGACCCAGTATAAAATCTGCCACTTCTCTGGTAGTCACTCATACATCCTAGTTAGTACTACATGGGACCTGGTGAGGTTGGCCGAGTGCTGGCTGGCCCTGCTTGGCACGTCATGAGCGATTTCAGTTGTTTCTCAGAACAACCCAAGAAAGTGGGCATTATTATTCCATTTCACATCACAGAAATTAGATTCAGAAAGGCATTGTAACACACAGCTAGTAAGGCAAAGCTGGTACCCAAACCCACACCAGCCTGGTTCCAAATCCTGTGTCCGAACCCCACTGGCCCCCCGCTCGCCACAGATACAGAACTACTTTGATCAGATCTAAGTTAAGGTGATACATTCTTTAAAGGATTCCTTCCTTTTCTCCCTCCCATCAATGACGAAAACTTCTCCAGAGCCTTTTCCTGGAAACTGTCAGAGATAAGAAATCAAAATTATCAAAATTTATTCCATGGTATTTTCTTTCTTTTTTCTTTTTTTTTCTTTTTCGAGATAGGGTTTGTGTGTGTGTGTGTGTGTGTGTGTAGCCCTAGCTGTCTTGGAACTCACTTTGTAGACCAGGCTGGCCTCGAAATCAGAAATCCACCTGCTTCTGACTCCCAAGTGCTGGGATTAAAGGCAAGTACCACCACTGCCCGGTCCCATAGATTTCCAAAAGCAATCACCTAGCCTATTACATTTAGATTCAAGTAGATATCCTAAAAACATCTTGTTTGTTTGTTTGTTTGTTTGTTTTCCATGTTGCCCTGGCTGTCCTGGGACTCTGCTTTGTAGGCCTTAACTCAGAGATCTATCTGCCCCTGATTCCTGAGAGCTGAGATTAAAGGCATGCACCACCACTGCCTGGCTTTAAAAACACTTAACTAGTTTTTACTTTGATACAACATATCTACATGCCTGAGATTCACAAATGAGTTTGGATACAAATGACATTTGATAGGTGAGTAAACAGAGCTGCAGAGAAAGTGACTTGTCATGAATGTTCTTCCTCCGGTCACTGAACCCCACCAAACACCAAAATGAACAAGTGGACAAGGCACAGAAGAGAAAGTCCTTCCTTCAGACACTGTATATGACAGGAGACTGATCAGGGCCCCAGCATTAGCTACCACCTGCTGCCTAGTGGCTAAAGATGTCATTTCTGCATCCACTCTGCCTTCAATATGAAACTTGATTTTTTCTTATCAGCAAGCAGACTTTAGGAAAATCAACTTTTCTAAACCTCAGTGTTACCATCTGCAAAATGGTAAAGCAGTAGCTAATCCTTCCAGGACTCTAGTGACTTCATAAGCTGGTAATGTAAGTGCTATTGTTTGTTCTACATTAATATCATTGCGTTAATGTCATTTATATGTAACACCTTTAAAGGTCAATTCCCGCACCTCAAAGGCTCAAAAATTACTCTTCATTAAGCAAGCAAGTAGCTGATGTTGTAAGCTGGAGGAGAGTGAAATTACCCAAGTCACATGACAGGATTAAAAATATATGTTTATATAATATCAGTAGAATTAAAAAGAAACCATAATGTGGGAGGAAATATCAAGACATCATATATATAATAAGGGATAAATATCCAAATACAGAAAGAATTCCCAAATTTAACAACAAAGATCAAAGACCTGATTCAAAAATAGGCACCAATCATGAGTTGTTTCTCTGCAGATGCACAAATGGCCAACAATAAATATGAAAACATCCACATCACCAGCATTAGATGAACACAAAAAGAAACACATAACAAAAATAAAAACAGAAAATTGTAAGTATTGGCAAAGATGTCAAGAGCCTGGGATCCTCGTGTGCTTCAGGCAAGATGGAGAAAATCACATGTACCATGGGGACTACGGCGGCTCCTGGGGAAACACTTGTAATTACGACCCAGCGACTCTACTTTGGGGTGCAGACCCTGAGAAAGTGAAAGGAGGGTTTCAAAGATCTATTTGTACATTCATATTTGTGATAGCACCATTCACAATGCTAAAACCTGTAAGTAACCTGGGGGGAGGGGGGGATGAGTGGGGGCACAAAATGTACACATACACAAACAGAATCCTACTCAGTCTCCAGGGAGAAGATTCTGACATAGGTTAGATCATCGATTAACCCTGAGGATGTTGTCTGAAACAAGTCAGTAACAAGAAGAGAAACCCTGTTTGACTCAACTTGCCAAATCCTTAGAGCAGTCGAAATCACAGGAAGATGACTCAGGCAGTAAGGCTGTTTGAGATATGGGCCTGAGTTTGAATCCCCATCCTTCTCATGAATCCTGGCATAGTCACAGAGATGGGGAAGCGGGGACTGGAGGATCTTTGGGGTTTGCTGGCCAATCACTGTACTCCAGGTCAGTGAGTGGCCATGTCTCAAAAGAGAGGTGGCTGGTGGGGGGTTTGTGAGATGGCTCAGAGGATAAAATGAAAGGCAAGCCTGGTGACCTGACTTTGATCCCCAGGGTCAACAAAGAAACAGAATCAGCTCCATAAAGTTGTCTTTCCACCTCCACATGTGAGCTGTGCAAGTATGCCTTCATGCATGCTATTTACACACATACAGTAATAATACAAACTTTGAAAAAGTGGTTAGTGATTAAGGAAGACACCAGATGTTGACCACAAACACATACACACACACACACACACACACACACACACACACATGCAGAGACACATACACACACAGTGACACACATGCACATACACAAACACAGACATACATACATATATATACACACACATACACAAAATATACATACATGCATACTCACAGAGACACACACACACACATATATACAGAGACACATGTACACAGACACACACATACACATACATATGTGCAAATGCACATGTACATACACATGCAAACACAGACATACACAAACATACACACATGTACACAATGTCCAGATAGAACACAGAATGCTAGCTGTTATCTACCAGGATTGTACTTATTAGTCTGAGGATGTCATTCTGGTGAGACTGGAACAAGTGAGGGGTTTTCCTTTAAAGGAAGTTTTGGCTCCTCTAAAATGTCTACACATACCCCAAACAAATCATCAAAAGGCACGGGAGAGGAAGCTTTGGGACTCATAACCATCCTTCAACCCAGAAACAAATTGTTTCCTGCTGTTCACTCCCAAACAACCTGAGCTACGTTCCAGCATACTGAGGAAGAACCTGGAGTGCACCGGTCCGGCTTCATCTGTCCAGGGATGAGCACCATTGAAACACCAGAGTTACCTTAGGGAGTCCTACAAGAGTGGCTCCAAACCTAATGGGCTTCCAAACTGAGTTTAGCCATTCTCCAATCCAGTGAAGAGAAGATGACCATGGGAGCCCACCTAGAGATATAACCACTAGCAGAGAGAGAGAGAGAGAGAGAGAGAGAGAGAGAGAGAGAGTAGGTGCATCCTTCCCTCCTCATCTACCCATTAATTGATGTGGGTCTCTTGTAAAAATCAAAACGTTAGCATCGTAGAACAGAGGGTAACCAGCCCTCCGCTGGCTTTCCTCCAATCATAGCTGCTTGGAAGGTGATGGCAGTGATGCAATGTTACCTAGTGTGTGTGCACAGGCACACACACACACACACACACACACACACACACACACACACAGCGGGCTGCTGTCCTAGTTACCACACACAACTTCTTAATTCAAGTCTAAAGAGAGACAGGAACCGGGCTCCATCATCTAGGGTGTTGTTGTTGTTGTTTGTTTGTTTGTTTGCTGCTTTTTAATAACAGCTCACTGCCTATCAACTTGGGTAATGTCAAGACCTCCACATCCTCCCACACCCCAGGTTCTGACTCCCAGTGGAGGCTTGGGTGAGAGCTGAGAGCACCCATCCCCTGCTCTGGAACAACAAAGAACTTACCTGTGCACGGAGAAAAAAACAGCACCACACCATGGGGCGCTCCGACCTCATCCACCCCAACTCCCTGGCTGCTAACTGCAGCAGAGCCTGGTGGACAGGAGGCTCGGAGCTGTGTGAGCATGGTTTCCCTGAGGGAACTCCTCCCCACCACTTAAGTTGCAAGACAGGAAGTGACAGGGGCCATCCGTTACAAGTGTCAGAAGCTGAGCGCTCCGGCCCAGGGCTCCCTCCCTCCGCCTGGTAGTTTCCTTGCCGGTTACAGCTGCTCTTTTGGAGCACTCTTGGCTTTGGCATTCAAAAGCAGACCCATCTCCAGGCATTTAGAAGCAAGCTGTGCTTACTGGATCCCTACCTAGAGACAAGTGAGATGTCCCAGCAACCCTTGGGCTGTTCTACTTCCCATGTGGAGCTGTATGTATTTAAACACTTGAGTGAAATAGAGAGATGAAGAAGTGTCACTAGGAGGGATGCGGGAAGGCCAGCTTTGGGTACAAAGAAATCAATGGTCTCCTTTGAACTTCCAGTCCTGCCTAAGACACAGAGCACAAACAGAACCACGATTTAAGAGTAACCACACACCCATCCGCTGCTTTCTTTTTACTTGAGTGAATCTGGCATCTTCCCTCCGATGCCTTTTAAAAATAGCTACTGATGGAAACCTTCCTTTTGGTTTTTCTTCCTGCTCTTCTGATGGTTAACTCGGGGCTAGCATCTCTCATTTTATGAACTGGTAGCCTCAGTGGGATGTACACCCAGTTCCCTGCTTTTTACAAGATCTATACTCCCTTAGGTAATGTAGACAGTATCACTGTGACCTACAGTGTTCTGGAAGACCACAGTAAACCATCTCAGTGACTGAGATGGGCTATTGGTCTCAAGCCCAAGGAGACCTAGCTCCCGGGAAGTTTTCAGGTACTTTTTAAAAAGTCCCCAACAGGGCAGAATTTATTCATAAAGATCTTTGTAAATGTAACACTTAGCTACAAAGATGCAAGACAAGCTTTACTAATACTGTCTCTCAAATGCACAGATTTCGGCAAGTGTTCATCTTTCTCACCCTAGCATAAGGTCAGAGGACCAGCAAAGAGAGCTGGTTCATTTGGACAAGACACTCATCTAACTTCAGGGATTATGAGAAAGGCTAGCACCATCCATGCTGCCAGGAAAATGCATACTCAACACACACACACACACACACACACATTAATTGAGCCCCTCAAAATAATTTTCACTTGGACAAAGTTTTAGAAGAACTCTCAGAGAGAAAGGAACACAGGCATCTAGGAGGGGTATGCTGGACAAAAAAGAAAAACCTGAAAAATCAGGCCATAGTAGGGAAGTGTGGAACCCCAAGGTACTTAAACTTGGCTGTGCCCAGAGGCGGCTCTGACAGGTTCCTCTTACTTCAGTGAGGATGAGTGGTTGCACTTGTTTGAAGAAAGAAGGAAGTGATATCACTCTAAAGCACTCCTGTCTGAAAGACAAGAATGAGTCACTTGGGGGCTGGCACCCAGGTCACACTCAGGAATATGTGTCCACCAAATGGTGGTGTCGGATGGATGGTCCTTAGGATCCTCCTTCCCCAAGCCTAACACCTCACAGGAAGGATTTTTGCTCTAAATCCACTCAGAAAGAAGCCCACATTTGCACAGGCCCCTCAACAACCTTTTCAAGTGGCAGCCCAGCTAAAGAATGAATGGTAATCCTCTGAGAAGCCCTGGAACATTCTTTAAGCCTGGGACAAAGCCACTTCCAAAAGCACCAATCACCAAGACCAGCCTTACCCTGGTGGACATCCAAGGGAAATGTGAGCTGAGAGAGCACACTCTGGTTTGGTTGATTTCTGTGGAGGGACGAACCACTCACATCAACTAACCCAGGCTGACTCAATCAAACTTCCAGCTACCGAGAATGGGGAAGAGGAAGGGGACCAAAAGCAGTGACTACAGCATTTCTAGGAACAGGTCAACCTGACTAGGCTCTAAAGCAGGTAGCGGACGAAGAGGAAGGAAGTAGGGAGAGAAGGAAGCCTACAGATGCCCTGGCAGGGACAGGGGCACGGAAAGGCCAGTGTACAGCCATTTCCTCTGCAGCTGCTACCACTCTGACAGGAGTAAGAACTCCAGGAACAAAGTGGGTCTGTGAAGACAGTGCTGAGAGAGAAAAATGGAGAGAAGTCACTGCCCTGTGACATTCATTTTGAGCTGCAGCACATGAGCCCATAAAGGAACTAGAGTTTTTGCTCTGGGACTCTGAGGGGCTACAGGGATTCAGATAGGTTTTTCAATTTTTACAAGTAATACATCATTGCAACACAGCCAAGTAAAACAGAAGATGTAAGGTAAAAAGCTAAATTCATCTTTCCAAGGGCCTTGCCACAATCCTCTTTGCCAGAGGTAGTGGGGTCAAAGTCAGAGGGAGACTTGGACTCATCAACACTAGTGCCTTCGGGGTGGGGGAGGGGTAGAATACAAAGGCCAGTGGGCTCCTCCTGCTGAAGAGGTGTGCATTCACTCAGTTTCTGCTCTGGGGAACCCAAGGAGCTACCAGCCCAAGCTGACCAGACATGAGAGAGAGAGAGAGAGGAAGAGAGAGAGAGAGAGAGAGAGAGAGAGAGAGAGAGAGAGAGATCCTAAGGGCCATCTGTGTAGAACATATGAAGGGCAACTCTTCTGGAATTTTCCTGGTACTGAGACACCCCTGAGCTTCTGGGTGTGACAAGGTCTTTGCCCCCGCCCCTTTCTTTTCTAAAAACAGGACGACACTGGTGAACTAACTGCAAGAGCACAGGCCTTTTCCTTGACAACCAGGGAGGACATCTTCCCACGCCATGATGCATTTTCAGCGTCTTGCTGGAGAGTACTTCTGTACCGCTCCATCAGCCCACAACACTGGGCGCTGTGCAAACGTGAAAGACAGGCTTGGAACGTTACTTTACTGTTGTCCATTCTCACCACCGCCAGTGCTGGACACTTAGCTCACGGTGACAGTGTCCTTGTGGAGGATGTTAATGCATTCTGAACCATGATTACTGTGATATTACATTGTGACTACAGACTGTTGATATGTTAACATGAGCTCTTCCCATGTAATTTTTTTGTTTATATGATCCTCACAACTCTGTTAAGAAGGACTAAATTTTATTATGATATTCTACTTTGTTTTTTTTTAAACAACTACAAAAGAACCTAAAACTCAGAAAGCTGATGTGAGCTTCCCATTAGCACAGGGCCTAGGAGATACAGGTCAGTCAGGAAGAATCCTTTAGAACACCTGCAGTGCACACACACACACACACACACACACACACACACACACACGCTTCCTGCCCTTCACCTCTCACTATCCAAGAGCCATCTAGAAAACTACTTCTTTAATATTCAGAAATCTGACTCATTGAGCCAAAAACACTGGAAAAGACAAGGAGTGTCGACAAAGGAACCTTTCACTGCCTCCTGGGGAAGAGAAACCCTCCTTTCAAAGCCCTACTTTATAGTGGTTCAAGATAACTCTTAACAGATTAGAGAGAAATTAAAAAAAAAAAAAAAACCATGAAGCTGTGGAGGTCCAGGTTCCTGCGGTTTGCTATATGAAGCTGTGGAGGTCCAGGTTCCTGCGGTTTGCTATTTTCCTTCACCTTGAGGCGGTGATTCATTTGTTTCAACATGGGAAACTACCACGAGGCACTTTCTGTGTAGGCACTGGTGGCTGCGTTCCCACGCCTGTTCAATAACTAAACTTCTAGCTGAGACACTACCATCACACTTCTGGGTATCGTGGGGACAAAGGCTGCTTCTCTTGTGTGGCTCATCCATGCAGCTGACAGCATCTCCTGATGAGAGGCTCCAGGCAGTTTCCTCCAAAGGTATCACAAACAATAGATTTACTGGGGCTGTGAGAACTTCATTTGCATAAGATATTGGTCATGTTTCAGTAAAATTCTATCTTTACTAGAAATGAAAAATGGGCTGGTGAGATGGCTTAGTGGGTAAAACCACTTGTGGCCAAAACCTGATGACCCAAATTGAATCCCCAGAACCCATGTGGAAAATGTGTATGGTGATACAGATCTTAAATCCTAGCACTCTTACTGAGAGATAGGAGGTAGAAACAGGAAATTTGCCCAGAAATTTGAGGATCAACCAGCCTGGAGTACACAGTACACTAGAGACGATGAAAGAGGCTCTGTCTCACCAAAATGGAAGCTGAGAACAGACTTCTGAAAGTGTCCTCTGACTTTCACATACATATGCCTACACACACATACACACACACAAAGATGATAATAAATAAGCAAAAAAGGTAGCAAATACTATATGTAGTGACATATGTCTGTTACAGCGGCACTCTGAGGAGGAGGTATCTTACATTTAAGGACAGCATGGTCTCCTGAACGAGACTCTGATGGAGTGGAGGAGCAGTAAGAGGGTGAGGGGGAAGAAGGAAGAGAGGTGACAAGAAAAGACACTTAGCCAATTATAGTGATTCTTCCATTTGAAACCCACTGCACTCTGTAATCTCCTCCTTTGTGTATGAGACACTAAAGATACCACAGAATCTAAAGCATCAGAAGACAGCCTTGGGATGTTTCTGTGCACCTGAGGTTAGACAGAAGTTCCCACAATTCTGCCTGCTGAGTCACAGAGGGGGACATAAAGTGATCAGTGCAGAAATGGGATGCTAGTAATGACCAAAATGTAAAACGATTACCATTGATTTAACCAACACCCAACATTGGAAAAGTAACAGGCCTTAGATTTCTGAGATAGTTGCCAAATTCGGGTACAAGAAGAGGAAACCAAGTTTTTATGCCATGGTCGGAGAGAGGAACCACAAGTGTGTGGTGGGGTCATCCTGGCAGAGGGGCATCACCACATCGAGCCAGTGAGAATGAAGGACTTGGGAGGACGTCGAGCCTGGGTGTTTACTTGTGGTCGGCTCCTTTCACTGAATGTCCCTCTATCTACTTTTTACTGCTGCAAACAGAACTTGGACAGCTATTCCCCTTTATTTACTACGAGTTATGGGGGAGGGAAGGGCCGGCCTCTAGATGCCACCCAAAAACTGGAAATAGGTGACTTAACTATTTAAGGTGATTTAGACCAACCCCTGCTCAGTGCCCCAGCCCAAGAAGATTACAAAATAAATGGAAAGCACGAGGGAACAGACCTGGCTGTCCAAGGTCAAGAACAAATAAATAAGAAACTCTTCATCTATGGTTTCAGCCCAAGAACTAAAAATAAATGGTGCTTTGACATGGGATCCTTACAGACTGCTAACCTGCCGAGTCTTCTGGGCTTATCTTGCCAGTTTTGCTCTGAGCTATTATTTGTATGCTGTACTTTTTCTCTCTCTAAACAAATCGGAACCTTTATAACCGAATTCTTCACATTATTTGGCAATTGATACTGTTGTGGCTTGAGTCTGAAATATCCCCCTGAGGCTCATAGTTTGGGCACGGATCTATTTTGGGAGGTTGAGGAACCTAGACCAAGGAAGGAGACCACTAGGGGAGGGGTGGGGCTTCAGGGCTATCTCAGCCAATCCTCTCCTTCCCCAAGTCTCTCTACTTCCGGGTCCACCAGGCTATGAACAGCCTCTATCACGTGCCCTCACTGCCACGGATTGGGTGATTCTTTTGTACCCTCATTACCACGAGGGACTGGAACCCACTGAAACAGTAAACCAATACCAAAATCTTCCCTGCCTTAAGTTGTCTTTGTCTGATACGGTCGCAGCAACCTAGAACTAATACAGATGCCCAGCGAACTGCTCTATAGTCTAGCCCATGCGGGAGCTTTTGCCAACCGGCCCTTTTGATTTCTATCTTCGAACACGAGCCTCCTCCGTGCAGCTCTTCCAAGGCCTGTCAAGTCCTCTTGGTTAGCCACGCCGTTAAAAGTGTAACTCTTGCGGGTTACTGACCTCTGCTCCATTCTTTGGAAGAGAAAAGGTTTACACGAGTGGAGCTGATCTCTATCAGCCAGAGAACTTCCTTACTTGGAAATGAGATTTACAATTTGTCAGTCTGCTGCCAAATCAGGTTACGAGTCTGAACGTGGGAGTGAGGATGGCATTTTTGAAGCTTATACTGAATAATAATAACCAGGAGGATTTTAAAGAAGAAATTTGCTTAGATCAGAAAAACAACTTGTAAATGCAAAAATCATTTTTACTACAAAGTTTCTCCTCCATTTTTTCAGTTATACTTAAAACAATCAGGGCATTTCTTTTGTGTGTGTGTGTGTGTGTGTGTGTGTGTGTGTGTGTGTGTGTGTTCTTTGACCCACATAGGGCAATCAGTTCTCTCCTTCCTCCATGATGTGGGTTCTGTGTATGAAGCTGGGCAGTCAGGCTCCCTATCAAGCGCATATACCCACTGAGCCATCGCCTCAGCCCCTCCCTCCATATAGTAACTTTAGCTACAGCCGCTTGACAGGGCTAGGACAGCAGTAAGATGTGTTGGGCTGGGCCCCTGTACTGCTTGGTTAGACACTTCTGCACCCTGAGTTTTCTCAAGCAATGGTGCCTTCCTTTCTCAACAACATGTGGGAAGGCCTACAGGACTGACATGTGTGAAGGCAGCACAAACGGTGTAAGGACACTAGGGGGTCCTCACATTCTATTTTTGTATAGGTTTAAATATTTCTGTTACTTTTTAAAAATATATATATATTTTTTTTACTTCTTTTCAAAGTGAAGAAAATTTATCCTCTTTTAAATTCTGTTTCTGATTTGCTTGTTTGTGGTGGAGTCTAATGTGATAGCCCAGGATGGCTTTGCACTTGGAATTCTCCTGCCTCAGCCTTCTGGGCACCCATATTTATTCATCACTGTGTCCATCTGAAGAGTTCAAGAATTCTACAAAAACACCCTCAAGAAAATACCAAGATATTAAGATGCACTCTGTCTCCATGATGCACCGCACTCTGATAGTCCAACAGTAAAGTACTTTTCTCCTTTTTTAAAACGTGTGATTGGGTGCACCTGAAGAATAAAAATTGCTACTTTCACCTCCTTAAATCAGAATCCTAAAGGAGTCACCAAAAAACACTGGGAAACAGCACACCAGCAAGATGCTGGGAAAAGTGTCTACACAAGGGATAAGGTGTCCTTACTGGAGGCCTAGCACCAGCTCCCACGCAGGCCTCTCCCAGGACGCTGCCTCTTTAAGAGAGACTTCCTGGTGAGGCAGAGATTTCCGAATGCAGCTTCCTGGAGACCACATACATAAACAATAAACTCTGCCGAAGAACTGCAAGTAGACAATACAGCCCATGCTGCGGCTGGAACTCCTAACCAATTAGGAGGGCTGACAATAGCCAGGGCATTCCATCAGGAATGCAGATCTGTGATAAACACAGGGAAACAAGTTACCCAAACACCATACACCTGCACGCACTGAACGGATTTTTAAAAACACAGCGCCTGACCTCTCATCCCAGAGAGAAATGGTTGCCTCCAGAGTCAGGGCTGTTTTTTAAATTATCATCAGCCAGGAAGAAAGCAGCCGGAGCAGCGACCGCCACACACTGAGTGCACACCGAGGAGGCCACGTGTTTCCAGGCTGACCGGCAAGGCCTGGGACATCTCTAACAGCCAAGCCTGTGTGGGGTTGCCCTATAGTTGAACTCCCTTCCTGGGCCTGGGGAGTCCCCAGCTCAGAAACCAGAGCCCAAGTCCTACTAAAGAAGACAAACACTGCCCACTCAGTTCCCAGCCCTCCTTGAAGCCAGAGCACTCGAGTACTAGCCAGGCTCAGCCAGTTAGGTACTGCCATCCCAGGCCTAGGTCAGGAGCTGGGAGGCGGGGCAGCCAGGACACTGCAGGGCTAGTTGTGTAGGGGTCATAGGGGAACATCAGGGCTGGTGTTACAAAAGTGGCATCTCTCCACCCAGAGACAGCAGCACAAGTGTCCTTAGGACAATTGTTCGCGGTGTTATCTGGGGCTGTTCCTGATTTCCTGATCCTTCCCAGTCTCTGTGAGCTATGGACCATGAATTCACTTTCTATTTAACAGAACTATGCCTCTTGCTAAGGGGTTAGTTACTGAACACAGTTCTGTGAGGCAGTCCAGAAGCTAAGCGCACAGAACAGTTCTGAGCTCCAGAATGGAATGGCTTCTCTCACACTTACACTGCCTCCTGACCTTATGCCCTGTATCAGGTGGTCTCTAACTCCTCCTGGACTTTATCTCCTTCTGCCTTCCTTCCCCACCCCCACCCCCCAATCTGAGGTCACACGGTCTGTTTCTCATCAGGCTCCTTCCTGTCTCCGGGTCTTTGCACCTGCTATTGGTCTCCAGGAAACTCCACCCCAGCTCATCACAGAGCAGCATCCTCACTGTGTAACATAGACTCATGGGAGACACACCTCCCAACCCGGGCTGTCCAAAGGACTTTGCTCCCCACCCCAGCTCTTAGTTCCCTGTCAAGATACCTGTTGATTTCCTTTGCAGAACTTACCACATCCTGTGATTAATTCATTTCAAAAGACAGTAGCAAACACCACTGCCTGGGGGCCTTCTACTCGCCAGACACCAGGCGAAGTTCCCTTGATTCTAAGCTACTCAGTGATTTCATCAAGGTTACTGACACTCTTTAAGCTCAGAAAGGTTAAAGGAGGGCTGGAGAAATGGCTCAGAGGTTAAGAGCACTGACTGCTTTTCCAGAGGTCCTGAGTTCAATTCCCAGCAACCACATGGTGGCTCACAACCATCTGTAATGAGATCTGATACCCTCTTCTGGTGTGTCTGAAGACAGCTACAGTGTACTCATATAAATAAAATAAATTAATTAATCTTAAAAAAGAAAGAAGGAAAGAAAGAAAGAAAGAAAGAAAGAAAGAAAGAAAGAAAGAAAGGTTAAAGGAGTTGTCCCAAGAGCTAGACTTGACAGAGATGAACAAAAACTTTAACATGGATTTGCATCATGGGCTTCTCATAACAGTGCTACCACAGACACCGGGTGAAGAAGGACCAACAGTGCTCCCACAGACACCGGGTGAAGAAGGACCAAACTTTGAACCTGGTACTCCAGATTGCAGCACACAGACAGACAGACAGACACACACACACACACAGACACACATTGACACTGACACCTTCCACTCCTGCCAGCATTCAGTCTAGCACCCACATTCCTCCCAGGGAAGAACTGTACCCCGATTTGGGCAAAGATGGGGCTCACTTTCCCCAGTCAGGAGAAACAAGCTCCAAGGGTGGGCATGCATGAACACCTCAGAAGAATTCACAGACTTCCGCAGCCTGAAGAAGCTGGAGGCAATCTTCAGGCTCTCTCCAGGGGAGATGCCTTCAAGGACTGTGCCAGGGATGTCTGAGAACTGCTAGGGTGAAGAGAGGAGTCAGGACAAGAGAGTGAGGGACAGTGACAGCCCAGCTCATTGAGGGAACCAGTTAGTCAGAGGGCCTGCAGAAGGGCCACAAAAAGACTGAGGTACAGAGAATTAGGATCAAGGTAGAAATTCCACCTCTCCCTAGAGAAAATAAACCAGCTGGGGTGGTCCAGAGTGGCTGCACAACCAGGTAGAAACTGACTTTGTCAAGGACAAGGACAACACCATTATACGCCATGGCTGTATAATACTGGTCTAATGCTGGCAGGGTTGGTAGTCATCTCCTCTATATCTTAAATTCTACAGGCATAAGTGTGTCATCTAAAAACCAAAAAACTGTAATCACGATTTTAAAAATAAGTCCCATTTCAGTCCCCTGGCTCCCTTTTCCCTGCAGAAGGAGCCAGACAAGGTCCCCCGCCAGCAGCACGGCTGTCCCTCTGGGGATGGGAAGCTACACAGAGCTCTGAAGTGGGTGATTTATGGGGAAGACCAGGAGTCACATGCTTCTTGATGACAGTCACACCTGCCAAGACTCCCAAAGACCCACCTCAGGCTCATGTCATCTTTAAGAGCAAAAGCTGCTTGCAGCTTTCCTAACAGTGTGGTTTGGACACAAAAGATCTCCCGTAATAAACAAGCATCTGGGAGCTGTGGAAAGGGAGCCCACCATGACCCTCTCTAATGTTGTATTTCAAGAATTCCTTCCCTGGGGAGGTGTAACACTGACTATCTTCTTACAAAGTTCCAATAGCAAACCAAAGTAGGATTCCACCAGAGTTCAACTTGGGAGGCAAGGAGGTACCAGGGTCTTAAAGCAAGGATAAGAAGTTCCCTCTAATTACATGGGTGACCTGAAAGCAGCTACTCTGGAAAGTCTTTATTCATCACAGGTGACAGCTTCCCATAATCACAAGATCAATGTCCCTTCAGTTAACCACCCCCAATATATGCCAATACCGCATAGAAGACCCCCGACCCCATCAACCTACTGAAGGTAGGCTAGGAAGAACTGGTTAGGGCAGAACTGCATACAAATGGCTAGAAGGAGCAAATGGAATCTCAGGGTCACTGGACCCTCCCCACCAACTCTTTCTAAAAGGGAAATCCCAACAGCCAACAGAACAACCTGTCTGGTGAATATAGGGGCTGATTTGCCACAATAAAAAGTCATTTTAAGGCCAAGCATGCCATGAATCCCAGCACTCAGGTCCCAAGGCAAATGGATCTCTGCATTTGAGGCCAGCATGGTTAACATAGTGAGTTCCAGGAACAGAAAAAGCTACATAGAGAGACCCTGTTTTAAAAGAAAAGGAGGAAGAGGAAGAGGAGGAGGAGGAAGAGGAAGAGGAGGAGGAAGATTAATAGGAAGAAAAGGAGAAGGAGGAAGAAAAGGGGGGGAGGAGGCAGAAGAGGAGGAGGAATAGGAAAGAAAAAATCATTATGAGTAGTAATAATGGTTGGGTTATTTCTAACAGGAATATGAATGTGTACAAATAGATATTGCTAGTGTTAGTGTATGTACACACACATACACATATATGATCATATCATATGTAGCAAGATATTTATCCATTAAACATAATATATAACATTATATAATGTAGTAATCATGGCTTTATTATCATCCTCTTTAACCCAATATAAAAATTTGTTGGGGCCAGGATCTGGTTCTATCTGTTTGCCCAGCATGCACTAGGCCCCCCAGGTTCAATCAGTCCTCAGTACCACATAACTGAGTGTGATGGTACATGTCTGTAATCCCACCACTTCAGAAGTACAGGCTGGAGGATCAGAAGTTGAAAGTCAACTTTAGCTACAGAGTGAATATGATGCAAGCTTGATACATGAGACCCTGTCTCAAAGAGTTGTGGGTCTGAGAAGGGAACCCCAAGAACAGGCATCTTGGGAATGCTAGTGTTGAGATTTCCTACCATTGGCAGGTACAGTGCTGGGGTTACCTAACACAGACCCCTAGTATCTGAACTGCCCCATGCGAGCTACAGGCTTGGGAGAATCCCCCACTATGGAAGACCTGGATTTCCTGTCACCATGAAAGGAAACAAAGCAACATCACCTCCTCACACTGCGCACAGCTGTGTGCACGTTCACAGAGGTCCTCTCAAAAGCCCCTTGAATCACATACAGTTAAGAGGCACATTTTACAGAAGAAAATCCCAAGTCTCGGTGATGTTAAGCATTCACCAAGGACCACTCAGCTAGTCTGACATGTAGGCATTCTGACTGCACGTGCAAGCCAAGTCATAGAACAATACAAAAGACAGACCATTCTCCTTTGCAGAACAGAGTCAGCCAATGTATGCTGGGGAATTGTGTCATGGACACTTAATAGGTCTCCTTGTCCAGAATGACTTCTGCATAGCAGGCACTGTGTGGACAGCTTGGTTGCCTCATCACTATGGCAACCTCTGAGGCACGGACTTGAGGACACTCGGGTTCAGAGAGGTTGAGTTCCTGGTCCATTGCCACAGAACTTGTTAGCAGTGGCCTCTGTGTAGCTGCTCAGGCTTGGACATGGGCTCTGCCATTCCTTCTCCATGTCCCTTAGGCACCATGTCCCCCTCATTACTTCCCACTTTGAAGCCCAGAGCGGCTAATTCTGTACCAGAATAATGACTGGGGTGGAAGAGAGTGGGGAGCAAGACCACAATACAAAATGTAATTACTGCAGACACTGATTTGTATCATCAATCTTCAGTGTGTCCAAGGTTCCATGTGAGCTCTGCTTACCCTCTGCTTAAATCACGCCAAGACGTGTGATGAGTGATGACACCGTGGGGTTTGAAATGCACCTGAAAACAATACCCCAAAACACGTTGTGATGGTTTAAATAAAAATGGCCCCCCACAGATCCATAGGGAGTGACACTAGTAGGAGGTGTGGCCTTGCTGGAGGATGTATATCACATCTACTTCCTGCTGCCTGTGAATCTAGATTAGAATTCTCAGCTCCTTCTCTAGCACCATGTCTGCCTGCATGTGGCCAAGCTTCCTACCATGACCATAAGACACGAAACTTCTGAACTGTTAGCCAGCCCTAAATAAATATTTTCCTTTCTAAGAGTTGCTGTGGTCATGGTGTCTTTTCACGGCAATTGAAACCCTCAAACACACCCAGAAGTGACAGGGGATGAAGTGATATGTGAACCCCAGAGAGGCCAAATTCTCTGTTCATGATGAGAAAAAGGCAGGACTGTGGACAGGCAGGAACCCTTCAATAAGGCAACCCAGGTAGGAAATGCCATAGACCACATGTGGCCCAGTGAGAGGGTGGTGTGGGCTTCCTCCCTCCTTTGCCACAAACTGCTATCTGACTCAGAGTCCCATGCTCAGGTGAGGCAGCTTTGCTGTCCAGCACGGCAAGGGCTAAACTCCTCAGGGTCTTCAAAAGGCTATTCCACACATACTAGAAAGAATGTGACCCCTGCACTGGGGAAGGTGGACTTCTGAGATATGCAGACAGTGATTTGGGCAGGACAAGGCCTCAGACTCTGCATCTCTAACCAGCCCCAGGTTGTGTTTCTCTAGCTCTATGGAGAACATTTTGAAAGCCCAGGAAAAAGACATGCAGGGGCTTAAGAAGACCATTTCTCTCTCTGTTTCATATTGCCTTGTTATTACAGTCTCAGCAATAAGTGGTATCTTCTAACAGCTAAAAACTGAACTAGAACCTATATATCCTTAACGCTCACGATTCTGGATGCTCCTGAGAGCCTCGGGACTTCTGAATGATCTCCTTTAGTTAAGTGAGATAGACAACTGTTACTGGAGAAAAACTTTGTTTAGATGTTATAGCAATTTGCCTGTCTAGCATGCATAAAGCCCTGGGTTTGATTCCCAGTACTACCTAAAACAATATGGCAGTGCACAGCTATGATCCCAGCACTGGGAAGGTGGAAGGATCAGAAGTTCAAGGCCACCCTGCCCTCATCCATCAGCACTTTCAGTCAGGGTTGTCCCTCACTGACCAGAATGACTATCTCAATGCAGGCATGACTATGTGCCTGACACTGGGTCATCGGTTAGCTCAATGAGCTCACCAGCAGTAACAGAGTCCTCTTGGGCACTTGTGCACCCCCTTACCTGTCACAGATCATACCTTCCTCAGGGGACAAACATTTTAATAGAAGTACATAGCAGACCCACACCAATTTTTAATGGCTGGGGACAATTGCCAGTGCTAGCACACAAATCTCAGAAAGGGAATTGCTTGTGGTGGCTCTTCACCGTGGCACCACAACCCATCAGGCCAGAAGAAATGAACCAGCAACTGTATGCAACAGCAGCCAAATGAGTACACACAACTCACTCACAAACAGGCAGAAATGTTTTTCATTCCTCTAAACCAGAGACTAGAGATTCGGCTCCAGAAACAATTCCAGAGTCAAGATTGCGGAACAGGAGGCGGCTTGGGAAGATGCAGTGAGTGAGATACTTCTTCCAACAAGTGGCTGTGAGCTCTGATCCTGGGAGTGGTTCTTTACTCAAATTACTAAACATTAAGTGAGCCACTTAGAATCCCTTTGTACCGCCTCCTAATGAGGACTTCCTTGAGTTCAGTAGCAAAAAGTACTTCTTAGTAGTTATAGAAGTCTGGGGCTAATCACATAAAATTATACCCAAAATATAACAGACGGTTTAAGATATCCAGTGCAAAGAGATGAGTGGAAGGAACGGCTTTTACTGAGACGAGAGATGAGGTTCAGGGGTCGTTCTCAGTGGAGGTGATCTGATGAGCCACGTCAGGATGACAATGGACAGGACAGGAAAAGTCACTTCCTGAGCCGCAGGTGTTAGGAAGAGAAAAGCAAACCGGGGACAGGTATTTTAGTGATACATATATGCTGATCCTCTTAGTCACTCTAAATAATGCGATGAGTAGACTTTTTAAAGATGAGGGGGAAAGCCTGGGAGAGCAGACAGCTGGGGAAACGTTATTATGTTTCAGTAGCAAATGTTGCTTCTGAACACTTGAAAGGTGTTTTAGTCTCAACGTCAAGCCTTCTCTTCCTGCAAGTCTTAGAAATTGCTGATAAACTTTTGGTGCCTAGTACAAGTCTTTCCTAAGGAAAAAAGATGCATTAGACTCTAATCACACAAGTCCTAGGACAAGACACAATATACCACAGAGTGAAAAATACTTTTGTGAGTGCTTTCTTCTTCTTCTTCTTCTTCTTTCTTCTTCTTCTTCTTCTTCTTCTTCTTCTTCTTCTTCTTCTTCTTCTTCTTCTTCTTCTTCTTCTTCTTCTTCTTCTTCCTTCTTCTTCTTCTTCTTCTTCTTCTTCTTCTTCTTCTTCTTCTTCTTCTTCTTCTTCTTCTCCTCCTCCTCCTCCTCCTCCTCCTCCTCCTCCTCCTTCCTTTCTTTTTTCTTCTTTCTTTCTTAAAGCCAAGTGCCATGGTTAGTTTTCATTGTCAATTTGACACATTTTCAAATCACCTGAGATGAAAATCACACTGAAAAGTTTCCTAGATCAGGTCTGCCCATGGGCATGTCTACTGGGGACTGTCTTGTTCTTTAATTAAATTAGAAGTGCCATCCACTGTGGGTAGCACCATGCTCTAGGCTTGGGTCCTGAACTGTGAAAGGGAGCCGAGTAGTGGGTGTGTACGCACTTATTTCTCTCCACCTTTGACAGTGAATACGACGTGTTTCAAGTGCATCCTCCTGCCTTCATGAACTATAACCAGGACCTGTGAGCTGAAACAAACCCTTCCTCCCCTGTGCTGTTTCCTGTCTGGCAATTTTATCACAGCAACAGAAATGACACTAGAATGCTAAATATTCTTTGTGACCCATGCTATAATTCCTATTTGAAATGCTCCCCAAAGGCCTATGTGCTGAAGGCTTAGTATACAGACTGAAGCTATTGAGAAATGGGAGACTCTATGAGCCAGCACCCAGAAGAAGGAAGTCAGGTCCTTGGGGGGACATTGCAACCCTGTCTCCTCCCTGTTACTCTCTTTCCTTCCCGGCCACCATGAGGTGATCTGCATCCTTGGCCACATGGCCCTGCCATGGTTCCCTGTGCTGCTACAAGCCTGCAGTATCAGGAGCACACAGAAGCCACAGCCAAACAGTGAATCAGTATAAGCCTTACCTTTTTAAAAAGTTGTTTACCTTGGATATTTATCATATTGGCAGAAAGTTGACTGTTACAATTCCTAAATTCCTAATACAAGTTTTTAATTTGTAGCCTTCTACATTTCAAGTTATCATGTACAATAAAGACTAATTCTGTAAGTGAAGGAAAATGACACTTTAAGATGTTTCTGGGACTGTTTAGTTAGTGGTTTTATCATTAAATATGTAGACTTGAGATCCTACATACGTAAATACGTAGATCCCTAGGGCATACACTTTAAGAAGTTGTGCAGTGGGGTGTGCTTATATAATCCTGATGCTCAGCAGATGGACAGGCAGATCCCAGGCCTTGGTGGCCAGCTAGCCTGATGTGCCAGATGCAGGCTAGTGACAGATCCTGTCTCAAAAAGCAAGGTGGAACCAGGCATTGCTTTAAACCCAGGACTGGGGGCAGAAGCAGGGGAACCCTTGTGAGCTTGAAGCCAGCCTGCTCTATAAAGCAGGTTCTAGGTCAGCCTTGGCTACATAGTAAGTCCCTATTACAACCTGCTCCCCCAAAAGCAAGCTGGGCAGTTCCTGAAGAATGACACCCATGATTGATATCTGACCTCATATACATGTGTGTAAATACACCCCACACAACACATACACAATATATATATATATATATATATATATATATATATATAGAGAGAGAGAGAGAGAGAGAGAAAGAGAGAGTGCCAGTAGTTAATTCTTTTTTTTTTTTTTTTTTGCAAGTAGTTAATTCTGTTTCCCATCTATTACTTAAAGAAGAAAGATAGTGGTGGTGGTGGGGGTGTTCTACTACACTAGAAATCTAGGAAGTAATAAGGATGTCGTGTCTACAGGTTCCTTTCCCAGGCAATTTACCCCTCAGCAGTACATCCCAGAGGAATGGCCTAGAGCTGTGAGATCCAGCCTGAGAAGCTAGGCAAGAAGGGGCCCCCCTGTTCAGAACTTAATCACAGACCCATAACAAACATATCAATTATTTAATCTAATCCCCATATGATCCTGGGACATTTCAGAAAGGGAGCACGAGTCTTGGTGAAACTGATCGCCTGCCTAGATTGGCAAACAGCAGACCCACTTACATTTGATTCTCTGACTAAAGATAGAAGGGTCAAGAGTGGAACCCTTCTAAGAGCTGACCAGAAGCCAGCTGGTGAAGACCAGAGAGATGAGCTGACCAATCAGAACTTCCATGGGCCAAGCAAGGCAGACAGAGCTGGCACCACCATGTACCCACCACATACACACAGGACGATAACCCAGGTCCCCGCAGCTGAGTGTTCTTTTGTTAAGCCGTCACTTTCTAGGGACAGTAGAGCACATGTTCTTTGCCTGGAGCTCTACCAGAATGGATGTAAGGAAACTGCAGCGAAGACCATCCCTGGACAGAGCCTCTCGGCTGCCAGCATCTGCCACAGTAGCCTCAGATTAACAAGCAGCCCACTGGGCCTGTGAATGGGAAGCCAGCAGCAAGGATAGTTTCTTCCCCCAGGGGGTCAAACCTGAAGCAAACTACATCCTAAACTACAAGTTCATGAGAAATCTAAAGGACAGGAAGACAGGTTAAATGGCATCTTAGGGTAGATGTGCACATACATACACACACAAAACACATCGATACACAAGAGACCGAAGTATTTACCAGTCGAATGTGACTGGTATGACATCTATAAGCAACTGGTCTGATCTTTTCAAAACATTCTAAAAGATCATAAAGAGGGTAGAGCATAGGGACTATCTGAGAATAACATAGACTTAAGAAAACACACAACAAAATCATAATCCTTGATTAGATAAAAACTAAGAAACAGGCCGGGCAGTGGTGGTGCACGCCTTTAATCCCAGCACTTGGGAGGCAGAAACAAGTGGATTTCTGAGTTCGAGGCCAGCCTGGTGTACAGAGTGAGTTCCAGGATAGCCAGAGCTATACAGAGAAACCCTGTCTTGAAAAACCAAAAAAAAAAAAAAAAAAAAACCTAAGAAACAAAACTCCCGTGGGATGCACCAGCCAATCCTGAGAGGTCACGGGGAACCTTCCAGGAGAGGCAGCTGGCATCGGAACTTTTCTGGACTGGAGGAACACGTGGCCAGTATCCTTATTCTAGGCATTGATGTTTCTGCAATTGTGTTATTTTGAAGTGTCAGCAAATAAAAGCCAAACTGTGTCCACAGTAAAGGGCAATAAGTAATTCAAACATTAGCAGCTGTTGGTTCTGGCCGGTGAGTGCTCACTGTATTCGGCCCCCAGCTTCCCTGCCGTCGTGACTATTTATAATAAGATGATGATAGCGCAGCACACATTGGACTGACAGTTATCCTAAAGCCCCCTAGGAAGGAACCAAGTGAATCCTTCCTCTCAGTAAACCACACTCACTGCTCCCTCCTCTGCTGCTACAGCAGTAAGGTAGGTGATGCACCTTTAGCTTAGTGCCGGACAAAGCTGCTGCTTGGTGTTAGGGTACACACTGTACAGAGGCCCATGCCATGGTCCAGAATCCCCAAAACGATGATCAGAGGAAAAATCAGTTACACACATGCCACTGAACACCTGTTCTGAGTCATACAGTTTGCTCCCATCCTTCCTGCAATAAGGTTTAGGTGAACGAACGTGCATAAATTAAAATGCATAGCTGATACATCATCTTAGCTTAGAAGATGATACCACATCGTCTCTTAACTCAGAGCTATGCTTTTAAACAAACCCTTCTCTGTCCATTTAAAAAAAAAAAAAAAAAAAGATCAGTCTGTTCCCCTTTTTTCGGTAACTAGGATGTTAGATCCAATCAAGCCCAGGGACACAGAAGCCTGGGGACATTGCGCATTAGCAGTCTTCTGACGTACAGACTGTTCCTTCTATGCTAAATGTGTGTGAAGCAAGCAGTCGGGGACTAATGGTACATGTTGCTGCGCCAGTGTCAAAGCCAGCTGGTTCTACTGCCAGAGCCACCTGCGAGTCAATGGGAACAATCATGCACACACACAAAAAAAAATATCGCTGGCCTAGGACTTGGGAGATCTGCAGAGCTGGATGGCAAGAGAGGCTGGCTGGTGGCTGCCAATGAGCCCAAAACTCAAGCAAGAGAGGAATTTCATTACCACACTTACATAAGCTCATCCGTTAAAAACGGCCCTGGTGCAATCATATGGTAGTCATGGCGCTTATACAAGGCTACTTTATATACTATGTATATGTAAATGGCTAGTAAGTAAAATATGTTTGCTAAACACAAATGAAAGGAGCAAAAGATACTTTATATCCATGAGGCACCAGTCCTTAAAGTACCATGTATACACATGAAGTATACACAAGACTTAGGAGGTGGTGGATAGCCAGAGGCACAAAATACAAATGTACACTTAATCCGCAGGAGGCCTTATGTGGGTACCCACAAGTGCCTGTCCATCCTGGCTCTGTGTGCCTTTCATCCAGGAAACGAGTGAAAGAAAAACTCAGCAGCTATGTTTCCAGCTAAATGGCAAAAAGCAGTTCCTGACCTAACATAGGTGTCCCCAGATCGGGCTGTCTGCCCCTCAGGGAAAGAAGGGTGCAATGGTAGTGGGTGAGAGGCTTCTCATTCTAGTCCAGGCTGACCTCTTGTGGCAATCCTCTTGTCTCAGGCTCCCGAGGGTTAGGATGATAATAAGCATGAGCTGCTAGGTCTAGCTGTTTCTGAATCTCTGATGTAAGCATGGGGCAGTGGTCCAGGGAACCTTCTGTATATGGGCTTCTTGCTTGACAGCTAAGGAGGCAGAGGACATTCAAACACCATTCTCCCTTTGTGCTTGACATGATTTAATGAACAGTGTGGTCCAGATCTTTAAAGGGCAGCGGTGACTCCGGGTCTGATCCCTTGATGGACCACAGTGACAAAGAAGATGGGAGAAAAGAAAGCCAGGGACAGGGCCTTAGCCAGCTCCCATTCCCAGATTCTGACATGAGCAGGAAACAGGGAAAATAAACACACTGTGAGGAAAGGAAACTGAACGGGAAGTTTCTTCGTTAGAGGGGGAAATTTCCCTTGGTTCCTTGGGGTAGCAAGATCACTGCCATGATATGGTATACTGGAGGCTAAATTTTATTAAAATAAAGAATAAAGAGGGGGCTGGAGAGATGGCTCAGCGGTTAAGAACATGGACTGCTCTTCCGAAGGTCCTGAGTTTAAATCCCAGCAACCACATGGTTGTTAACAACCATCTGTAATGAGATCAGATGCCCTCTTCTGGTATGTGTGAAAACAGCTACAGTGTACTTACTTACATATAATAAATAAATTAATTTTAAAAAATAAATAAAGAGCTCTATGAAATGTGTGTGATAAACCACATTGTCACACAAGTTTGATTGTTGGGCAGTCTTCTGTTTAAAAGGCTGGCCAAATACCAACACTTTTGGATAGTCTACAAACAGCCTCACACCATTTCAGAACACAACTTCCAGGGCCTGCTATTACTTTGAATTGAGACTGCTATAGATTTAAATGTACTCTGGCTGAATCAGATATTCTTTTTTGTTTGTTTGTTTCTTTTTGGCTTTTCGAGACAGGGTTTCTCTGTGTAGCCCTGGCTGTCCTGGAACTCACTTTGTAGACCAGGCTGGCCTTGAACTCATAAATACACCTGCCTCTGCTTCCCAAGTGCTGGGATTAAAGGCATGCGCCACCACGCCCGGCCTTGAATCAGATATTCTTGCTCCCTGTAAATAGCCAATCAGTTTCTGAATGAACAGCTTCTATTCCAAGAAGAGAGGTTCAGATTTTAGGGTCTCATGAAATCAGAGCCCAGGAATGGGGACAACTGTACTTTCTACTTTACAAGGAGAAATGAGGGATAACTTCCAAGAACAAGAATCGCAGGTCCAGTGCCTCCTCTCTTTTCTAGAAATTACTGTCCCCCCACCAGCTCCTCCCTCCCTCCCACCCCTATACACTCCCCTCTCCCTCTCCACCTATTATTATGGTTACAGTAAGAGCAACAATGGGGGAATAGAGGAACCCTATCTTCTGGGCACTGATGATTGGCTGACCAACAAGAACTAGTAACTCTGGGTTCTATGTGTGTGAGGGGGTCAGCTATGTCTCTGAACATAGATGCATTTCCAGTCTGGGGGAACTGGAAGAAGTCTGTCTGTAGAGCTGCTGTGCCATTGGCAGAGAAGAAGCAGGTTCCAGAAACTTCTTAGTTCCCATATCATACTTTGAAAAATTCCTATACCACTGCATGTTTGAAAACCTGTCTTCTGGGCTGAGGTGATGAAATCAGATGTTAAAGTGCTGGCTGAACAAGCGTGAGGACTTTAGTGTGATCTCCAGAACTCCTGTAAAAAGCCAGGCATGGTGGCATGCACTGGTAATCTTGGCACTGGGGAGGGAGAGACAGGTGGAACACTGGTTAATCAGCCAGCAGAGGTAAATCTGCAAGATCTAAGACAGAGCAAGATCCTGGAACTAAACCAAGCAAAGGCATATGATCCCAAGAAACGATCCTTAGGTAGTATTCTGGTCTGTACACACACACACACACACACACACACACACACACACACACACACACACACACACATTTTTGTATACATTACCATTACCATTCCGGGAGGGTGTATTAGCCACATGTGAAGGGCAGAGGAAAACTGTGAAATGTGTTCTCTTCTCCCAAGGGTCGCAGGTATCCGAGTCAAGGCCTTAGGCTTTTAACATAAGCTCCTTTACCCACTGAGCCTTCCTGTCAGGCCCCACTTAAGTTCTGTCACTCTCAGCTATGATTCCCTAATTAGCCCAAAGTTCAAGCAGCCTTTACCCTCAGATTAACTGAAGTGATAGCTACATAAAACAAACAAAGTAAGCCACCAAGTCAGCCTCAATTGTGCACAATCTGTACATGCAGCACCCAAATCCACTACAACCCTACAGGTCAGGGGTGTGGCCAAAAATACCAAGCCAAACCAAACCCCAAACCAAAATAACATAAAACGAAAAGACAAAAGCTTGAATCTAAAGATGGGCCTGCCATAGTTTGGTGTCAGCAAGCCAAGGACATGGGCTTCCCCTCCCAGAAAAGAGTGGCTATACCCAGAGTGACTGCTTCCATTTAAAAGACATCTCACATCAAAAAGACACCTGTCGCCAGGCGTGGTGGTGCACGCCTTTAATCCCAGCACTTGGGAGGCAGAGGCAGGCGGATTTCTGAGTTTGAAGCCAGCCTGGTCTACAAAGTGAGTTCCAGGACAGGGTTTCTCTGTGTAGCCATGGCTGTCCTGGAACTCACTTTGTAGACCAGGCTGGCCTTGAACTCAGAAATCCACCTGCCTCTGCCTCCCAAGTGCTGGGATTAAAGGGCTTGCGCCACTGCACCTGGACAATATTTTTTTAAATTATCATGCTTATTCCTTTTGCTAATTATGGATGCAATACAACTCCTCTCTAGAAAATCCCTACATGAGAAAAAGCATGCAATCAATACTAGAGTTCCAGAAGTTCTCACCTATCTCAGACAGTCAATCAAGACTGGCAGCTTCCACAAACCTTTTCTATGCATAGATTCATGTGTCATCTCCTTTCAAATGTAGATTATTTCTGCTTGCTTTTCATCATGAACAAATTAACTAAATTTAGTTATATATCGGGTATACCCACTCACACTGTATACTTTACATCATCTACACATATATACATACACACTACTGATACACAGCTTCTAAGGCCAAACTGATTTGTTTAAAAGCTGGACTCGGGGCCAGCAGGATGGTTCAGTGGATAGAGACCCTGGTCAGCAAGCCGGATGATCTAAATCTGATGCTTCAGACCCATAGGGTACAAGGAAAGAACCAACTCCCGTGACATTCTGTACGCTGTGGTGCCCCCTCCTGTGACTCGTATACAATAAATAAATAAATAAATAAATAAATAAATAAATAAATAAATAATAAATACAATTAAAGCAAACTGGACCTTCTGTCTCATCACTGTGGAACTCTGGGTACTTCTGGTTTTATTCTTGTCACCTGAGTACTGGGGATCAGAACAGGATGGGGAGTGGACAAGGGGGGCTGGAGAGATGGCTCAGAGGTTAAGAACACTGACTGCTCTTCCCGAGTTCCTGAGTTCAATTCTCAGCAACCACATGGTGGCTCACAACCATCTGTAATGCAATCTGATGCCCTCTTCTGGTGCGCCTGGCAGCTACAGTGTACTTACATATAATAAATAAATCTTTTTTTTTTTTTAAAGATTTATTTTATTTATTATATGTAAGTACACTGTAGCTGTCTTCAGACACTCCCGAAGAGGGCGCCAGATCTGGTTACGGATGGTTGTGAGCCACCATGTGGATGCTGGGATTTGAACTTATCACCTTCGGAAGAGCAGTCGGGTGCTCTTACCCGCTGAGCCATCTCACCAGCCCCAAATAAATCTTAAAAAGAAAAAAAGGACAGGATAGCTGAACTGGTTGCTACAGCTTGTGATGCTGTCACACAGGAGACTTAAATGAATGCACTGCACTGCTGAGGACGTCCGCGTCACTGTTGGCGTTTTGTTGTTGTTGCTGCTGGTACCTTCGTCATTTTAAAATATCAGTTAGAATGAACGATTTGACTTTGCATCTCCTCTTTGGGACTTGCTTATTCTAACTCCTTCACAACTTTTCTACCAGGACCTCAAATCTGCATCATGCCTTTGCCAAAGTCCTTTGTATATTTGGAAACTTGGTATGAGATAAGTAACATCGATATTTTCCCTTGCAATTAACTTTATATGGAAACGATATGGAAACAATGTTCCATGACAATGGTCCTTAAGACATAGGGGTGCTGGAATGGAGTGAAGTTGGTTGGAGTCCAGGTGCTAGCTTATGATGTGTGGTCATTAAGGCAAGTTACTTTCCTCACTAATCTGTGTCGAGGCAGATATCTGAAAGTGAGTCCAGAATGCCTACAATCCCCTCCATGCATGCAGGACCTCAGGAGTTTCTTAACAACTGTGAACTCTCAGATCGTTAGAAAGAGCACTGTCTGAGTGGTGGGAGAGCCTCGTCTAAGCTGCGGAGCAGTATGCAGAGAGTTGATGGAGAGGAGGCTCTCTGTTGTCGGCTTCGAAGGTGGAAGGCATGGGGAGTGTGGTGTGGAGAGCTGCGCAGTGTTGTGCCTTTAAGAGGGTGCTGGCTTCTGCCTTCCGCCTTCCGCTAGCCCGATAGCGAGTGCTCTCAGGGATACAAGTCCTCAATTGGCTAAGGCTGATCATCTGGCTTGCTTATGTGGACCTATCTGCTGTCGCCACATGGCTTACTGGGATTGGTTGGCCTAGGGCTGTTTAGCCTATGGGCTGGCTTTCCCCGTGTTCTATTAGTGAGAGTCAGTTGGTCAGAGGCAGTTAGTCAAGTCAGTTAGTGAGGGCCAGGGAGCCAGGGTGAGGGAGACAGGGTGAGTTAGTTAGAGTTAGGTCAGAGTTAGACAGGGTCAGTTAGAGTTAGTCAGAGTAAGGGAGTCAGAGTTAGCCAGGGGGATTTAGGGCAGACTAGTCAGAAGAAATTCATTCAAGGTTTCCTGAATAAACTGTTTAAGGAAGAGCTTGGGGGTCGTGTCCTTCTAGCTGGGCGAGAGGCGCAGGACAGTGTGGGCCAATGAGGACTAAAAGCAGCAAGGGTGTGAACATGAAGGCCTGGCAGTCCTGAGGAACTGGGAGGAGGTTAGGCCCAGAGACATATCAGCCCAGTTTGACATCGTGACTCCTTTGCTATGACACTCCAAGCAGAAACCCTGCCCTTGGGCCTCTCACTTCTGACATACAGAACTGAGCTGTGAACAGGTTTTATGTCACCAAATTTATGATAACTTGCTGTTTCATGAGAGAAAGTCAACTCCTACTCTTGGGATTTGCTTTGGGAAGTGGTCAGATGCAAAAATGCTCAACCAAGCCTGGCGGGACTAATGGAGCCATTGCTGTCACTGCTATGGTTACTATTGCAGAATGGGACAGCAGCCTCTTCTTAAATATAGGGAGGTGAAAACTTTAAAAACAAAATTTGAGGAAATAAAACCATATTAAAGGGGATTCCGACTGCTAAAAGGTTCCAAATAAAATATTCTCTTATCTCTAGCACTTTTAAAAGGACAGACTTTAACAACGTATTCATTGGCCTTTGTATTTTATTTTATTGGGTTTTGTCTGTTATGGGGCATCAATACATTGTCCACACTGGCCTCAAATTCCTAGTGATCTCCCTGCCTCAGTCTCCTTGACCCCACATGGCTTGTGAGGATACAAACTTCTGCTTCTGTACCTGTAGGACAGGCCCTTCTTTAACTGAGCCATCTCTTCAACACTTCCCTCTCCTTTAAAATGAAAATATCTCTCGGCTCTCAGTATCCATGGGGTTCTAAATCCACAGACTGGACCATGGATCAGAAATACATGAGGGCTGGAGAGGTGGTTCAGTGATTAAGAGTCCTGGCTGTTCTTCAATAGGACCAGGTTCAAGACCAAGGCACCCACCCACATGGTGGTTCACAACCATCTGTAACTCTAGTTATTGGATGCCTAATACCCTCCTTCCAGCCTCTGTGGGCACTGTACACACATGGTACATAGATAAGTGCTCAGGCACACATCAAATAAAAATTTAAAAGTAATTTAAAAAATATTTCAGAATAGCAACAGCACCTGGAGTGGGTGGGCATCACAGAATGCCCTTCTTGTCATTATTCCCTGAATGGCTCCTGTAATAAAATATTTCCACAGCGATTACAATACTTTAGGTAGCACAGAGATCCACAGACACTTCCCTGTGTACAGGAGAATATGTACTTCTCAGACGCAGACACACAAGTGCACAGGGACTTGGGTGGTCTTGGAACCACACCCCTCCGTTTTGTCTACACTGGAGGAATACTGTGGTCTGACCTGGAGCCCTTGTTCCGTAAACAGAAGTGAGGCTGAGGCAGAGGCCAAGCCTGGTGATGGAGGCCTGCTGCCTCCTCTTGATGCTTAGCAACAGAAAGGTCACAGCTGGTGGGGATGTGGCCTGGTGAGGTGTAAGTGGGAGGGACTCTGACCGAACTCAGTTGTGAATGTGAGAGAGTCTCGGATGGAAGACTTGACCACTTCCAGACACCAGGAACATGGTAAGTAAGGCCATTGGGTGAGGACACAGGCCTCACCACTACAGATGGGAAGTGCCAGTCCTGAATTCTCTCCCCTTGGAGCAGCCCTTAGAGTGATCACAACTGTCCAGAAACTGGACTCTCTTTGGGAAACAGCATTAGACTCCTTCTCTGAGCTACTGGCCTGGCCTCACCTCAAGCGACACAAACCCTGGCCAGAGGGAGGCACCTCGCCAAGTCTTGTCCTGCTGGGCTGCTGGATACCATCCACTTAATCATAGGGGCTAGTCATCATACAGCATGTAGCTCAGGCTGGGCAAGAGTTCTGCAGTAGGATTTTACCTGTGAACCCTAGAAACAAAGATTTGTTTCCTCTGTTCAGATCATCACATCTCTTTAAAAACAACAACAACAACCCATAGGCAGGAAAATGATACAGACGCAGAGAGTGACAGAGCAGAAAAAGGACATACTCCTGGATACAGCCATGCCTGAAATCCATCCACCTTGGCTTACTTCAGTCATATGGACCATCAGTTCCCTTTTCACTGACAGTAGTTCACATTGAGTGCTTCTCCTGCATCCAGAGTTCTGACCAGGCATTCAGCTGAAACTGAGAAAGACTATGCTGTTTGTGAGAGTTTCAAGATGTCTCCGAAGTAAAGACTAGGCACTAGAGAAACAGGTGACTGAAACCCCGGCTGCTCTAGCTGAGCTCCAGCACCTCCAACACTACTCTGTGCACAGGAGGTCTCTGAGAGGCATTTCTAACTTATCTACAGACAAGAGTAAGAAAGTCACAGTCCAGGGAAGTGACTCTGTGGTTAAAGGACTTGTGGAGCAACTGGAGTTTAGATCCTTAGAACCCGAAGAGATGCCAGATGAGAATAACAACCTGCATCTAATTATGGCCTTGGAAGGCAGAGACAAGGAAGAATATTGCTACTGAGCTCCTTGTCAGTCTCTCTCTCTCTCTCTCTCTCTCTCTCTCTCTCTCTCTCACACACACACACACACACACACACACACACACACACACACACACACTGGCAACCTGGAGCAGGGCTAACCTACTCTGTAAGCAGACCAGATGCAGCATTACTAGCCCTCCCTGTCTCTCTCCACAGACGAAATGCCTACAGATAGAGTTAAGAAAAAAAGCCCATGCCTGATGCTTGTACAACATGAGGACGCTGTATAATTCACTCCACAAGGCCTTTGAAAGCAGCGGGATATCCCTCTCCGCTCTTCAGCTACTCCCCACCCCCAGATCTTTCCCACGTGTGCGTCTCTCTTCACCTCTCATCTAGAGCATTATTCATCTTCCCAGGACACTCCTCATCATCCTGACTCTATCCCTCAGCCCTGCTTCCTACAAGCGCCCCCGATCCTGGACGAGTACACCCAGCATCCTTTTCCTCTGCAAGCTAAAGATCAGAACTGCACACACTTGCACTACAATGGCTTTCTCCACCACATGTACAAAGACAGAGAATTTGCTAGCACATAGATTCTAAAACCGTCCCTTCTAAACAAAGAAGGAAACAACGTGTTCCAGGAATGCTTTGCTCTAGGAACCCTAGAAGAACATGCACAGCTCCGTCTAACAGACCTGAGATCGGACCTTGTGTCACAGATCTGCACCACCAGATAACTTCACAGTGGCAAAGTCTTCCTAGCACACCGGGTCCTTCGAAGCACTACAGAACAGCCCTGCTGGGAATGAGATGTTTGCACTCTCTGGGGTCTCATCCACACATGTCACTGAGGATCCTCCACAGTGGTGGGCCTCGCCACAGAGGAATATGGATCAGCAAGGCCCAACGCCTTTGCCTCTGGTGAATCTTGATGTCACTTTGTCTGACTTTTTCAAGAAGCCCCAGGACCAGAAGAAATCAAGACAAACACTGCCACTGATCCAAGCACCAGTTGAAATTTAGTTATTCATGCCAGGTTAACAAGTTGAGAAATTCTTACTGATTTACTGATTTCGAAACCTGGGGAATCAGACCTGGGGCCTTGTGTATGATTGTCAAACACTCAGCCTGAGGTTTTCTGAAAAAGAATCTCACTAATGTAGCCCAGGCTAGCTAGACTGCATTACTCATGATCCTCTGCCTCTGCAATTTATAGATGTGGGTCTCTAAAATAATTTTCCAAGAAGAAACAGATATTGACACCTCAAGACTATAAACAGAATAATCAGCCCAGCTGGCCTGGGATAGAGAGTTGACTCCCTGAAGTGTGGGACTTTGGGTACTAAAATCAGAACATTCCCTTGGCAATTTAGGATGGGCCTTCTGCCCTATGTGCCTATCACTCTTGGCTAACAACACTGAATAGCAGGAGAACCCTGAAGAGGGATACATAAGAACATTGAGAACAAGTTCCTTAGAAAAGACTGCTTTGCTCATGAAAGATCTGGTTTCTGTGTCATTGGTCCACAATGACGTCACTGGTCAGTTTCCGAAGCCTAGGCTGCATGAGCAACAGAGACTTCCAGCCAATGACTCTGGGAAATGCTGCAAACCTACAGCAGTGAATACACTTTATACAGCACATTCAGCACGTCCCAAATATACTGCACCCCACAAGCTTTTTTATCTCTCCCTGAACACACTTGGAAAATGGTGGTCTTATCCAGAAAAACATCAATAGCAAGCAAGAAACCTATTTCAGCCAGTCACACACCTACCTCAGGAGTCAGTACAATTGAGCACAGTCTCCTCATGCTCGATGAAAAGCAGGCTGTAACCCAAGCGAAAGCAGTATCAGGCCAGTGAGATGGCTCACTGGGTAAAGGCGATTATTACCAAACGTGACCCATGTTCAATCTCCGGACCTATTCAGTGGAAGGAGAAAACTGACTCCCACTTGTAAGTTGTCCTCAGATTTCCACCCATGTACCATGGCACATGCTGCACGCATACCCACAAATGGCAGATAAATAAAGTAAATATTTTAAATCAGTGTCACATCCCACAGTTTTAATAAATGACTGCACTCTATCCACAACTTCAAAGGATGACTAGAACCAGTTAGAACTAATCAAAATAGTATTGACTAAAGACTTAAAACACAATTGAGCAACATCATGTGGATGTTGTGCAAGACAGGTGTCCTTCATTCCTTCAACAAACCAGGCATTAGGCCAGATCTAGCTATATAGCAGTAAACGAGAAATAAACAAGGTCTCAACACACTTCCACTTGGGGCTTCCAAGGTACTTCAGCAGGTACCTAACCAAACACAGTGGTAAGACACGCAGGGGCACCTGGGAGGGCTCTTGATCCAGCTTCCTAACATGTCCACAGAGGGCTGGGCGTCAGAGGGCGTCAGAGGTGAAATGGATAGGCTTGGAACAGTATGCTCAGGAGCATCCTGCTGGGGAGAGCATCCTCATAGGCGATGGCCTGGGTGTGAAAGAACTCAGAGCATCCCTACAGGTCCAAAGGTCACAGCTTGAGCCACCAGAGTACCTCGGGTCCTCCATGTGCCATGACTGACATCATTAACACCCATATCAAGGAGCATGATGGCACCAAGAGGTAGAGCTGCCTGACCCTTCCTAGGCCAGGAAGAGCCTGGTGTTTTGTACTTGAGGAAACTTCATGAGTGCCTTAGACCCCTGAAGGCTTGCACCTGCACCTGCACTTCGTCATCAGACTGGCAGGTTGCTCGCGTCCTTTCCCTCCGCTTCAAGCATTAGAGGAGTATGGAATGATCCTAGTTTAATAGAGCTTGGTGTTTTTACAAGAGTCTTCTACAGCCACATGCTCTGTCCAGGGCAGGCCGTGGCATCCATACATGAACGCGTGGGTGCTGTCCCCAGGAGAGCAAAATGCAGCATACCATGTCCCCACCAATGGGATGGGGTCACCTAGGATGGACACTTACCCCTCTGAAATTCCAGGCTTTGGGAGAGGGAAACATGGAGAAGTTGTTCTGCCTCGGCCGCTTGGGTCTAGAAGAGAAAAGAAAAGGCCAGTGTTCAGGGATGAGACGCACAGGGGAGGTGGCTGCCACTCAAAGAGGAACAGATGGCCTGGGGCACGAGGCAGACCACTCCTTCAGAGACTTTGGCAGCTATTTTCATACCACACCCCAGCTTGACCCCCCCCCCAAGAGAAAAGTTCCACAGCCCCACAGAAAAGTCAACCTTTTATCTCGTGAAAATTAAATCTACAGCTAAACCCAGATGCAACCAAAAGCCAGACCCGATGCCCAGGATCTGCCTTTATTTCTGGTTTTTTGTTTTGTTTTGTCTTGTTTTGTTAGTTTTTTGAGACAGGGTTTCTCTGTGTAGCCCTGTCTGTCCTGGAACTCACTCTGTAGACCAGGCTGGCCTCGAACTCAGAAATCCGCCTGCCTCTGCCTCCCAAGTGCTGGGATTAAAGGGGTGCACCACCACAGGCCAGTGGTGGGAGAAAAGATGCTGCAGGATCCAAGGACTGGGGTCAAGACCAGTTCCACGGTGACCTTGGGCAGCTTCCCTAACTTCCCCCAATCTTCAGTCTCCAACCTGGAATGGGATGTGAAAAGCTCTCACCTCCACAGGGCTACCCTGAGTTTAGTTCTCCCTGGCTCACACTGAGTACATGTTAGCTCTAAAGACCTGTGCAGTCTACAACAGGAAGGTCAAGGTTTTAGGAATGGGGATACAGCTGAAAGCAAACACAGTCCCTGCCCTCCTGGAAGCTCAAGTTAGGAACCCATCAAGGATACTGAGAACAACACAGCAGGGCACAGGGGATGTGAGGGCAGGGTTAGGGGGGTTGGAGATAATGGTGAGACTAGCTACTACTTTATATGGACAGGGCAGGCTTCTCCAAGAAAGGAATGATTCAACACAGACCTTCAAAGAATGGAGAGAGTATGCCATGTGTCCTGGATATCCAAGGTCTGGGGCAGGTGGGAAATGTTTGGTGCAGCTAATGAGATGCAAGGGTCAGGTAGAGAGTGGACAGAGAATGCAGAATCACAGCAGCAAGAACCAGAGAGTTAGATTTTAGTCTAGGTGAGATGCAGTCTCTGAACAGAAGACACACTAAGTCTACGTTTTCAAAGGACGGACCTTAATGCAATATGAAGAAAGCTCTAAGAAACAACACAGGACAGGACAAAGGTGAGACGGTCTTGCAGCGACCCTGATGAGGAATGGCAAGAACTTGGGCCAACCAACACCACCGTGGCAGAAGGCATCAGATGGGAGACAGGTGAAATAAACAAATTAAAGATGATCCACAAATTCCAGACCCAACTGGGAACAGAGAGAAGGTCTAGGGGGAGAACAGATATGGGACAGAACCCATAAGCAGACACATACACTTGAAGGGATAGAGCCCTCAGGGTGGAGCTGAGGATGTACAGCTGGATACAAGGGCACAGAGCATTCTTGAGTAGTTGGTCTACAAACACAGGAAGAACCCTGCCAAGACAAGAAAACACTTGAGGCAGGGAACAGTGTGTGTGTGTGTGTGTGTGTGTGTGTGTGTGTGTGTGTGTGTGTGTGTGTTGGGTGGGGGAGGGGTCAAATGACAGCCATCCTTCAAGTTAGTCAGTGGAGCACAGTCAGAACAGAGACATCTTTATATTGGCAAGAGGTCCCCAGTGACTTGCCATGAGGCTCTTAGTGGTGCTGAGAATAAGAGCCAAGAGTTCCTTGTTCAACAGTGAGGCAGAAGTGTTATTTGTACAGAATGGGAATTGATTGAGATCCTAGTCCAGTGAAACTATGACCTCCTTGAAGCAGGCATGTTGTCTGTCTTTTTATGACCCACTTAGAGAATGGAGAAGCCACATAGACAAATCAGTATCTGAAGACTTTCCTGAATGTTCCTGATACCTGCTGTCAGGCAGCCCAGGCCAACAGTGCTCCCCGCTCTGGCAGTGAGGTGGTGAAGATAGTAAGAAATGGCACAGCTAAAGGGCTACTCCTCTCCCTTAACCACAGTGCACACAGTATGCCAGTGTCTGAGCCATTGGTGTTCTCACCTCATTACCGGGGCATACATGGCACCCCAAACTTCAAACACAGAAGCCAGCCATGACCTGCTGGAATCAATAGAAACCATGGGATATTTTATAACAGAGTTGTTTGAAAATATACTGTTGGAAACTTTTTATTTAAATATCCAGAGGCTATGAACGATGATTCTGAACCATTTGGGGACACTTTTAGAAGCTGACGGGTGGCTCTCCCTCCATCCCTCCAACTGTATCCATCTGAAACCGCAACATGTCTGCACTGTGAGAGGTTTCCTTGTATCCTACGGAAATCCACATCCTGAGCCTGTAGAGGTCAACAGCCTGGTAGAGCAGCTTCAGATCCCTCCGGAAAGAATCATTAGTTTTCTACTCTTTAATCAAGCAACAGCAGACTGTCATTTAAAAAAAAAAAAACAACTCTCCTGGAGAGCCCCCAGTTCTTTCCTGAGAGTGTGTGTTTTTCTAACCAGGACTCCGGGTTCGGACTCTACCTTCCCATGAGTCCCCTGGAGAGCTGTCCCCAGTCTGTGTGGAATAAGATACCAGATCGCTTTGCTCAGAAGGAAAACAAGGAATCTGGTCCCCAGCACCTGACCCTCAACAGCACTGGCTTTCAGCCTGCACAGATGGGGACCCTCAGCCCCTCTATTGTAGACAGCTAAGGTTTCCTTTTAGCAAACCAACCCTTGCAGAGTGCTTACTGCGTGCCAGGTACTGTGCTAAGAGCCTATCAAACATTAACTCATTCTGTCTTCAAAACAATAAATAGACACTGTTGGTCTCCTTACTTCCCAAAGGAAGAAACCAAGGCTTTAACAGGTTAAATGATTTGCTCCAAAGCACAAAGCTAACTGATGCCAAAGCCAGGATTTGAACTCAGACAGTTCTCATTCCATGGCGCACAAAAGAAACACTTGATAGAACCAATGCAGAAAGAATTGTGAATTGTGAAAATACTACCAAAAGCAATTTACAGATTCCCTGCCATCCCCACCCAAACCCCAGTGGCATTCCTCATTGACCTAGAAAAACAAAAACAGAAACCTGGAAGTTCATACAGAAGCAGGAAGACTCCAAATGGTCAAGGCCAACCTTGGCAGAAATAATAGTGCTGTAAGTTTTACAGTGTCCAATGTCCTTATAATATGGAGTCACCGCAACAAGAGCAGCATGTTAGAGACTCAGAGCAATGGAACAGAACAGCCAGAAATAAGCATACACCGCTACAATTACATAACATGAAAATGCGTATGTATCTATTGAGAGGGTATGCCAGAGTATAAAAATGGAGGACACAAGGTAACTTGTAAGAATTGGTTCTGTCCTTCCAGCAGGGCTAAACTAAGCCACAGGGCTCAGGAGCAAGCCCCTTTACCTTCTGAGCCATCTTACTAGCCCCAAGACTTCAAGATATAAACTCAGGCAAGGACTTTCTGAAAAGGACTGTGGTAGCACAGAAAATGATCCCAAGGGGAGTTGTTAGATAGCTCAGTGGTTAAGAGCATAAGCTGCTCTGCGGAGGACCTGGGTTTGGTTCCAAGCACTGACTTGGTGACTTACAGCTCTCTATTAACTCCAGGTACAGGGAGTCCAAAGCCCTCTTCCGCAGCAAGCACACATGTAGTATACATACATACATGCAAGCACTCAAACATACACATAAAATAAAAAACATCTTTAAAAATTGAAAATTGAGAGTATGCAAAACTTAAAAGATTAGCAAAGAACAATCTCTTAAAGAGGAGACCATCTTCAAAAGGGGCCCTAGCCAGTACCTACAAATGCTTAGTACCCAGGGATGGGGAACACACAGACATACAGACACACACACACACACACACACACACACACACACACACACACACACACGTGATACAATACAAAGACATTAGTCTTACAGATTTTCTTGCATCTGCAAATGAAGACCCATGAAAGCAGGGAGTGTCTGCAAGCAGGAGGCTGAGGCAGGATTGCTTGAGGTTGGCTCAGGGCTAAACCTTATTTAAAAAAAGACTGATGAGCCGGGCGTGGTTGTGCCCGCCTTTAATCCCAGCACTCGGGAGGCAGAGGCAGGCAGATTTCTGAGTTCGAGGCCAGCCTGGTCTACAAAGTGAGTTCCAGGACAGCCAGGGCTATACAGAGAAACCCTGTCTCGAAAAAGAAACAAACAAAAAAAGACTGATGAACTTTTCCAAATGCACCTAATACTTCATTTAAAGTATAGTTTCATGTTAATTTTTATTCTCTCTCTCTCTCCCTCTCTCCCTTTCTCTCTCTTTATTCTTTAAAGACAGGAGACGGAGTCTGGGGTTAGCCTGAGATCCACACACTTCTCAGCCAAGCACCAAGTGTTGCAATTACAGACAGGCACCACCAAGCCCGGCCATTTTTTTTTTTTCCCTGCAGAGGCCTGGGACAATTCCAGGGCCTCATGCACTCCAGGCATGTTCCAAAACTGACCTACATTTCCAGCCCTTTAAAAACTTTCATGGCTGACTTTTCTGAATATTTTAAAGGAATTTAGAGCAAGTAATTCTTAGAAAGTAATTTTTAAATCATTCTTAGAAAGTATGTTTTGAATCACCCTGAAGGTCTGCGGAGCTGACTTGGCAGTTAGGAGCATTTAAGGACGCAGATTCGTCAGATGGCTCATAACTGCCTGTAACGTCAGCTCCGGGGGATCTGACGCCCTCATGGCCTCTGTGGGCAAGCATGCACACACACGCACACCCGCACGCCCACAGCCACGCCCTGCTTATAGATAAGAAATAAAGTAAGTATTAAAAATACTTAAGTTACCTTGTGTCCTCCATTTGTATACTCTGGCATACCCTCTCAATAAACACACATTTTTATGTTATGTAATTGTAGCGGTGGATCTTATGTAAAAATAATATAAGGAAAAAAGCAAACGTGTCAAACTATATCTAAATGATAAACAAAAAGGAGGTAAGCTCAAGTCCCACGGCCTGACCCTCTCCTACTTCCTGTGGACCACCTGTAAGAGTCTCTGTCACTCTCCTTCCCTGGCTGGAACGCCTTGTCTGGCCTCAGTGGGAGAGATGCACCTAGTGCTGCTGTGGCTTGATGTGCCAGGCGGCGCACATTCATGGCAGGGCCTCCCCTTCTCCTCAGAGAAGGAGAGGGAGCAATGGAAGCAAGAGGGTTGTGAGGGTGGGTCTGGGAGAAGAGGGAGGGGCTGTGATCAGATGCAAAGTGAATAAATTAATTAATGAATGAAAACAAGTGTCACTATTTGGGTTTTGTCCAAGAAGGGAGGAATAGAAGAAACTCTTTCTATTTCATTCAATACTATGCTGATCAGCAGCTAATAAATCAGCAGGTAGGTGGCCCAACATGTGCACAACCAAAACCCTAAAACTGAGTCCTTAGAATGGGCGTTTCTAATTAATGCTCTCTTGCTCCTAGCAATTAAAACACCACAAATTCTCAAATTAGCCAGCATCACTTAAGGCAGTTTATTGACTCTGATACAGGACCCACCGCAGTCTCCAGGGTAATTAGAAGCTCCACAAACGCTCTTCTTGGCAGTGACTGCGGCCACACATAAAAACTTATGTCAGCGAGTTAGGGTGGTGAAGCCTAGCCTGAGGCGGGCTTGCTGGAGCTCACGTAGAGAGGAGAGGGATGTGAGCGTCCAACGTGAAGACAGGCCTGGGGCAGAGGCAGGGGCATGAGCCAAGGCCAGGCCTTCAATAGCCAATGTTTGTAGGTGGCTGGTGACCTGCTGCTCCCCACCCCCCATAGCAGCCTGTGATGGAAACAGTGAGGGGATCTTGGACCCGTAACAAACAGCAAGCACCTCCTCAGGGCCTGGTCACCCACTCAGGCAGCTGGGATGTGTCACCCACTCAGGCAGCTGGGATGTGGGGGGAGAGGGTGTGAAAGGGGCCGGGGTATGAGCTAGAGGCTAACATTTTTAGTATTTTCATGGCATTAACGTGCTGGGGTAGGCCAGAGGTTGACATCAGGACATCGTGCTCTGTCACTGACCACTTTATTGTTTGAGACAGGTCCTAGCGCTAAACCTGGAACTTAGTTATTAAGTTAGCTGGCCAGTGAGTTCATGGTATCCACTTTTAGCTTCTTCTCCTTCTTACTGGTGCTATAGGCACATGCTAGTCCACTGCTCCCAGCTTTTACATGGGTGCTCATGCTTGCAGGGCATCACGTTATCCCGAGACCTCTCCCCAGCCCCAGTGGTGTTCCTTTCAGGCTAATTAACTCCCTAGATCCTCATAGGACCCTATGGACTAAGGCAATAACAGTGGACAGGTGGTAGCTGGGGGATTGGGCTTCAACATGTGCATAACCAGGCAGTCCCATTCCAGGTACCTAAGAAATAAGTATTTTTCCTGGCCAGTTAACCAGAATATATTAATTGTGTATCATTTACCAAATATTTCTACCAAACACAGCCTGCCTGAATGCATAGGGCAGTGCAAAGCTGTTCCCCTGGGCACCTCATCTTCCAGCTGGGAGAGAGAAGGGCCAGTGCTTGATCAGGGTTACTATAGTTATCACCATGGCAACCTCACCTAATTGCCCAAGCAGAGATGCTCCTCCCAGCCCCTCTGGGACACAGCTTGATTCATGGACCCAGCCAGCCCTTACAAGTTCACCCTTCACCTGCCCCCCCCACCCCGACTTGCTCACACTTTCATAAGATTGTGACCCCCGGTTCCCTGGATGTACCGGGACCAGGCTGTTGGACAGGTGGGGTTCATGGAAAGACCAGGTAGAGAAAAGAGAGCTGCTGAGAAGGCAGCTGACACCCCCTCCCATGCCCTAGCCTGACCCTGCAAAAGGACAGCACCCTTGCCAGGAAGAAAGCACAGCTCTGAAGTGAGCAGAGGGGACAGCTGAGCATGACAGGGAGATGTGGAGGTTGTCACTGGGGAGCCCCAAATCTTGAAGAATCATGTGGATACACTGTATCTCTGAATAGATTTTTTTTTTAAATCACATATCCTTGAGTAGTCCAAATTACCCTCAAATCCAATTTTCATGTCTCATCCTCTTCAGTAGCTGGGATTATGTGCATGTCCCTAGCTCGGATGGTCATAGCTTTTCCTAGTCAAAAATATCACTAAATAAAACACATTTTAAGAGACTAGAGCCATGAATGAGTTTTCCAAAGCTGTCAAGGTCAAGGAAGAAACAATTTGTCTTAAAAATTCTTAAAAAGCCAATTCCATAGTAGTGATTTCTCAGGGTGAAGACTAATTCTGCTCTTACCAAGTCATGTACTCCCTGAATCATACTTCCTATTACATATTCCTGGAATATGAAACTTTATGATTCATATACATTAATTTTATAATCATAAGATACTAGTTGGTTTCTTTTGTGTGTGGGGGGGTGTTTTTGTTTTGTTTTGGTTTTGGTTTGGGTTTGGGTTTTTTTGAGACAGGGTTTCTCTGTGTAGCTCTGGTTCTCTTGGAACTTGATCTATAGACCAGGCTGAAACTGAAAGAAATTCTCCTGCCTCTGCCTCGGGAGTGATGGAATTAAAAGCAGGAGCCATGCCAGGTGTGGTGGCGCATGCCTTTAATCCCAGCACTCGGGAGGCAGAGGCAGGCGGATTTCTGAGTTCGAGGCCAGCCTGGTCTACAGAGTGAGTTCCAGGACAGCCAGGGCTATACAGAGAAACCCTGTCTTGAAAAACCAAAAAAAAAAAAAAAAAAAAAAAAAAAAAAAAAAAGCATGAGCCAGCACTACCCTGCTTGTTTTTTTTTTTTAAAAAACTGGTCATATGTAGCTGGAAGAAGAAACCTACCCACTAAACAGTAACAAACACTGCCCACTTTCCCTAGTAAAACAGAAATCTAAAGAAGCGAGTACCTCTGCTTTCATAGAGCCGTTTTTAAAGGTAACAATGAGTGTGGGCAGACAAGAGATGTTGGTACTGGGCCTCAGAGTTTTGACTATATAAACCAGTGATTCTCAACCTTCCTAACGCTGAGACCCCTTAAGTATGGTTGTTGTGTCCCCCAACCATAAAATCATTTTCATTGCTACTTCATAACTGTAATCTTGCTACTGTTATGAATCATAATGTAAATATCTGTGTTTTCCAATGGTCTTAGGTGACTCCTGTGAAAGGGTCATTTGGGCCCCAAGTGGTTCACAACTCATAGTTTAAGAACCTTTGCCATAGACTATCAGAACATTCCCACGCGTCATCTGGTAGCAATTTAAGGAACACTTTCCAAGAGGATGGAAATAACCCAGAAGCTCAACCTTAACATTAATCTCTGTAACACCATGATCTTAAACACATACACAGCCCTTCAAATGGCTCCTCCCACGTGACTCTAGACAGAGAAGCCAGATAACTAACTAGCCAGCAATGGGGACTGATCGCTAAGGTTAAACCTGGTGAATAAGGAGGAAAGTAGCAAGAAGACTCCAACCCCAGTGTGGACATCTGGATCCATCTTCACCTGGCGCCTTCACTATACATGGGCTCTCACCCAGACGCACAGCTGAGCAAGCGAAGACACAGGTGTCAGACAGCTGGGCCTCAAGAGGCTGGGACAGATTCTCAGGCTATTCTTCTCAGGTGACAGATTATTGTCTACCTCGGAGGCCAAGCACTCCATAGTGGGGCCTGCTGGACCCTGTCCATAGGGTGCCCACACTAAGGGTGAGACCATCTCTTCAAAGACGTCTTTCCCTAGGAGCTGCACCTTCCCAGGGTTCTCAGTCCTGTCCCCACTGCCAGGAATAGGGAAGAGAAAAGGCACAGAAGCAAGAGTGGAATTGTGCTCTCAGACAAGCACCTTGCTAACAGTAAAGTAAAACAGTCACCCTCCAAGGGCTATGTGTGATTCCCATCACCCCAAAACGCATGAGGATGGGAACCCACCCATGTGCACAGGTACTCTAGTTCATCATCTACCCCACAGGGAGGACAATGGCACCAACTTCAGAGAGTTTAGCTGCTGAGTGGATTAAGTAACGCCATCTGCAGAATATGAAGGACAAATAAAGATAGCTATTGTGATGATTAACCCACATACCACTGGCCTATTACCTATAGGCTGCACAGAGGTGAAAAGGACCTGAAATTTGTTGTTCTATTTAAGCCTGACATCTAAGTAGACATGGAGATACTGAGGGGTGATAGGATAAAGGACCTGGCAGATCACACAGGAAGGAAAACACCACCTGCCAAGCTCCAAGTCCAACCAGCTGCAGTGAAGGCTTGTGTCCACTGCATAGCCTTGTCCTGGAAATCCAACACAGCCTGTGGCTGGCTGCCTGTGGCTGGCTGCCTGTGGCTGGCTGCCTGTGCCTGCCACTTCTTCCTGTAGAGGGTGATGTGTGGTTTTCCTAGCTCTGAGGTTACTCATTCACTCCCCGACTCTCCACCAAGCAAGTGAATGTTTGTCCCTGAAGAAATCTGACCAACAGGAAAAACCAGTAACTGGCACTGGCACTGGCACTGGCACAGTTACGAAGAGCAATCCCCACCATCCCTTCTGTTTACCAGAAATACAATGGCACGGTCTGTTGAAATGAGACAGAACCATGAAAATGAATATCTATACTGGAACATCCAGCACCTTGCAAACACATGCTAACATCCACACAGCTGTTTTATTTTTCTATCTAGCTTTTGATAACCATATGCCACTTCAATGATGGTACCTTTTCAAGTATACCTTGAGAGGTGAAGCCATGGCAAATCTTCCTCAAAGGGTCATCTTGGTCTTTGGAGCATGAAATCTGGGGTAGAGGTATTTAATTCCCATCACCAGACAGAAATATTAATGAAGCCATACTGCAAACCATGCAGGAAGATGGATGGGTGCAAGGACCACAGCCATAATTCCTCCTTAGTGAATCCCCAGCTTGTCACCCCAACCAAAAACTAGCTGTGTGTTTCAGCAGGATACATAAACCTGAGCTTCAAGCTGGCAATTTAGTAAAATAACGTCTGTCTTCAGGTATCCATATGAAAATTCAAACTGTGAGAGATCTGGAGGACCCTGGGAGAACAAGGCTGAAGCACTAACACTGAGAGGGATCGCATGGTTGTGGTGAGAGGCTTGGACCTTCGAAGGGGCCCCTCTTTTCAGCTCTCCCCGCTCTCTTGGCAGGCATTGCTGCGGAGACCACCTGCTGCTTGTCAACCACAGGCACATTCCTCTGCTGAGGAAGAATCTTTGCCTTGCTCTCAAAGATTCAAGAAAGGGCAAACAGGAGCTCAGCAGATGAGCTGGTGACCCTGCCTAGCCAAAGGCAATGACGCTTCTAGAATTAAGGCAAAGACATCTGTCCTGGTGAGCATCGGAACTGATGAAGCGCAAACTCAATGCGGCCTAACGCCAACCACAGAAAGAAGCTAATCCGGAAATACAGTTGGAAAGAAAAATCCCTGCTAACATGGAGACACCTGTATGCAGCCATTTCTGAGGGCATTGCTTGCTGTCAAAAAAGCCGGGCATGGTGGCGCACGCCTTTAATCCCAGCACTCGGGAGGCAGAGGCAGACGGATTTCTGAGTTCGAGGCCAGCCTGGTCTACAAAGTGAGTTCCAGGACAGCCAGCGCTACACAGAGAAACCCTGTCTCGAAAAAACAAACAAACAAAAAAAAAAAAACCCAAAAAACATAAAAAAAACAACAACAACAACAACAAAAAACCTAAGCCTTCTATTAAAAGTAACTTAAGCAAATGTGTAAGGCTTTCTGCACCAGGTACCCAAAAAATTAGTTTTGTTTCTTTGCGAAAGAAGGCTTTATAAAAGAAGCAAGTGACAAAGCGGGAATGGTGCCAGAGGTCACTGTACCGTGCCTTGCACAGTGCCTGACATTTGGTAAGTATTGGCTACATGCATGATGGGGCCCATTGTCATCTGCCTCTTTCTGATCACCCTACAGGAGTGGGAGTCTGAAGCCCTCTGCAACCTCCTGTGAGGGTATATAGCTTGACCTCTCTCCCAGAGGAACTTTAACACAACCACCAAACTCATAACCACACTCATTTAGATAAAACAATTCAAAGCAATTAAAGCCATTCAAAATACAGTAATTAGAAGAGAGAAGTTAGGGAGAATGAATGAACAAGTGCTTTAAAGATATGTAAAAAGTCTTGCCAGGACAATTTCTCGCCATCTATGAACATGGTCAGCAGAAGATTTCTGGGATTGTCAATATAGTATGATAAGAACTAGAGCCTGTAAATAGCCTTCTACAGTAAGCAGAAGGGAATTTAACTAAAGTTAAATACAGAGATATATAAATAGTGAGGCCTTTGATCTTAAAAAATAATTAGGTCAAAAGCAGGAGGCAGGGAGCCTAGCTTATGCCAGACATCAACTTAGGCCGTGAGAATTAGATATAGAAAAAGAGACATACCGCAATATGTAGCCACAGAGATATTACTCTCCATAGTAGGGAGAATTCAAGTTTACACAAAATGTATAAATAATTTAGGCCTTGATCTCATGAAGGTCGGGACAGGAGACAGTAGAAGCACTGTCTCAACACATAATATTTGTTTAGATTGCTCTAATTGCTTTGAATTGTTTTGATTATCAAAATGAGTTTGGTGGTTGTGTTAAAGTTCCTCTGGGAGAGAGGTCAAGCTATCCCCTCAATGATTTCTGGTTACTGGACCATGGACATGCTATTTTGGAGAAAGTCTTTGTATTTTGTGTTGACAGGAAAGGAGAATAGGCTCTGGACCCCTTCCAGGGTGATATGGATCAGATATGACAGGCAAAGGCCTCTTGAAGATTTCAAAATTTTGAGAAAATCAAACAAGACAGGTTGTGAGATTCATACGTTACAGAATATACAGCTTTGGCAAGAGTCATCCTCAGAGATACTGAACTGACCTCCTGGAACTCTTGCTTTCTGATACTGCCCAAAACAGCTTTGGCGATTGCTGCTGATTCCAGATCATCTCACCTTATCCAACCTTTCAAACAGGCCCATTCAGAACTCCAGTCAAGCCCTGAGCCTTCTAAGTATACAGAGAATGGATAACAGATGCTAAAGCTAGCTTTCTTAAGTCTAACTAAATTTCTAATTTTCCTTCTCCTCCCCATCCTTTTAAAGAAATGCCATTATGTAAATTACAAAGCATTATATACAATTAAAATCCAGTCCATCTCAGAATGATTATAGAATACTTTATTTGACTAGAGACATGTCTGCTCCTGACACTACCCCCTTCACAGTTCAAAGAAGATGTGGCACCTATTTACCTCCAGGTGAGTTGCTTATCCTGGAAAGGTAGTCACTGGACAAAAAATTGCCTATTTCATTTACAGACAAAAGACTGTCCAAAATGGACACATTATGTACAATAGTCGACTGATAGCTCTGCCAAGACAAGGTAAAAGTTTATAATTCTGCTTTACAAAGGTCTGTCAGATGATCCTGGGCCAGAAGACTGAAGACTGATGCTCCAACATTTTTGAGGAATGGGAGACTGTCCAGTCACCTGTCTCTACAATTTTTTTTTTTTGGTTTTTTTGAGACAGGGTTTCTCTGTCTAGTCCTGGCTGTCCTGGAACTCACTTTGTAGACCAGGCTGGCCTCGAACTCAGAAATCCGCCTGCCTCTGCCTCCCAAGTGCTGGGATTAAAGGTATGCGCCACCATGCCCGGCTACATTTTTTTAAGTTTGAGATGCTGTGTTTGGTGCTTCTTATATATCCAGATAATGTTTAATTCATTCTCATATTTCTGACGGGGTTGAAGACTAATTATAGTCCCATAAGCAAACAAATTTTTTAACATTAAAGACATGATATAGAGTAGAAAGCATGGTTTTCAGATGGTGTTACAGGCTAAAATCTAAGCATAAATCAGGGATAGAATTGTAACTCTTTAAGTTACGAATGATGATAGAATACTATTTTTTTTAAAGAAGGAAAGATTTTATTTATTATATGTAAGTACACTGTAGCTGTCTTCAGACACTCCAGAATCTCTTTACGGATGGTTGTGAGCCACCATGTGGATGCTGGGATTTGAACTTATCACCTTCGGAAGAGCAGTCGGGTGCTCTTACCCGCTGAGCCATCTCACCAGCCCGATGATAGAATACTTTATTTGACAAATATGATGGACTGGATTTTAATTGTATATAATGCTTTGTAATTTATATAATTGTGGTTATGCTCAATTTAGGTCTGAGAAAAAAGTTTTTTTTTAAATTGGACAGAAAGGGTGGTTCTGATGCTTTGATTTAATCAAGAATCTGTGTTTACTGACACTGAAGGTCCTTGCCCTCAATTGGTTTTTGATCTATCAATAAAGTTGTTAGTAGCCAATGGCTGAGCACTGGTCAGGACATGGAGAGTTGTGTGGGTAGGACACAGAGAATCAGGAGGACTGGGAGAGAGGAAAAAGGGATGCAGTAGCAGAGGAGATAAAGCCAACCAGCCACGTGAGTTTGGGGGTAAATGACCTTTGGCCACTTCCCCACTGGGCCTGGGGTAGCAGGGGAAGGTTTAGGAGTGCCAGTCATTGAGTTAACCAAGGCATTCTAAGAATAACTGGAGTGTGTGTGTGTGTGTGTGTGTGTGTGTGTGTGTGTGTGTGTGTTTTCTATTCCTGGATCTAAAGTAGCTCCTGGGTGGGTGTGCATGTGTTCGACTATCCAGGAACACAAAGCAGTGTAGCAAAACTACACACAACACTCCACAACACACAGCCTGTTTCCAGGTGATTCAGCCCTAGCAGACCTACTCTAGGCCTTGTTCACAGCTTCTTGTGGGTTTTCCTGACTTTACTTCCTCTGCTTCATTCATCGCTCTGCAATGAGGCCAGATCAGGTACTGACTGGAACTATGCCTCTGGTGAGTGACTGACTGACGAAATGGAGGGGAGAGTGTGCCCCGGTTAGTTTCTTGCCAACTAGGCACAAGCTAGAATCATTTGGGAAAAAAAGAAACCTCAGTTGAGAAGATGATCCCACCAGATTGGCTTATGGAACATCTTCTTGAATTATGATTGACGTGGGACAGCCCAGCTCACTTGGGTTGTATAAGAAAGCGAGCTGAAGAAGCCAGAAAGAGCAAGCTAGCAAGCAGTGGTCTCCATGGCCTCTGCTTCAGTTCCTTACTCCAGCTTTCTGCCTTGACTTCCCTCAGTAATGGGCTACAAGCTGTAAGATAAAATCAATCCTTTCCTCCCAAGACAGAGAGGCTGAATGATAGTCTGGGTAAGTGCACAGAGCACCCCCAGGTTCCAGGAATCTGCCCTTTGGACAGGGCCTACAGAGCCATGCCTTCCTTTCCTTCCATTCTACACACAGGCCCACTAACCACTTCCCTGAGCTAATCTACTAACAGCCTCCTCCTCAGTCCACTGGCTCCACCACCCCAACACCCAGAGGCATCCGTGAGAATTAACAGCAAGGAGCCTACTGGGTTATAGAGATGTCTCTCTTCTCTCTTACCCTACCTCCTGTTTACAGATAATGTTTATTACAAAGCCAAGTAGAAAATATACACATAATAACCAGTAATCACAATTTAACCTCTAGGTTAAGCCTGGCATTCAAGTTAGAAATGGGGACTTTTAGTAGATTTATACTAATATAAATTTTCAAGGCTAGCCAATTCCATTTAGACAGCAGGTGTCTAGCTTAGGTGAAAGGTTTAGAAACTCTAGTAATCAAGGACAGTGTCCCTGGCGCCTTCCAGACCTCACATTCCCACCTGTGGTCAGCTGGGGATAAGCAGTTGCCTTGCCAGGAGGGTGTGGGTTCCTGGGGTCGTTGCTGCCCCTGCTGCCTTGCTGAAGCCACTCACTTTAGGTACCCTCCGGTTCCCTATCACACTCAGAGCCGGTAAGCCTTGTGAGCATCCTTCACAACATCTGTGGTCACAAAGGTTTCTAAGAAACCTCTCTGAACCACCCTGCCCGAGCAACAGCCTAGGAGGGTGCCAAGAACCACCCAGTTTCCTGTCGGAACTCCCATTGCATGTGTGGTACAACCCCGCTACAGCTCAGATGAGGGTCGGGCTCAGTGTCTCCCTATACTGAGGTCTCATTCAACAACTGTCCCTGCATACACCTGAACACATGTCTTCAGCTCACCCACGTGGAAGGGACCAAGGTCCTAAGCCTTCATCGGTACTTCTTTTTGTGTAGAAATTCCATATAGTATACAAATCTGGCTCCCCAACATAGATGAGTTTTGTAGACCACCATGTACCTGCCAACCATGGGACAGCCCCAGGCCCATCACCCAGAGACTCCACAACCTTCTGTTTTCCTGTCACTCTCTTCACACTCAGATTCCATAATATGATGCTCGCACCCTAGGACAGGGACCTCTGGCGTCACTGTCCTAGATCCTAGACCCTCACAGAAGAGGACCTCTTACTAGTGACTAATGGATGGTGTGGGCAGAGACGGAAGGGCGGGGCCTGACTGCTAGTCTGTGGAATCATGAGGAAACAGTTCTATTAAAATAACTAAATTAAAAGGTAGGGTATAAAACACATGACTGCACCCTTGCAACCCTAGTACTCAGGGGGAGAAGGCATGAAGATCATTCCCAGCTATATACCAAGTTCAAGGCCTGCATGAAATACATAAAGCCTGGCCTCAAAAAAAAAAAAAAAAAAAGGCAGGAAAGGGGCGGGAGAGATGACTCAGCAGTTGAGAGCACTGGCTACTCTTCTGGAGGACCCGGGTTCAGTTTTCAGCACCCTCATGGCAGCTCACAACTGTCTGTAGCTCCAGTTCCAGGGAATCTGGCACCTTCACACAGACACACATGCAGGTAAAACACCAATGCACTTAAATAAATCTTTAAAAAAGAGGGTGGGATGGGGTATAACATTACATAATGAATCAACTCAGGAGGCTATGTGATTTTTTTTCTTTTTCTTTTTCTTTTTCTTTTTCTTTTTTTTTTTTTAAAGAGATCTGAAATGATTTTACCTTTATTTCCTTCACTTTAAGCCAATCATTAAATTTCACAGTGATTTCTGGGTTGGGGCAGAAGGAAGGTGTCATTCAGCATGATGGAGGCCATGGCCTGGCTGGCCTCACTGGGGAAGCTGGAGGAGTACGGACTGCCCCGCTGGCAGGCAGGTGATGTTCCGAGAGCGGATTATAGTACTGATGGTGGTAGAATTTTTTAATCCCTTGACCATTTTCCAAAACAACTATTAGTGTGTTTTATGAAGCTCATTTATAGCCACCAACAGAAACTATAACTAAGTGAATACTATCCTTTTACCCAGACTTTTATAGACTTTGAAATGCCAAAGACCTAGACAGGAAAGAATAATACTATGAACCAGCCCGTCACTTAGAGTGATCTCAAGATCAAAACACAAGAAGCATGGGACAGCTAGCCCTGGGCAGTATGATCATCCCTCTGGAGTGTTTGGTGGCCACACAATTACTGTTCTTTCCCTAATTCCCACCCCATATATACACATCTGCTCTTGCCCAAGGAACATCAATATACCCTTCAGATCCCAGATATCCAATTGTTATGTGAAGTAACACACATATATATACATGCACACACACACGTGTGTAACATATGTGTAGCATATATGTTATAAATGGTATATATGCTATATATGTTATATTGTATGTTATATCTATTATGTGTTATATACGTTATATGTGTATATATATGTTACATGTACATATACATGTATGTACATATATAATATATATAATAATATATATGTGTTTGTGTGTAATTTTTGTGTGCAAGAAAATGGATTTTAGTTTTTTTCTCAGTCCTGTGAAATCTTTCAAAGGAAAATAAAGTCTGAAAAGTTCTTCTGAATGAGCACACAGTTTTAAAGGAACGTGGACATACACTGTCACTTATTTATATTTATTTTACTTTATCTTTTTTATGATTTACTTTTTGGATGGGCATTTTGCCTGCATGTGTCTATGTGTACCACATGCATGCGATGCTCATGGAGGCCAGGTGAAGGCATGAGAGCTGGAGTTGCAGACTCCTAGGAGCTGCTGTACAGGCAGAGCAGCTGGGCTCTTAGCCACTGGCTTATCTCTATGGCCTTGGGGTTTTTTGTTTGCCTGAGGGTTTGTTTGTTTATTTGTTTGTTTGTTTGTTTGTTTTTGAGACAGGGTCCTCAAGTCTCCCAGGCAGTCCACAGGTTTATTATACTGCAGCTAACCTTGAACTTCTGGTCATTTCTCCCAGTTCCTCAAGCAAAAGCCACCACACCCAGCTTATACATAAGTTTGAGGAAGCTTGATACTGGTATAGCTGTGGGGCAGCCTGGACAGCACAGGCCATCTGCAACTGGCTGGCCGGTGCTATCCTTGCATCTGCTGCCGTTTGTTGGGTCCCTGTCACCTTGGCTAGGCATGTGGGTGGACAGCAGAACTCAGAGCCAGCTACATGGTGAAGACAGAAGAGAAAGCTGGGTTCCAAGAGGGACACAAAGCACGGGACCCAGGAGACCATCAGCAATAAGGATAGTCTGGGGACTCCACTGCTGTAATCACGGTCACCTCATACACATTTATTTGCCTGGCATCTCCCAGTGGTTGCCTGGTATAAGCAAGCCATGAACACTCAGGTGTTAATGGGGACTTTGGGCTGGAGAGGCCACAAGCAGGCAGCTGAGCTAGCAAGGCTCCCTGGTAAGCTTTTGTTCAGGGACAAGATGGAGACAAGCCTCTGAAGTCACTGTTTCCTCAGGGCAGCTCAAGGCAACTATCAAGTACCTCAAAGTTACAGCCTCAGTTAGAGCCCCAGGTACTGCTGGAGTTGACTTATTAACAGGCAGAAGCAGAGCAGTTGAGTTTAAGGGGGAGGATGAGCAGAACTGCTCAGAAGAAAGACAGATAGATGGGCACCTGCACCTCCACAGGCATGTGCTTTTGTGTTTCCAGCACCTTACAGGCTCTAGAAACAGGTCAGGCCATGCAGGTGAGGACCAGGGAAGCCAGCCTGGGCTCTGCACTGTCTTCATCCTCAGAGGCCTCCCAGGACCCTAAAGCTAACCAATCTCATTCGCTTTAAAGAGCCTGTATCCTCCAGTCCCAAGCTCCTGGCTGAGAGGGCTGCAGCTCCTCACACAGGGACCCCTCTCTTCCCTCCTCTTCTCTGGTACCTCTCCCTCAATCTACCCAGAGCCCCACTCAGGCCAGAACCGAAGGAGCTGCCTCAACATTTCCCCAGCCTTGGTTTCTGTCAACTTTTCAGTGGACCTGTGTAGATCTGGTCTGCTGGACCTGGGATCTGAAGACCTGAAAGAATGGGGCAGACTGCAGTCTAGTTCTGCAGACAGTCTGGTTTCCATTTCAGTGCACATTCATATACAACTATAACAAAGAAAGCGATGATCTAGGGAAGGCTGTTTGAGTTCAGAAAAATATGATCAGAAAAACACGTAAATAAATGCCAGTAAGCACATACTAAATATTAACAGAGTAGCCCTTTCCCAGAACTTTCTCAGGAGAGTCCAATTTAAACACAATTGCCTGGCACACATAATAGATGATATCTGGGAAGGCACAAAAGCCAAGCAGAAGGCCGTATCCAGATTCGGGGTACGTGGACCAGTTTGGGTTTTGTAGCTATGCTCTGACATCCAACAAGAATAAACACGTCTTATAAACTGAATGTCAGTGTTTGTCACAGGAGGTACAGAGTCACATCCAAAAACAATCCAAGGAACAAAACGCACCTGAGGTAAAAGGCCCTCTGTCATTTTTCCTGGAGCCTCTCTCACAGTTCCCCCAAGGCATTGCTCCTCCTGGGTCATTCTTTTGACAGTGTCTAACAAGTTACCAACTCTGTAAAACTGGAGGTAAGCCCAAACTGCTGGAGGCTGACACCAACATTTCTTTTTTCCCTGCTGTGAGCATGGATTGAATTTCATTTCATTAATTAACCTATTTTTTCCCCACTAGAGTTTGTTTGTTTCATTTCTTACTCTGTAGCTCAGGGTTGGCTGAAGACTCCTGGTAATTTTGTACAGCTTTCCCTAGTGCTAGCATTGTAGCTAGAAATAGTACATCTGGCTTAACTTACTTTATTTCTATTTATCTAATTAGTTATTTTGGCTTTGTGATTTGTTTTGTTTCTTAAGAGGCAAGGTCTCATGTAGCCGGGGCTGACCTCAAACTCACTACACAGCCAAGGACCGTTTTAAATTTTTTGGTCCTCCTGCTAAGGTTGCAGGTGTGCACAGACACTCACACTTTTTATGCAGGGCTGTGGGCGTGTAAGCAAGCACCCACCAATTGAGCTGCAGCTGAGAGCCATGCAAGAAAAGGAAAGGGAAATGTGATGGCTACAGAAATCATAATCTGAAAAATTCCAAGTAAAGACAGACATGAAATCCTCGGGTGCAGCAGGTGGTGTTTAAGAGACTTTTAAGTACCTACTGATGCTGTTTTCCTAAATGGCCCTGTTGTCAAACTCCCTTCTAAATATCTGTGTTCACGTCCATAGTCTGGCGCTGTGTCTACCCAGCCTTGGTCAGGGAGGTTCTTGTTGCAGTGGTTGCTGCACAGATGCATTTCTGCTGAAAGTGTGAAAAATGGCTGTGAGTGTTCAACTGCAGATGAGAGCGCCTCTATCAGAGCCTGTCCTGGAAGCTCAAGGAGCTGAAGAGGGAGCAGAAGGGACGTAAGAGTCAGAGGACAGGGAGGAGAGCCATGAACTGCTATCCTCTGGTCATGAGGTAGCTTCTGCTCACTCGACTCTGCAGCAGCTGTGCTATCCTGCACAAGATAAAGTCCATCCCAAATTCCAGCATGGAGAATGGGGTCAGGGGTAGGGGGTTCTCCCCGGGCCCTGCCCTAGCTGAGGCCCATTGGCAGCTCATGATTGCTAGGGGAGGGAGAGTCACTTCTCTCTAGAAGCCTGGCCACGGATAGATTTCCCACACCCCAGCACCATGTGGTTATGGGTAGTGATAATCAGACTCAGTGGGTTAAACAAATGAACGAACACATAAATTTCAAAGGAGGGCATGAACTTGGGAGGGAGATGAGATGGGGTCCCCGTGGAAGTTTTGGAGGACGTATATGACCAGGATGTACCCCAGGTAATTGATGTTGTGACTCTAGGCAACTTCTGTGAGTACCACCACCCCCACACACACACATACACATACACACACACACACACACACACACACACACACACACACACTGTTGTGATCAGCAGATGGAAAAGCTGGAGCACATGGAATAATGAGTATGAATCAGAGAGCCAGAGAGCTGAGCCCGGGCTCCCAGTGCTCCATGGAGCTGCAAGTAATACAAGGCTTGGTGGAAGAACTAAAAGACAATGCTTAACAAGGGAAGTGTCACGGGACAGTGGGCACGAGGGGAGGAGCTGGTAGAGAAAGGGTGAATGTCCGTAGCTAAAAGCCACCGTGCTGCAGAAGTCTCTCTTCTTCAGCAGCAGAACTCATGATAGGCAGGAACAGGTGACACCACCGAGGGTCATTTCTACACTGCTCCTCACGGGATGAGTAAGCATGCTTGTGGTAAGTTATGTCCCATTCCTGGGATTAAGGGCTAATAAACTCCTGCTCATAAGAGCCATGGGGAGGACAGCAAGATGGCTCAGTGGGTAAAGGTGCTTGCTGCTATGCCAGACAACCAGGGTTTGATCCCAGGACCCGCATGTTGGTAGGGGAGAGTTAACCCCCGCAGGTTTTCTCCTGACCTCCATACATGCACTGTGGAGCACATCCCACTATTCTTCCCCACAAATGTACCTTTTTTAAAAAAAAGTTTTTAAGTACCTAAAATAAAGCCCAGTGTGCATCAGACTCAATAGATATTACCCATCACAATTATCAGTCGCACTGGTAGGATGGGGGAATAATCCACTAGACAGAATGGAAATGTCCCATTGACAAACAAAGGGTCCTCAATGTCCTTACACTCTCCTGGAGCCCCTGGGCACAGGAATTCTCTAGTTACAGTAACTGCCTTTTTATTTCTGTACGAAAGAGGTTCAGGAGCAGATCCTGATCAGAGGAGGTGTTTGGTTTGAGAGGTCAACTCTTCTGGAGCCGGGCATTAATTAATCAGTGTATGTGTAAGAGCACACACCCGTCTGGCCACACTCCTCTCTGATTCTTTGCTCTAAGAAGGATCGTTGGAGAATGCACCCCCTTCAAGACTTTGCTGGACAGACCTGGGTGTTATGATTATAACACAGTCACTGTAGCTTTAATGGGGAGTGGCCCCTCCTGGAGAACACAATGTTCCACTAGAAATAGCTAGAAGTGAATCTTTTCTAGGGCTGAGGGTTGGAAAGAACAGGGCTCCTACTTCTCCAAGGACAAAGCTAAGAAGTCACACGGAGTGTGGGTGCACAGTGCCCTCTGGTGGTCAGCATCAGAAATTCAGGGAGGAGCCTCACCCCTCTATAAGGGCTCAGCAGCAGGTCTAAACAGACTATCCAGACTATCCTTGGTGTTCCTCATCCCATTTTGTGTTGCTGGGGAATCAAACCCAGGTCCTTATACATAATAAGCGAGTGCAAAACACTAAGCCCTTTCAAAAACTGGAATTGAGATCTGGCAAGACAAGTGGGTAAAGACACCTGACCCTGAGTCAGATCCCTAAGACACATACGATACAAAGAAAGAAGTGAATCTCAAAAGCTGTCCTCTGATACAGACAGACAGACAGACAGACAGACAGACAGACACACACACACACACACACACACAATGTGTGTTCTAAATTTTTAAGTAAACAAAATAAAACAGGAACTGAAAATTAAAAGATTTCATTTCTCAACAGAACTGATAGGAAAAGCTTATATTTGGACTTTCCTTACTTAGGGAGTTTTCTTGCTGCTGCTGGTATTCTTGTTTTCTGGTGCACTTGAATGTCATCTATGAATACCCCCGTGAGTGCTGAAACACCAGATATATCAAAGGATGCAAGCTGTCTGGGTTCTCTAAGTGTCCAAAGGCCCAGAGTGTCCCAACACCATCTTAAGAGACTGTTCTCATGGCTACTAGACTCTAAACTTTACAAACCATACCCTAAATACAATCTGCTATTTCCTTCCAGAAAACCCCAGCAGGTCTGGGCCAGGAACAGTAGCTAATGGCTGAGAGGACAAGACCATGCCAGACTCGGCAGATACTGGCTGGCCTGTTCTGGAGTTTTCCAGTATTTGAGTGGACTTGGACGCAGTCTTCAGACAGCAAAGGAACCAGAGCTGAAGACTGCTACTGTGTATAAACGGTGGCTTGGTTATTGTTGGAGAGGCACAGTACAGGGTTCAAAGACTGTCCACTGCCGATGTGCACTTCAAATCTCCAAATACAACAGAGACACGAACTTTGGTCTTTTTATAGGTAAGGAAGTCAGGGCTGAGAGAGGGCCTGTTCCTTACTAAGGGTCCCTCAGCTCACTGAATCCCAAGTACATCTGGCTGACTCCGCAGTCCTGCTCTGGGATGCTCAGGGCAGAGGGTGGAGGCTGTAAAGAGGACTAGCGAGGGTAAGATGGCCCTGGAGCCCAGCTCACATGACAGAGCAACATGTAGGCAGTGCCAGAAACAACAGTCCTTTCCTTCCCTGCTCTTTGCCCTAATCATGGAGCTCTCCCTTGCTCTTAAGCCCCACTTCCTGCTTGATAACCCCATTCTGATTGCTGGATTTCCACACAGTGATTGCTGCCCTTCTGCACACAGCCAGTCCTGACCCCAAATCCTCAGATGTGATGGCTGGTCTGCATTTCCTCATGGAAGATTTTTCCTGGAATTACACTCTAGCTATTAATACTTAGGGGCTCAGCCTTCTCTCCACTCCCACAGGAAACAGTCACCGGCCCCCAGTTTGTGCCAGGCACTGTACTGGGCACTCAGGATATAAAGCCTCTTAGAAAACTACCCAAAGCTAGAAACTAAAACAGAACTTTAGTCATCTACAGCATGAACCAGCTTACAGGGAAGGTAACTGCAGTTAGCATGTCAACTTCTAGAATCACCTGGGAAGAAGGTCTCAGTGAGAGACCTAGATGAGGCTAGCCTACCTGTGGGAGATTATCTTGATCGTGTTAAATGAGATGGGAAGATCTGCCCACTGTGGGTGGCACTATTCCCTAGGTGGAGAATTCAAGCTGAGCGTAGGCATGTGTGCACTAACTCACTGCCCTCTGTTTGACTGTGGATGGAACGTGACCAGTGTGCTCCAAGTACCTTCCACCTTAACTTCCCTACAGTAATGGTCAGGACTTAGAACTGGGAGCCAAATAAACCCTCCCTCCTTTCCTTTAAGGTGTGGTTGTCAGAGTGTTATATCATAGCAACAGGAAACAACGCTAAGATTAACTTTGCTTGATTCATTATTTGCTTTTGGTTTGGTCCCAGATTCTGCACAGTTAGACTATTAACTTACAAAGTGTAGACACACAGCAAAATAATTTTTCAGGCCTATCCTCAAAGGTTAGTTTGATTGTCCTAAATGAACTAACATGGTTTATATCCAAATTCATATTTAATATAGTCTTTACTTTTCTATATTATCTTCTGTGGTTATATATGTATGTATATTTTATATATGATACAAACATACATAAATTATGTGTGTGTGTGTGTGTGTGTGTGTGTGTGTCTGTGTGTGTGTCTGTGTGTGTGTCTGTGTGTGTGTCTGTGTCTGTGTATCTGTGTTCATTCCTTGGTCATCCTTAAAATAAGATTTTCATCTTCACCCTGTTACTTTTTGCTGAGTTAAATAATTTTTTTTTACCAGGGTTAAATGTATATATTTGGTCAACAGACCAAATAAAATGCATCTTCACATGGCAACATTGAAACCTAAAGCACTTCAGGCATGACGAAAGGCACCCCAGCCTGATACGGCACATGCGAACATCCTGCAGAAGCGAGTAGGACATGCTGGAGAGAAGGTTGGGTCATGTGAACTTGAACACGTATAACCAGGGTCTTTACAGCAGCTTCTGTGTCAATACCACACCATGATCATAGAGTCAAGTCCTCCAATCTGCCCCAGACACATTCCTCAGCCATGTCCTACCAAATAGATTCAGCCTCGTGGGGTAGGGTAAAGACTGTGGCACTCAGATAATGGGGCTGTAATTCTATGTCAACCAATAATGAGGAAAGGCGTGGTAAGCAGGCAATATAACCGGGATTCTGTCAGGACAAGAGGAACTCACTGGTTCCAGCATGTGCGTGGTTCTATGATGGACCCTGACCTGAAGGAACCCAAGAGTTACTTACAGTAAACATCCATTGAAACCATCACTTGTGTATCAAGACTGTCGCTAGCCGGGCGTGGTGGCACATACCCTTAATGCCAGCACTTGGGAGGCAGAGGCAGGCAGATTTCTGAATTCTATACAGAGAAACCCTGTCTCGAAAACCAAAACAAAACAAAACAAAACAAGACTGATGCCTACAAAAACAAAACAAAACAAAACAAACAAACAAAAAAGACTGACACCTACCTGTTGAAAATTGACATCTTATCTATTGACACTGAAATCCATCTATTGAAATCGATGACTATCAACTTTCTGTGCTTTGTTTTTAAGAGTCTAGTTGTGGGAAAACAAGTGTTTCTCTGGTTTTCCAGGAAGGGCAAAGCGCTCCAGCAGCCACCCACCCCGTTCCCTCACAAGGAAGCCGAACTTTCCCCTTATCATATGTCTTAATTCTCTCAGGACAGGGATGCCACAGAGACAGGTAATTTCTCCTCCCTTTATCTTTGGATTCATAATGATGAACAGGATATTACCCTCATCCCCAGCCCAGAACCACAGAGAGGAGACGCCCTACAAATGACGGCTGGGGCGGGAAGGTCAATGTCCGCCCTATGCTTAGGCCTGAGAAAGCTGGGGAATTGCGTATCAGAGCAGTGGCAGATGCTAAAACATACAACGAAAGTACCAGAAACGGGCAGAACTCATTGCAACATTCTTTGGATGCACGGCTTCCCCTCTGGGAACGGACTGGATGGCCAATACGTGATCAAGCACTGTGGGCATCTCTGTGGTACCTTGCATGTAAGAAGATAGCCATGAGGAGTCTCCCAATAGTGAATTCAAAGTTGATATTCAAAGGTCGGCCACCAGGGGGCAAGAGAGAGTAAAATTTCATAGTATGGCTTTTGAATTTGAGACTGATAAAGAGAAACTTAGAAGAAACAGTGATTAAACACAAAGACCTCCAGATAAAAATCAGGTTAAAAACCTATCTGAGACTCCTTTAGTCCAGGCACCGAAGACTTTTTTTTTCCAATGGAAACGGGTCATGCAGACTGGCTAACATTGATCTTTATCAATCATTAACCGCCTCCCACACCTGCAGAGAAGCAATTCTGCAACTGTACCAGAGGTTAGGGCTCTGGAAGAGGGCTCCAGCTCCTCTCCCATCCACATCACCCCTCCTTGTCCCCAGTTTGCAAATCTACAAATATGGAACATCTGCATCATCCGCCTGCAGGCTCCAGCCCCCACAGAGACCTGCCCTCCCATACTTCTACTTCTGCATCTGCTTTTCTTCAAACCCCCTCCTCCCCACGGAGCCTCCCTTACAATCTAACAGCTTCTGGTCCTCAGCTTTAGCCACGCCTCTCCCTCACTCCTATACCGCACTGCAACCCTCCATAGTACTGGGATCTGTGTAGTTCTGAAGTTCCTATACTGGAGACTAGTCCCTAGAGTGAGGGGTGCCAGGGATGGGGTCTCAGAGAGGCCATTAGGCCACAAGGCACCTCCCTTAAGAGACAGATCCCCACCTTTAGGAAACAGACCCCTGGAGAGCTGCCTTCCTTCCCCAGTACGGAAGGTACGAGGAGTCAAGAAATGGGGGTGCCTCCAGACAGCAGAAGAAGTACCTTTAAAGGAAATAGCCAAGTGGTACATACCTGCAGCTTCAGCACTTAAGTCTGAGGAAGGAGGACCAGATAAAGATGGGCAGCCTGGGCTATAATAGAAAGCTAAAGGCAAAAGCGGCAATAGGCAGCCCCTACAACTTGGGGGAGGGACGGGGGCCAGAAGGTCCGCTCTGCAGGGCTCCAGACAGGGCTGGCTCCCCACAGCTACCCCAGGCAGGACCACAGGAACTCAGAGTCTGTGAGCTTTAAGGATATCCCCAGATGCCTCTGGCTGATTCAACAGAGAGGCAGCATGGGATGAAAAGTGGGAGGTCACTCCTCCCTCAGCCCCATTGTTTCCCCCTGGGGTTATCGGAAGATCAGAGGGTTTTATATGTTCAATGTCCCAGAGTCTCTGAGTTCTAACTTTAAAATTCCATGGCAACACAGGGACCTATAAGACATCCATGATATCACCGGGTGTGGTGACGCACACCTACCGCGTCAGCACTTGGGAAGCTGAGACGGGAAGGGCTTGGTTTGGGCCAACCTGGACTACATGGTGAGACCCAGAGCGAGGGAAGCTGTGTGCAAGCCCTTCCAGCCCGGGCTTCCTCACACTCAGCCTGAGATGGAAGAAAACAAGTGAACCTTAGTGTTCTGACATTAGAGGACGCACAGCATGGCTCAGTTTCCAACTGGTCAGTCTGCAAGCCACTACTGCCTTCTGCAGACTCCCCAGTCAGCAGAGGCTTTATAAACACAGTCAAAAAACAACCACCCTTCCTGTGAGCCACATGACAGAAGGGGCCACTCAGCACACAGTCAAGAGCTCACGCCGGCGGGACTGACCACGTCTGGCAAGGACGCCTTGGTACTGATACCCGGTACTGTTCAGTATTTATAAACATTAACCCTCACTGAGAGTCACCTCTTCTGACCCCACCAGCCAGGACACAGGCTCCCATGTGCTCAAGTGCTGCTCTCCTGGCCTTGGAGACGCAGAGGAAGTAAACAAGTCTATGCTCAGGATATGGGGGACCACCACCAAGCTGCAGCCAGCAAGCTGTTGGCCTTTTCTTGGTATGGATTTTAGTTCAGACTGTCTCAAGGAACGGGCAGTTAAATGGGCTTCATCTTTCCACATGTAGAAGAAATGACCATTTGGAAACCCAGGGGAAGTTATGTCCTCTTGGAATGTGGAGTCCTCTCTGCCTCAGGGGACAGCAGGGTAGAGATCCCACAGAGAACTTCAAGGGCACTTGTTGGGGAAGGTCCCGAACTCTGGTGACAGCAGTCTGAGTTCTTGTCCACTCCTGACTGAGTTCTTGTCCACTCGAGCCATGCTCTCGAGCACAGATCATTCCTGCCCGCTTATCAAAACAAAAACAAAAACAAAAACAAAACACAGCTAAGGAACGCCACGATTGTCCTAGCTTCATTTCCATTGCTATAAAACATCCTAATAAAAAGCAATTTAGAGGCAGAGGCAGGTAGATTTCTGAGTTTGAGACCAACATGGTCTACAGAGTGAGTTCCAGGACAGCCAGGGCTATACAAAGAAACCCTGTCTCAAAAACAACAACAACAACAACAAAAAAAAGCAACTTGGGGAGATGATGGGTTTATTCTGGCCCACAGTTCCAGGTTACAGTGCACCACAGCAGGAACTTGTAACACCCATTCATATCACTGAGCAGAGGGATGAACGTGTACAAAATGAATGCCTATGAGTTTCCTACTCATAGTCTAGCAGCCAAAAGCAGGGAATGGAGCCACCCACAGTGGGCTGGGTCTTTCCTCCTCAATAATCATAGGCAAGACCATCCCCCACATACATGCCCATAGATAATCCCTCAGTGAGACTCTTCCCTGGTGATTACAGAGTGTGTCAAGAGTTGACAATTAAAACCAACCCATCCCATAATCTCAGTGTGAGCACACACCCCTGTGATAAGAAGAAAAAAAGAGCTGGGCGTGGTGGCCCAAGCCTTTAATCCCAGCACTTGGGAGGCAGAGGCAGGTGAATTTCTGAGTTTGAGGTCAGCCTGGTCTACAGAATGAGTTCCAGGACAGCCAGGGCTATACAGAGAAACCCTGTGTCAAAAACAAACAAACAAAAACAACAACAAACAAACAAAAAATTATAAAAAAAAAAGAAGAAAAATGTAAATACTTTCTAATGATGTTATCCTTCCACTAGTTAGCTAGAAATGCTTTCTTTAATGTCTTTGTACGTGTGCTCCTGAGATACTAGAACCAAACCAAGGTCTTATGCATATTATGCAAGTGCTCTATCATTGAGCCATATCCCTAAACTCCAGTTCTTCACCAAAGAGAAGGTAATAGCATGTAATTATTACAAGGAAAAGATCACTATCCACAGACACCTTAACCCCTAGTGAACACACTTCATTTGCTCCAGGGGCTTGAATCCTGACTCTAATACACTAGTTGTGTGACCTCAGTAAATGATTTAACCACCCTGAACTTTTGCTTCCTAGGCCATAAAGTACAACTCACAGCAATGTCTGCATCATACGGTAGCCGTAGATGACAAGAAAGGCTGTCACGTGTCCCCGCTGCCTGCTGTGTGGTAAGTGAACCCAAGATATTACCCACACGTTTATAATGTTATCATCAACTACAAAGAAAGCACCTCGAGTTTCTTTAGCAATGGCTTCTAGAAACATTGCATCCAGTACCTCTTTTGTTAAAGAGGACACTGCATACAGCCAGGATGCATCAGGTTCCACAAAAGATGGGCCTTGCCAGGAGGTGGTGGCACACACTTTTAATTCTATTCTGCACTTGGAAGGCAGAGGCAGGTGGATCTCTGTGAGCTTGAGGCCAACCTGGTCTAAGAGATCAACCATGATAGCTAGGGCTACACAGAAAAACCTGGTCTTGAAAAACAAAACAAAACAAAACAAAACAAAACAAAACAAAGCTGGGACTTCCCTGAGTCTTGGGATGAGCACCCACTCCTCCCACTCCTCCCTCAGTGTGGCAGTGCTCCTCGGTATGTTCACAGTCTGGACTCCTCCTATGTGGGCATGAGCAACACGGGAGGCCCCTGCAAGTTAGTGAGTGTTACTTTGACCCATTAGCCATATTGACACACAGGTCTTCGCTGCTCTCTAAAGCTTAATGTTTGGATAGGGGAGCTGTTTACTTCCACATTCTCTCACAATGGCAGACTCACAGTTTCTCACTGTTAGAACGGATGCTGTCCTGGTCTGGGGACCTGAGCCAGGCTGTAGAAGACAGTGGCTGATGCTTCCCTTCATCCTCAGCAGCAATGTGCTACTAGGTCGCAACTGAATGTTCCTGGCTCCGCAATTCCCTCTGTAGCTACAGGAGGACACAGTCCCCACTTCTGGCCAGACATGTACACTGAAAGGGATTCCAGAGTCTCTTGACATAGGGCTGGTCCCTTTGTCCTTGCTGGAACATGGACATGAGGGCAGAGATGAGCAGCCATAGTAGAAACGAAAGGACAAAGTTCATCGAGAAGGTGGCAGAGTGTGGGGAAAGGTTGAAAGGCAGCTATTAGGGCATTAAGTACACAAACTTCTTCCCACCCTTCAATACGACATATACGTCATTCCTCAAAGGGACAGAAATTGCTCCCCCCCAAAAAAGATGAGTTAAGTCTTATCTTAAATCCTAAAACTCAAAGTCAGAGTTCTCGTTAACTATAAGGGTTTTCTTCCTACCCATAAGCATTCCCTGTGTATGCCAGCATCTTCGAGAGCTCTTTGAGATAAAATAATGACAGTAGCCCACACGTTTAACCCCAGCACTCAGGAGGTAGAGGCAGGCTGATCTCCAGGAGATCAAGGTTTATCTCGAGTATATAGTAAGTTCCAGGCCAGCCAAGGCTACATGGTGGGACCCTAACTCAAAGGAGAGAAAGACAAGAGGGAGGACAAAGAGAGAGGGAGGCAGGAAGGAGGAAGGGATTAAAGACAGTGTGGTCACAAGATGCTGAGGGTGTTACTCTAGGCCCCTCACACAGTACTACAGTTAAACAAGAGGTAAACTCATCCTGTTACGTCGGGAGACTCCTTAACAGCAAGTAGCCTGGCAACCAGAATGCCCAGGGAGTGGCAGGGCCAGGATCTAAACCAACCCCAGCCCTATCCCCACCATGTGAACCTAACACTCAAGAGACCATGCTGGAGTATAGGTGTCCCCTATCCACAGACCATGTGACTTCTGCCTTGCATGGAGAAGGATGTTACGGGGGAGATGGGTAAGGATCTGGAGATGGGGAAAGGACCTTGCATCTGATGGGTGGGACGTGGGGATCACAGAGACTGTCTGAAATGGGAAGAGTAGCAGCAGAGGTGTAGCCACAGACACCGAGTAAACTGGTTCTCGAAAGAGACCTCCAGCCTTGAAGAGTGGAACCCACAGAGGCCAGAACACGCAAGGCCGTGTTAGACATGCCCTGGTGCCTCCAACAGGAACCAGATTTGCTCACATCTGGATCAGCCCCCACAGCTGACTACAGACTGCTCAACTCCAGAACTGTGCAAGAAGCATCACATGTTTAAGCCATGGGCTGGCCATTTGCCACAGAAACCCTGGAAACAGAACTGTTGTTGCCAACGGCCCAAGTCCTCACCCTCCATCGCTTGTTAGTCCAGGGAGGGGGACAGTCTGCTTCCACGGATCACAAGAGGGCCCTGACAGTGTTCTGGGGAACCTGGAGAAAGGTCTCTAACTGTGGCAGCAGAACATCTTTGTCAACAACAGTCTACAAAGTCCAAGTAGACAGTGATAGGCTGGGACCCCTTACTTACTAACGGGTTTCTCAACACACTGGCTTTCTAAGGGACCCACCCTGATAATGTTTCCTCGAGTGTGAGGGACAAGACCCTTTGTAAGGGAAGAGGCGACACCCTCTGAGCTTCCTTCCTGAAATATCGTGCTGGTATCCGGATTGACCAGTGGGTTCCTTCCAGGCTCTTCAGATGGGCCCTGTGCCTCAGATAGCTGATGCCTGACATTTCCCCTGGCCACAGTCAGGCCCATACACAGATGACCATGGGAGGAAACAGTGCGTCCAGCCTACAGATTTTCCTTTGGGTCAAATGGCTCCAGCAAGCAGCAGTCACAGATAACATGATGCTATCTGACCTCATCCCAGGCAAGCACTAAAGAGGTTATGAGGTTATGGTAGAGTCTAGAAACCCTTGAGGTAAATAAATGAAAGTAACAAAAAGACATTTATATTTCCTCAAAAATGGTCCTGTTTCTGGGCACCCAAACGATGCTTCAGCACCCACAAGGACACTGGCTCAACTACGTTCATAGCAGCTTTATTCATAGTAGCCAGAAACTAGAAACAACGTACATGTCCCTCTATTGGCAAGCGGGTACACAAAATGTGGTTCGTTTACACAGTGGAATACTATTCAGCTACCAAAAACAAGGACATCATGAATTTCACAACCAATGGATGGAACTAGAAAATATCATCCTGGGTTGAGGCAACCCAGACCCAAAAGGACATGCATGGTATGCACTCACTGGTAAGTGGATATTAGCCATAAAGTACAGGACCACCATGCTACGTTCCACAGACCCAAAGAAGCTAAATAACCCGGAGGACCCAAGGGAGGATGGTTGAATCTTTCTCAGAAGGGGAAACAAAATAGATATCAGAGGTTGAGGGAACTGTGAAGAAGAGGGGCTGGGGAGGGGAGTGGGGACAAGGAAGTGCATCCTATGATGTGAGGGCAGGGGAGAGAGAAGGGAGAGGTAGGGGGGACCTCTAGGATATACCATTGACCTGGGGTGGGGATAGGCCCCAGAGGGTCTATGGGGGCCACTCTAGCTGAGACTCCTATCGGGGATATGGATCCTGAAGAGGCCACTTCCTGTAGCCAGGTAGGACTCCCAGGAGAGAGATAAGGACAGCAACCCACCCACAAAACCTTTGCATCCTGCCTACAAGATGTAAAGGGCAAAGACAGAGCATAGACTGAAGGAATGTTCAACCAATGACCGCCCTGAATGGAGACCCATCCCATTGGCAAGACACAATTAATGACACTCCATTATGCTTGCAGACAGGAGCCTAGCATAACTGTACTCTGAGAGGCTTCACCCAACAGCCAATGGAAAGAGATGCAGAGACTCATACCCAAATATTAGATGGAGCCGGGAGGATTATGTAAGAGTCGGGAGGATTGAGGGACCCGAAGAGGACATGGACTCCACAGGAAGACCAAGAGTCAACTAACCTGAACCGTTGGGGGCTCCCAGAGATTGAATCATCAATCAAAGAGTGAGCACAGGCTGGACGCCCCCCCCCCCAAACACACACACAAATGTAGCAGATGAGTAGCCTGGTCTTCATGAGGGTCCCCCAATAACTGGAGTGGGGTCTGTCCCTGATCCTGTTGACTGTTTGCCTGCCTGTGGATCTCACGCCCCTAAATGGACAGCCTTGTCTGGCCTCAGAGGGAGAAGATGCGTGGTCCTGCAGCGACTGGATTTGTGAGGGGAGGGGGAGGGAAGGGTGAAACTCAGATGGGGCTTCCCCTTCTCAAAGAGAAGGGGAAGGTGGACTGGGGGTAGGAGTTACATGGGTACTGGGAGGAGAGGGGAGATATATTGGGATGTAAAGTGAATTAATTAATTTTTAAAAACTGGGTCTGATGATATATACCTAGAATTCCCATGTGGGGTACTGAGGCAAGAAGGTCATCAATGGGGCTTATTACAGACATCTTGTCTCAACAACCACCCCAAGGTTTTCTTTAAAAAATCTAAAAGAAAGCCCAGATCTTTCTAAAACAAAAGACCTCCAAGGCAAAAAGTCTAAGCCACGCTGTTAAGGAAGAGAGACTGCTTCTGGTGTGTAGCTTATCTCTAAAACACACCCAGCTTCAGCATTTGGGAGATGGGGACACTCAGGAGTACACACGGGTGACAGCAAGCACTTGCTGCAGGCTGAATTGTGACTGTAACAACTCCATGTCAGAGCTACTGATGTCAATCCCATTTGACAGATGAGGAAACTGAGGCGTGGGGTGTTAAGTAGCTTGACCCAGTCTCAGACAGGAAGTAGTGTGACAGAGTGAGGAGCCAACACAGATAATTTCAGCAGCAGAGATGTCTCTGTTACCTGTCTCTACCCCACTCTGTCAGTAACCCCCAAGGAAGTTCTCTGATTGCATTAACTCTAGTGTCCCAACCATGGGGACACTTGTGCTTGATGTCCTGTCAGCTAACCCCAGCCTGGCAGCCTAGAATGAAGCTGCAGACCAGGTACTTGAAGGAACCAGGACATGAAGTCTGTTCAGTTATGTTCTCCGACCTGGGGAAGGAAGAGAATCATGTTTGTAGGAAACCCAACACAGGGTCTGACTGCTTCCCTGGCATGTCTCTGGGCACATGGGGAAAAGGCCTGGAACAAAAGTACTCTCAGGTTTGTCAAAAAATGTCATCTATGTAACAGGTCTTTTTGACACAACCCATAAGCACATATCAGGAGGGACTGCTGTGTAACACATAGCCTTCAGGCCGATAATTATCTCACCTGTAATTCTACATACCACAAAGTTGATTTCCCCTATAGCTATAGGATAAGCCATCCAGAGCATCTAACGACAGTTGGTACTTATTGCTGAATGAATACTGAATACATGGGACATCTTTAAACAGAATCTGCTATTTTCTCTGTTCGTCTGAGCCACTCAATCCATATTGCAGCCAGCCCAGCCCATACAATAGACTCTAAGGTGTTAGAGTAACTCTAACAGTTGGAGTAATGTGAGAGGCAACCGCTGAGGAGCCAAGTTAAGCCGCACCTGCCGTGGGGGAAACTCCCAGCTGTTTGTGTCCAGAACCAAGAAGAAGAGGTTGTCCACAGAAGCTCTGCCTCAAGACAGAGGTCACTTGTTCTAAGACAACCCATCCAAAGCCCCTAATGGCCTTCCTGAAAGAATCGCTACACCTCCGACCACCAGACGGGAAACTCATTACGCAGCCTGCTTCCTATGGTCTCCGTTGTCACTGGCATCTTCTGAGCCATCAGAAAACCAACTCCCAGGAGCGCTCTGACAGGCGGTATCCAGGGATAGTCAGATTTCTATCAGGAACAACACCTGGCATTTCTTGTTGGCTCCATCTCAAAACTCCACCCCTAGCCGTCAGCTCTCAGCTTTTAATACATCCTGAACAATCGGTCTTTAAGAAACCTCATGTATTAGTGACAAGGCGGTTGCCAAGACAATGGTTAGTTCAGTGCCCTGTCTGCCCTCAATAGCTCTCCAAACTCCGGCACCTTCAACACTGCCAAGGGATGAACCTCCTGAGCCATTTCAATCTAAGCCAAGGAAACAACACGTCTCAGAGAGCCCTGAACACCACAGGAATCTCCCCACTGACACTCTCAAGAGTCACCTTCCTGGCTACCTGCCACCACCCTAGTTACAATCCTTTAAGCTCAAACCCTTGACCCCATATCCCAGCGATTTTATTTATACAAAATTAGATGTCCAGATAACCATTGCCAAGCACAGAGGGGGGCCTTGGGGAAATCCCTGGAACACTGCTAACATAGTTTCTCAGGGCCGTGCTGATTGCAGAGGTGTGTTAAGAGCGGAAATCGGCTGCTGGAGAGATGACTCAGCAGTTAAGACCTGTGCTAGTTGGTGTCTGTGGATTTGACATAAACCTAGCCTATCTGGGAAGATAATCGAGAAAATGCCTTCATAGGTTCACATATTGGCAAATCTGTGGGGCATTTTCTTAACTGGTGATTGATGTGGGAGGCCCAGCGCATTGTGGGTAGTGCCACCCCTGAGCAGCCCTGGGGTGGGTAAGAAATCAGGTTGAGCAAGCCACGGCCTCCGCTTCAGTTCCTGGTCTGGCTTCCGTGAGTGATGGACTTTAAGCTGTAAGATGAAATAAACCCATCCGTCCTCAGCTGCTTTGGTCCTGTTGCTTTATCCCAGCAATAGAAACCCTGGCTATGACAAGAGCATTGGCTGCTGCTCCTGATGAAGACTGCAATTCAATTCCCAGCTACCCAGATCCAGCAATCCAGATTCTGGCCTCCACAGGCACCTGCATGTATATGACGCTCACATAGACAAGCAGGCACACACACACACACACACACACACACACACACACACACACACACACACAAATAAATAAAATTCTTTTTTTAAAAGGGGTATGAAACCAAATAAGCTATACTGACTGGCACAATTTTCTGCATGATGTTTATTATCCATGAAGAGTTAACATAGCCAGGTGTGGCAGCACACATCTGCAGTTCTAGCACTTCAGAGGCAAAGGCAGAAGAATTGCCATGAGTCTGAGGTCAACAAGGACTACTTAGGGAGTCTCAAAAAAATCACACACACATACACACACATCATCACCACCACCACCTCAACAACAACAACAACAACAGGTGAATATAAATAATATGACTTATGTGGCCTTCTAGGTTATCTTAGACGTTTAAGGGTTGGAAAATGGGTGGTCAACAACCAGGGAAATCACACTTTCTTAACAGCCTGAAAAACCAGTTGTTCCTGCTACCATCCACGACACCATCCGCACTGCTGTCAGAAACACTTCCAACAGCCTGGAGGAAAGTCAGCCGCCACCACCGCACCTGTCTCTTGCTTAGTCTGAGCTAGTGTGGAAAGTGAAGACTCCATCAGCCAGATAAAAGCAGGTAGCCAGCAAGGTGATCGGGGCTGAGAGCCTCCTCAGTTTAAAAGTGCCTGGTTGTCCACAGGGGACACTTGTCTGTTACACACTACGGTATTTTCAAATGCGGCAGCCTGCCCTACCCCTCTTGGCTTAGCTTCTTTCTAGCTGGCCAGGGATGAGTGAGTTCTGGGAACTTCACTATTTATGAGTCACCCTTGTGGGCCCGACAACTGCTCACGGACAGCAGTAGGTTTCCTTCAGAAAATTGGCATTGATATCTGGGGTCCATGATACAACTTGGAAAAAAAATCAAGCTCTCTTTTTTACAAGCAGGCTGGGCAAAGAAGAAAGACCTGGAGGATGAAACGCCACCCCTTCCACCTTGCTAACAAGAAGCACTCATTTCTGAGCCTTTGAGTCATGCAGATGGGCTGGACCACGGGGCTGGACCACCATTAAGCAGAGGCAAAGTCATCATCCTATCACCCCAGCAACTATCCTGCAATACTACAACATGATCCTGGCTGCCTGAACTTTCTTGGCCCAAGGACAAAGCCGAAACTATCTTTGCCTCAAAGGTATTTTCCTAGCTCTGTTAAGAGCTCCAGAATATTTGAAGCCATAAAGGCTTGCTATGTGGAAAACCACAACAACTGTTCTTTGCTAAGACAGAACAAACTTGCTCAAAACTGCATCTCTGTTTCTCAGTGGGATGGATGCTGTGTTGACTGGTTTTGTTTGCCAGCTTAACGAGAGCTAGCGTCATCAGCTGGGAGGAGCCTCAGTTGAGAAAATGCCTTCATGAAGTCCAGCTGTAAAGGTATTTTCTCAATTAATAATCAATGTGGGGAGGGCCCAGATCATGGTGGGTGGTGCCATCCCTGAGCTGGTGGTCCTGGGTTCTATAAGAAAGCAGGCTGAGCAAGCCATGGGGAGCCAGCCAGTTAGCACTCCTCCATGGCCTCTGCTTCTGCCTCCAGGTTCCTCTCTGCTTGAGTTCCTGTCCTGACTTCCTTTGATGATGAACAGTGAGGTGAAAGTGTAAGTAGAATAAACCCTTTCCTCCCCAACTTGCTTTTTGGTCATGGTGTTTCATCAAAGCAATAGAAACCCTAACTAAGACAGATGCCCAACTGTCCTCTCTGAGTCAGGCAAGGATGGAGGCCATGCTTAAAGTCTCTGGGGGTCCTTCCATCTACAGATGCTTCAAGCTCCACAGAGAGGGCTGGGTGACCCCCAACACTTGCATTGAAATGCCTCTCGAAGCTCTGTCTAAAGGCCGACAGAAGCAACCTGGGTAGAAACGGAAGAGAAAGACTGCACTGGGGACCCAGTTATCCACCGTGAAATCCAGCTCTGGAGCCCAAGACAGGCCACTCTCTAGAGCTCACTCTCCATACCCACAAAGCTCGAGGGCGTAGGCACGGCGTCTCGAGGGCGTAGGCACGGCGTCTCGAGGGCGTAGGCACGGCGTCTCGAGGGCGTAGGCACGGCGTCTGCCCTGTCTTTTGTAAGCTGGCAGCTTTTTTCAATTTTAGCTCAAAATGCTTAAAAGAAACTTTTCAGTGAGTAGCCAACCTTTCAAAGCCAGGGCAACTAGCCTGAGAGCCTGAGGAAAAGATCTTGAATTCTGGATTCTCTTGGGAAACCTGCAGATTTGGCCACAGTGGCTGGCATTCCCAGTAGGAGGCCGGGACAGGATGGGAAATACTAGGAACGGAAATGCCTGTCCAGGAAGCTGCTGTCCTTGTTGTTAGTTGTCGAGGAACATTTCAGATGGAGATTCCTGTCCCTAAGTCTGGATTTGCTTCCCCCAAAGATAGCGTATATTTTTCAATTTTCACTTCAGCTGGGATGCTCATAAACAAACTCCGAAGTCAAAGAATTCACAAGGACAGTATTTTAAAAACAAAATCCACAAAGTGGAGATCTACTGAGCATGAGCCTGTACCCCAAGGACTAGACCTTTGGCCTCTGAGGGCTGACTAATTGATCCCCACCCCTCAGCCCAGGCCCTCGGCCAATTCGCCAAGAGCATACATTTGGGAATCGGCACAGAGCAGCACGAGGCAGGCATCCTGAGATCAAGCATCTGTGTTTCATCAGCCTCTGGACAGGCTGCATACAGGGACAGCGGGTAATCAAGTCGCCGGAGTACAAACAGGATGGAAAGCAACAGAACAAGAGAGCCACAAACACAGCGCACCAGCCTGACAGAACCTGGAGCAGGAGGATGGGACCCTTAAAAGATCCCTAAGAGCCAAGAGCCCAGAAGAATCTCCCTTCTCGACCCAGCTGATCTCACCAGTGACAACTCTGAGCCTCTCTCTGCTCTGAGCACCGTTATTCCTAGTATCTTCTTTCAGAGGTGATGAAACCGAGGCACAGCATGGCCCTGAACCTGAGCAAGGCCACACAGTGGCAAGTGACAGAGCCCACACAGACGCTTCCTGCGTGAAGACTTCTGACATCACATTCTCTACCACCTCATTGCAAAGTATGGGTGTCTCCACTGGCTGGGATGTGCAAACCACCATCCACAGCTCCCTACAGTGCTACCAACCACTGTAGGATTTATCTGCATGTGTCCCTTGCCATTGGTCTAGGCACGCTAGCATCTATGTATATGGGTTGCTGTAGAGGGCCACATACCCAAACCCATGCATGCTACTACTCTACGTGCATGGTCTGAAGGATTTCAAAGATTAATGTTGAACCCATGCCTTACCTGTTGGTTTTGGCTTTCCACAGTCAAGTGTCTGTATCCCAAAGAGCTCTGACTCCAAAGAACCACAGTCATCAAGAACAAAAGTCTCCAGGGTATGTGCAAAGGTCTCCATAGCAGAGAGAGCTCTCTTGAACAACAGAGAGGAGCTGTTTATAGAACGTGCTTTACCCCAATGGAGACATTTGGGTCCCTGCTCATTAGTTTGATTGCTCTTTATTGTTTTGTTTCTGAGACAGGGTTTCTCTGTATAGCCCTCAATGTCTGAAAACTCAATCTGTAGACCAGGCTGGCCTCAAACTCAGAGATTCACCTGCATCTACCTCCTGAGTACTGAGATTAAAAGTGTGGGCCACTATTGCCTGGAGTTAATGGATCTTTTGAATGCTTGCTTGTTTGATTGATTGAGTCATTCATTCATTGATTTTTTTGAGATAAGATCTCACTCTATCCCTGGCTAACCTAGGACTTACTCTCTAGCTCAGGCTGGCTTCAGACTCACTGTGATTCTCTTAAATCGCCTTCCCATGCATGAGCTACTATGCCAGGCTTATCTGCTCACTACTAAAACACAGACAAAAGGGTATTAAAAAGGGAGCACGGGGTATCCCAGGAAGGAGGCCAACAGAAATCATAAAGCAGGATTGAGGGAGGAGTCGGTGAAGTGGACCCCCACTCCCTGCCTGGCTGTGGAAACAGTGTACAGGTGTCATGAGGACCATGTGAAAACAGAAAACTCAAAGGAGTAGACAGTGTCAATGTGATGCCCTACTAACAGGGAGCAGGAATGATGGGCCAGTAAACAAACGTAAGCATAGCTGTTGAGAACAATATGTTTTCAGACACCAAGACCCAGTCATGCCAGCAGGAGCCCCAGTGAGCAATATGGCGCACATTCTACAACATATGTCTCACTGTTGTCTGCCCTAGGGATGAATGACTTCCCATTTCAAATACACTGGTACCAAACATCCAAGTTTCATGACCTGAATTCACCTCCTTGTGGCAAATACAGCTATGCCCTAGCTCAGTGATGGGAATACACTTTGAGAAAAGCATCGTGAGGGTTTTGTGACTAGGAGGCGTACACTTTCTTAGTTGCTTTCTATTGCTGTGACAAAACCACCCCATGACCGAGGCAACTTATAAAAGGAAGCGTTTGATTTGGGGCTCAAGGCTGCAGAGTGTTAGAGCTCATATCCGCTGCAGGGAGCATGGAACCATCTGCAGGCTGGAGCTGGAGCAGCAGCTGACAGAAGACATCTTGAGCCATAAGCATGAGGCAGAGAGGAGCTAACTGGGAATGGCAAGGGTTTTTAAAACCTCAAAGCAAAACCCACCCCACAGTGACACACCCCCTCCAACAAGGCCACACCCCCCAACTGGAGACCAAGCATTCAAATATATGAGCCTATGGGGGCCATTCTCATTGAAGCTACCACATTATTTATGTAAACTCAAATGGGCACTCAGACACAAGGCCATATAATCTTTTGGGACTGCCGTCATGGGCATGATGTGTCGTTCACTGAAGTGTCTTTATGTGTTCCATGACTGCATAGGCCTCTTCTTTTTCCCTACCCCACCTAGGATACATGAGGCCATACACAAGCTGCAGTAAGGTGCTGATGGCATATTGTGGGTAGATGCCAGGAATCCTGCTAAACAAAGCATAGAGCATGCCCACAGCAAAGATTCTTCTACCCAAAGTATACATGTTCTCCAGGTTGGGAAGTCCCGATCCAAACCACTGGGTGTTGAATATGGGTTTGGCATTAGAAAGTGTCCTAACAGCCGGGCGTGGTGGCGCACGCCTTTAATCCCAGCACTTGGGAGGCAGAGGCAGGCAGATTTCTGAGTTCGAGGCCAGCCTGGTCTACAGAGTGAGTTCCAGGACAGCCAGGGCTATACAGAGAAACCCTGTCTCGAAAAAAAAAAAAAAAAAAAAAGAAAGAAAGAAAGTGTCCTAACGATGACACGTTGTCACCTCACTTCACAAGGGGATAACTCAAACTGCTTATCACTGACCACTCTCAACACCTGACCCGTGTTTCTCAATCAGCCTCTGTGCCCTGAAGGTTCATGAGAGCTGGGTTGGGAAAGTGCTTTAACAGTACAGCCCCAACTAAATCACTCTCCCTGGCCCACACTGAAAGTAAACAGAGGAGCAGTGCACAGAAGCAGCCAGCATGACTAGCAGCTGGATAGGCCACTGACCTCAGTATTCCCCATGAAGGACTGATGGGGTCAAGTACAGATGACAGCATCTATCAAGCAGGGCATCTAATCCATGTCCTGCCCCAAAACCTAGGGCCATTACCTTGAGGATGACAGCACAACCAAGGTGACAATAGTAATGATGAGGATAACCACTGACAGCTGAACTCTACACCAGGTCACGGACTGCACCTTCCCCAAAGATTATCTCATTCAACCCTCCTCACCACCACGTTTGCTTCCCTCATCTCCAGTTTGCAAAGTGAACCAAAGTGACTTGTCTGAGGCCTGTTCAGATGAGGCGGGAGACGTCTGAGTAAGTCTGCAGGTTCCAGGCTAGAGAGCTGCCTCAGCAGTTAAGAGCGCGATTGCTCTTTCAGAGGACCTGAGTTCAATTCCTAGCCCACACATGGCAGCTCACAACTCTCTGTAACTCCAGTTCCAGAAGATCTAAAGCCCTCTTTTAACTTCTGTGGGCACCAAGCACATAAGCAATGCAGACATGCATGCAAGTCAAAACACCCATACACATAAAATAATAATAATAATAATAATAATAATAATAATAATAATAATAATAAGCCTTTAAGACAAAAAGTCTTCATGTTCCACCATGAAGTTCACAGACATGCCACTGGAGACATGTCTGCAGCATTAACAGCCACACATGCTCACATACTGTCCTTCTGCCAATGGACAACTTCAATGACATTGTCAATTCTAATTTATGTACTTCACTATGCAGAGCCTCAGGCATCCTAACCAAACAATAATGCCAGAAGGATGGCTGAAAACTGCCTTCTAGACGGTAATGGTACTTACAAGCCCAACAAAAAGAAGGAACAACCACCTAATGTAAGCCCTCCCAGGCGCTCAGTGCTATCTCCAGGGACCCCTGGACATCAGCTGATAAGTGTTGACTCATTGCCAAATCAAATGCCCATCCATGCCTGAGAGAGGTGGGCAGTGTCCTCCACTGCTGCTATTCTTCCCCAGTCTATTCTTATCTCCCCTTTCCCTGGCCTGGGAGAGCAAGCTATCTTGGTGTGGTGCAGCTGGAGGGTCGGATAAGCAGGTGTTGAGTTTGAAAATGACCTTGCCCATCAGCTGGTGAGAGCCAAGCACACAAGGAAGTCACTGTATCACTGTGTGCCTGGCATCCCAGCCCCAGAAAGGAGGCACAGTGAAGCCTGGGAGAGGGATGTGGGAAGTGTGCACAAGTGAGTGAGCACACACACACACACACACACACACACAGAGAGAGAGAGAGAGAGAGAGAGAGAGAGAGAGAGAGAGAGAGAGAGAGAGAGGAAATCACCAACTAAAGGAATCCCGCATCATGTCGCCCAGGAAAGTAAAACCGTTACTGAAGACCAAAATAAAAGGCCCAACAGCACCCAACAGTAAGGATGTGCTGAGGCATTTCCCCAAGCACAGAGGTACACAAAGCTCAACAGAGACCGATCTTTGGAAAAACCAGGAGGAGAGCCCACAGTCTATGTGGGGGCTGGCAAACTTCATTTAAAAAGTCCAGCCAGCCAGAGCAGTGTAAATGGCCCTCACTGTACGCATCCTGGAAGAGGTCCAGTGACCAGGACATGCTGTGGGAAGAAAGGGAGTCCACTAACCCAGATCTCATTAAATGTGGGTTAACTGGCTCCGTTCCCTACAGCTCAAGGGGCCAAGGGAGGCCTGAATGGAGTACTTTTCAGAATAGAAAACCCGAGCCCGCCAAGCCAGCGCCTTTTATTTTCTCACATCCTTTCAGTTGCTCAGCTGGTTGACCCGACTGCCATGGGCCCGAGAGAAACAGCCCTTCTCTGCCCTCATTATCCTCACCAGGCCATCACCTTCCCCGCATGCTCTGACCCGACCCATGGTGTGGTCAACAACACCAAGGAATGAAGCATCCGTGAACATCAAACACTGTCCCCATTGAACAAAAGGCTGAGTCTTGAATAATGGCCTGTGTACGTTTCCCCACGGGTTGGCCTACCTCTCTTGCCACCGCCACAGGGCACTGCCCACTGCTGGAGGAGCAATCATTAGCTTCTTCTCTTTGAGTTTTAAAATATATTATTGTTACTATTATGATTATGCGGGGTGTGTGTGTGTGTGTGTGTGTGTGTGTGTGTGTCTGAGGATAATGTTAAGGAGTTTGTTCCCTCCTGGGTTGCAGTGACTGAACTCCAGTCTCCAGGCTTACCTGGCAAACCACCTTCACCTCACCTGCCTGCCTCTTTTTTTTTTTTTTTTTTTTTTGAAAGAGTTTCTCTGTGAAGCCCTGGCTGTCCTGGAACTCACTCTGTAGACGAGGCTGGCCTCGAACTCAGAAATCCGTCTGCCTCTGCCTCCCGAGTGCTGGGATCAAAGGCGTGCGCCACCACTGCCTGGCCCTCTTCCCCTTCCTTAATGGATGAGATGGAAACAGGTTTGGGGAAAGCCTTGGCCACTGAAGTAGAGCACACATGGCACATACAGCTACAAACGTCAAGGCACATCTTCATCCCGTATGCCAAAGAGAAACAGAGGTAGGCATGCTTCTGGTGGCTGCACGCCAGCTAAGGCGTCAGGCTACGTACAGGGGCACTTGCTCCCTTCTTCCTCAGAGAACCTCACCAGGCAGGGACTCTTATTAGCCTCATTTACACTCACAGAAAGTATAGTACAGACAGGCTGAGCGACACAGCCAAGGTCACACACCTGGCTAGTGGTACAACCAAGATGTGAATCAGTGCAGCGAGGCTCCAGAGCCTGTGTTCTTAAAGGCTACACCATCATTACCTTTAAAACAAATTCAGTGTCACGGGGAAACCTATTATTTTGTGCAACTAATACATGCTTGTGAAGAACTTTAACTTAGAATTATAAAATTAAAGTTATGCTAAAATGTCTGTCTATGAGGGAGGCCAGGATGTTATCAGCCTACTTTAATATTATGTCTCAACTCCCTCGCCTGAGAAAGGCTATAAGCTGGTGTCCCGGTTTGCTTTTCTGTTGCTGGCATAAGCGCTAACACAAGCCGACTTGGAGAGGAAAGGGTTTATTTGGTTTACAGGTTATAGTTCATTATTGAGGGAGATAAGAACTCCCTCAATGGTTCAAGGCAGGAACCGTGAAGAATTACCACTTACTGGCTTGCTTCCCACCTTGTTTTCAGCTACATTTCTTACACAGCCTGGGCCCAATCTTGCTTGGGGATGGTAACACTCACAGTGGGCAAGGCCTTCCCACATCTATTAGGAATCAAGAAAAATACCCCACAGACATGGCCACAAGTCAATCTGATGAAGGCAATCCCCCAGTTGAAGTTCCCTCTTCCCAAGTGTGTCAAGTTGACAACTAAGGTTAGCCATTACGTTTTTTGTTTTTTTTCCATAGCTTTCCATAGCTTGTCAAATACAACCCTATGCCATGTTAGGATGGTTTAGTCAGGGGGTAACTATATGTACGATACGTTCTATAGATTACACTGGCCAGTGACAGCAGGCCTGTCGTGGGCTGTGTAAATACACAAGTACTCTGTGATGTTCACTCTGGGCCAAGTCCACTAATATAGCACTTCTAGGAACACATCCCATCACCCAGCAACAGCAGCTGCCTACTCTCCACATTTGCCAGGCAGTATGCTGGGCATGTGAGTCATACCATCTCATTTAAGCCTTACACCCGCCCTATGACGTCATTTCTAATAGTACCCCATTTACAGGCGAAGACAAGGTTCACCAAGGTAATATCCCAGCGCGAGGTCATAAAACAGAGCAGGAAGAAGATCGCAAGACTGCCAGATTCTAGTGTGTATATTTTTCTACTCCATGTGCCATCTCTTAAGAGAATTTCAAGATTTTCTAAGAAAAAACAAAATTACAGTAGAATAAAATGAGGTTTGGGAACGACCAAGTCTGATGGTTGAGCCTCCACATTTTAGGAGGTGTCAGAGACTATAGTGTGTGACCTGCATCAGAGGCCATCCGCCTGCTTCAGATCGATGCCTACTGATGGCAAATGCCCTTTCCCGTTGTTTCTCTCTATTGCCTCACTTACAGGAAGGATGGAGGGTGAGGATGCTGTGTCACAGTAGACAGTGACCATACTCAGCATCCGAAGCAAAGATGCCTCTGGACAGCTGTGTCTCCCACTGATGGCAGCTTCTCTCTTCCGTCCCAGGACAAAGCCTCCGGAGCAGCCTCCACATGGGCTTAGTGACCACCGGAGTCCAGGTGACCAGAAGAGCCATATGCCAGCTTTGCTATTATGCATCCCACTCGTAAGGTATCCAACATCTCATCAAAGATACTCTTTAAGTTGGACATGGCGGGACCCGTAATCCCAGCATTTCAGAGGCTGAGCAGAAAACTATGATTTCCAGGGCATCCTGGGCTACATATTTCATCTATAATACATACATACATACATACATACATACATACATACATACATACATACACACACACACATATAACTCTCGGGGCTAGAGAGAAGGCTCCGCAGCTAAAAGTACTCATTGCTCTTATAAAGAACTTTGGTTAGACTCCCGCCCCCTGCATGGTGAATCAATAGTACAACCTGTAACTCCCAGCAACTCACAAAGTACATTCATACACATACATCTTTAAAATACAAATTTTATTGATGTTGTTTTAAAAACTCATTTTTCAAAACGCATATTTTCAGTTCATTTTGAAAAGGGAACAACTTAGAAACACCACGCTGAGTTAAGAGTGGGTTTGGGTAGAAGGTTAAGGCATGAGAGTGAGGCTGGAGAAATCTTTCATTTAATCAAGCCTGGAGGCGCCAACTCATCCTTTACCCCCAACTTCTGTTCCCATGCGTAACTCAGGAAACAAAAATGCAATATTCCACCCTGAATCAACCACTGTATTGCCAGGCCCTCGGCCTCCCCATCTCTAAGAAACACGCATTCACACAATTACAGGTCACAACTAAACTCTATTCTATCCAGGAACGGAAGAATACGTTATTAGGAAATCCGTCAATATAATATAATTCATCTCATTAACTGAATCCAAAGGAAAAACCAATAACAAAACCCAGATGTCTCTCTCTTCTGGTACTTATCATGTTAAGTCCCAGCACCCAGTACTGCCTCTTAATCAGCTCGGAACAGAGGGAAGCTTCTGTAAGAGATATGGAGATCCACTGGAAAGCACAAGGGAAAGCAAGGGAAGAGCTATGAACCCCCAGGAGGGAGCTGCCAGTACAGCCAGACAGGAAAGGCAAGTCCACGAACTGGAAATGAAGAGGAAGCAAAAATTCATTAATTTAAAGATTATATAATTATATGTCTGGGAAAAAATCTTTCCCACAAAAATAATAACATTAAAAACAGATCTGAAAAAAACATTAGAACAAATAGGATAATTTGATAATGGTATTCAATGGTAAGAAAACAAGTTAGTAATAGCCTTCTTACAGGAAGGCAGGCAAACCAACCTGACTGAATATGAAAGAGTGATCAGCTAGCAAAATGATCATTCAAAATACATTCCTGGCCAGGCATAGTGGCACATGCCTTTAATCCCTTAGGAGGCAGAGGCGGGAGGATCTCTGTGAGTTCAAGGCCAGCCTGGTCTACAGAGTGAGTTCCAGGACAGCCAGGGCTATACAGTGAGACTCTGTCTCCAAAAAAACAAATTCTCTAATTCACTATTAGCTAGTTAGCTAGTTCTTTTGTATGTCTGTGTATGTTGTATGTGTGTCCATATACATACACACACACACACACACACACACACACACACACATACACATACACATATAAAATATTCCTAACCAAGTATGGTATTCATATCTATAATCACACTTGGGAAGCTGAGGTACAAAGATTCCTATGAATTTGAGGCCAGTCTGAGCTATACAATGAGTTCCAGGCTAGCTTGGGCTACTGAAAAAGACCCTGTCTCAAAAGAAATCATGAATATAAATATAGACAGCAGACAAACAGCGATCTGGAAGGGCCAAGACAGGAAGTTGGTTGAGCATAGCAGCTCAGAGTGAGTCTGAGGAACATAGTACAGCCAAATAGACGTATGCTCTGCCACACTTCACAGTTTCCCCCATGTGACTCCTGGTGGGACTCAGCGCAGATGCTGTGCACTCTATGTGTGTCTTGGCACAGTGAATCCATCACCTGAAGCTGCCCACCCCACAGTCAACTAGGGAAGCCAGCAGCGGTCCTTTCTTTCCAGCTCAGAAAAAAAACCAGATTTTTTCCAATGATGATGGTCAATAACAGAGCGGACCAACCAATCAACACACAGGACAATCCCACTACCACCTACCAATCAGCACACAGGACAGTCTGACTACCACCTACCAATGAACACACAGGACAGTCCGACTACCACCTACCAATCAGCACACAGGACAGTCCGACTACCACCTACCAATGAGCACACAGGACAGTCCGACTACCACCTACCAGCCTGTTGCCCAGCACAGACATCCCATCCTGCTCCTCCTCCAGGCCGTGGCTCATGCTGCCCCTTGCAGCAACCATGATTCTTCTCAAGAAGGTTGCACAAGGTCTATTCTCTCAACCTTTGGTTTGCTTTCAAATGTCCTCTTAAAAGGGGGTGGGGGGGGCCTCCTTACGGCCCTACTAGAACAACTGTCCATCCACCCTTCTCTTTCCTTAGAGCACGTGTCACCAGCCAATATCACTTTATACCTCTGTTTTCTCAGTCTTTCTGCATCATCTGAAGGTCAGCACCAGCAACACGGCCATCGCTGGTGCTCATTCACTCACCCCAACACAATCACACACGTACACACACACACATACAGTCACATACATATATATACACACAATCACATACACACATTCACACACACTCACACACATACTCACATGCACACATATGCTCACAGACACATTTACACATGCACTCTCGCGCGCACACACAGTCTAATAAATCATAATGAAGCTCTGTGTAGTATTCCTCCAAATGCAGCTGGGTAGGAAGAGCTACATGGCAACATTGTTGACAATGTTACAGGGAAAAGGTCAAGAGCACAAGGCACAGGCAGCCAGTTCTCCAGGAAGTTAAAATCACACCTACTATGCGCTTGTTACAGCAGTATGTGTCTGATGCTGTTTCCACTTTGTACAACATCCCAAGGATGCCTGTCCTCTGTCTAGAATGCTCAAGCCTTCCCCAGATTTCCCTGGAGAGATGAGGCGGCCCTTTGTTTATGGGGAAAAAAAAGAGAATAGCTGATGAAAACTTAGCCTGAGGGGCCTCATAAGATGACTCAGCTGGTAAAGGCATCTCCTACCAATCCTGTTCATCTGATCATCCCAGGACCGTATGGTGAAAGAGGGAGAGGCCCTTGGTTCCTTCTTCGGCACCAAAATCATTTTTCAAACACCCCTAACTCACCACCCTAACACAACAGAACATACTGCCCACGAGATTACAGGCCCCTGCAGAGCAGGCCCTCCCTGCCCTTTAAATCCATCCATATGACAATCACAGAAGAAAACCACAAATAACAGGGAAAGTATAGTAAAACTATGACCATCACATTAAAAACAAAAACAGCTTTTCCAGCAGCAACGACTTCCCTGTGAGAACACGGCTCCCATCCCTTTCCAGAAGATTCGAAGAGGAAACACAAGAAGAAATACAAGAAGAAAGTGGCCTGGTGCAGATCCCTATCCTACTTTGTGAATATGAAATGCTCAGAAGGCTGTAAAATCACCATGGTCTTTAGCCGTGCACAACGGTAGTCTTATGTGTTGGCTGCTCCACTGTACTGTCAGCCTACAGGTGGAAAAGCAAGGCTGACAGAAAGATGCTTCTCCAGGAGGAGGGGCACTGAAAGCATCTGACTCAAGAGGAGTATTCAAAACAAATCTGTTCCGCACATGAAAAGGGAAAAGGCTATCATTCCACGCAGTGTACCCATCACCTTAGAGAAAGCCAGCATTTGGCGACGTACAGAGCCTTACCCTCATCGGGCCCAGGCACCTCAGCAAGGGAGGGTTTAGCTATCTGCATGTTACCCTGCCACAGCTCAGTGAGCCCAGCGCTTGGATCATGTGGTTGGAAAAGCCAGTTTACCTCCAGAGAAACTGTTCCACTTCCGTCTGGCAGGAACTTTCTATCAGATTCCCCAGGAGGCAGATCTACATGACGCACATGGCCTCCACCCTGAGTGGGCAGGTATGGGGACAAGTGCCACTACCTTAGGGCAGCGGCTACTAAGTGTCACCTTTGCCAGATGAGTGTGGTCTAGGCTCAAGCGCCTCAGAGATATTCTTCTCCTACCTCTGCCCTGCATGAGATATATTCTCAGTGTGAAGACAGGCACGCCACCACTGAAGGCTTTTCCAGCACTTACTAAGGAGGTTCACACTGTCCTTAACAAAACAAAAACAAAAACAAACAAAAAATGCATATTAAGACAGAGTAACAGAAACACAAATGACACTGGAGGGAAGTTAGTAGACTCTCTCTGTATCTCCCTGCCTCTTACCCACCTCCTCTTAGACTATAGGCACCATCCATAGGACTCTAGGATCCATCGCTGTTGTGATCCCAGAAAACCTGACAGAATGCTTCGTGCATGGATCTGAATTACTGATCAGTGATATCCTTGAAGGTGAAACAGAGGCTAGGCACTTAGACAGTTCCTTCTTGGCTCTGAGGGTTGGCAGAAGAGGGACCCTCTGTTGAGGAATCCTAAAGCAGCTGGCCTCTGGCCATTCCTGTGAGATTGTCTTGATCGGTCACTGATGTGGAAGGGCCCAGCTCACTATGGGTGGCACCATTCCCTAAACAGGTAGATTTGGCCTCTATAAGAAAGCTTGCTGTAGCCGGGCGAGGTGGCGCATGCCTTTAATCCCAGCACTCGGGAGGCAGAGGCAGGCGGATTTCTGAGTTCGAGGCCAGCCTGGTCTACAAAGTGAGTTCCAGGACAGCCAGGGCTACACAGAGAAACCCTGTCTCGAAAAACAAAACAAAACAAAAAAAGAAAGCTAGCTGAGCATGAACCAGTGAGCAAGCCAGTAAGCAGCATTCCTCCATGGTTTCTGCTATGGTTCCTGCTTGAGTCCATTCTCTATCTCCCCTCAGCGATGGACTATGATCTGAAGCATATGCTGAAATAAAGCCCTTTCTTCCCCAGGTTGTGTTTGGTCACGGTGTTTATTACAGCCACAGAGAGATTAGGAAACTTCAGCTCTGACAGCAGGCCGCCCAGTGAAAGGATAACTTCCTGGAACTAAGAATCTGACTATAAGATCTCCTAATGGGATTAAACACATACCCCTGCATCTCAAAATTATAGGACTCCACCCCTGGGACAGCTTCAGTAGCTGCAGCCCATTCTGCAGAGAGGGAGGAAAGAGAAGATCCAAGAAAGACAAGAGGCATGTGAGCGGAGGGCTTCCATGCCTCAGAAGACACTGATCTCAGTCTAAGACCTAAAATTACCATTGACCTTGGAGCAGGTACTTAAGAATTCCTTTCCCTCTCCTGTAAAATGGAGGTGAATGATATAGACTTCCCTGGTTTGCTAGGACATCTGGAGCCAAGGAATACACAGAGCCTCTCTAGAGGCTCCTACCTCAACAGATAAGGCTCTGTAGGAATTAGCCACTGAAAGACATGGGGAAGGAAGGGGCAAGAGTTTGTTTCTTAACAGCTGGAGAGATGAGTTGCTACTGTCAGTTGTCTGTTAAGATGGGGGTCTCTGCATTGTCTAAGTTATTCTCAAACTCACCGGGGCTCAACTGATCTTTCTGCCTGGGCTACCACGTTCCACAGGACAGCTTCTAAAACACTGTTCTAAATCCTGCCTTTGGCCAGAACAAGGTTAGCTATATTTTTGTATGGTGGGAAAAAAAATACAAAAAAACACCCAAAAAACTGATCTTGAGGTTCAGAAGCCTGGGTCTGGGCCTTAAAACCACAGCCGTCTTTGCCTTCACTTTGATAGGTCTTGCTTGGCTCCTCATCCACACTTGTCTCCTGCCTGACCACATATTTGAACTGAGTAGACCCTGAGTATCAGACGTGATCTGTCCAACAGCTGACTGGGGGTAGCTGGGGGTTGCATACAACACAAACCTCTATTTAGAAACCCTGCCATGCAATCTGATCTTTTAATAGGCTCTGACAAGGCCTGCATGAAGCACCTACTTAACTGAACTTAAATCTTGGCCAAACACGTTCGGTGAAAGACTCCATTTTTTTCCCCTCCTGACATTCCTATTACTGTAAAGAGGAAACTATTTTCTAAGGAGCAGCTTGGAAATGCTGGGGAGGGGAAGGTAAGAAGAGGCGAGGTGTCTCACTGAAGGTCATGAAACAGGGAGCTGCAAACTCTTAGCTGTCACTTTCCAGCTTGTGAAAGTCATCCCTGAACCCTAGAGACTTGAGGAACGGTGAACCGGTTCCATGTTGCCTTTTAAGTAGTAAACAAAGAGCTAATAAAAACCAATGAATAAAAACAGCTCAGGGCTAATGACAGCTGAGAATGGCAGCTGAGATGTGGACCAGGGAAAAGACAGTGGCCAACAGCTTACAGGGCCCTGGGGCACACTCTGTGAACAATCTCAATGTGGGACCAAGCTCTTCCTGGAACCACCTACATATGACTGCTCCCCAGCCAAGTCAGCCCACCAAAGCTGTCTGTCCCTAAGCGAAGAGTATCAGATGTAATCTCTCCAACAGCTGATACAGGGGAGTGCCCTGGGCTACACAGCAGGGCTCACTGCAGCACACAAGGCCCTTCCTTCCAGGAGAGGAATGCCTAGCAGAGCCAGTGCACAGGAGTGGCTCACTGTCAGTGGGTCCTACAAATTCAGTGTAATGCAGAGCACAACAGTTTGTGTGTTTGCTTGGTTTTGAGACAAGGTCTTCCTATGCATCAGAGCCTGGCCTAGAACTCAAAAACCTCTTCCTTCAGACTGCAAGGACTTGAGTGGCGACTCAGTGGTTAATAGCACTGTCTGTTCTTGCCAAGGACCCTAGCACCCACATGTCAGCTCACAATATGTGACGCCCATACCTACATGCACGGAAACATTCACACATATAAAGATAATATATTTTTAATTAACCTGAAATACTGGAGATTGACCCTAGGGTCTCACATACGCTATATGAGTGCTCTACCTCTGAGCTGTCTTTGTAACCCCAGGTCTCCTTTAATTTTTTATTTTAAGTCAAGGCCTCAGGCTAAGTTGCCTAGACTGGCCTTAAACTCCCAATGTAGCCTACGGAGGCCTTGAACGTTCAATCGTGTGCCTCAGCCTCCTATATCCTGGTATTATAGGTCAGCACCATCAGGACTGGCCCCTGACTTTTGTCTTTACTCCTTAAAGAATACAGTAGACTACCAACTCTATAATATTTCTGTTTCATTGCCTCATACAGGTAAGCAAGGGGTGATGAAGAGATGTAGAAGGTTATCTGCCTTCTTCACAGACAGCCTGACTGAATGTAAGAGACTTGAGCATGAATGAATATGAGAATCCTGGGGCCGGTTTCCCATGGGCACCAAGCAGCAACTATCCTGTAATAGTTAAGCCGGAGAGTACTTAATTTTGAAGAAATTACATATGTATACAACCTCTGAGCAACTGGGCAAGGAAAGAAATGCCTTTCTTGGACATTTTCCTTCAGTGCTAAGGCTTGCTGGGTAATGGAGTGTGGACTGATGAGTGAGTAAATGAATGAATGAATGAATGAATGAATGAATGAACTTGAACTTGAACTTTTCAGTTCCTCAGCATGACTGAAGTTCTCACTACAAGCCCATTTTATGGGAAGAATTGATAGAAAGGACAAGGCTCTTCCTCCTCAGAATTCTCTTTGAACCTGAGGGAACATCTGAAACTCTCACAACGATATATTATCTGGTCATAGTCACTGTGTGCAGCAGGAAACTTCACTCGCTGGGGTTTTATCGCATAGAAAATTTATGATCTTGGGCCCCTAGCAGATCAGTTGCCATCGAGAAGAGGTAGGAACTGGAGATGATGGCCATAAATCCTGTGGGAATAGGTGTCTTTGTAATAAAGTCGCTTCGTTAAAAGACGAGATGTCCATAGATCTCAGGAGCCAAGCTGCACTATGCGGAGAACTATGTAGCCAGCTGGGAAGGCCCTGTCCTCACAGAGCGGGCTGGTCCCAGGCCAGACTTCGGTCGTGCATCGTGCAAGACAGAGTCATCTGAGAGTCAACTGAAGAAACGCATCCCGAAGACTGGGCTGTAGACAAGCTAGGAGGGCATTTTTCTTAGTGACAGAAGTGAAAGGGGCCTAACCCAGTGTGGATGGGGCCACCCACGAGCTGGTGGTTCTGGGTTCTATAAGAAAACAGGCTGAGCAAACCAGTAAACAGCACCCCGAACACACACAGCCTCTGCATCAGCTCCTGGCTCCAGGTTCCTGCCCTGATCTTTTGATGACACAGTGCTGTGGATGTGTAAGCTGAATAAGCCCTTTCCTTCCTCTTTGGTCATGGTGTTTCATCACAGCAATAGCAACCTTAAGACAGGGGATGTGTCCAATCGTGTTCTCCACTGACCTACAGAAAAACAGGGCCTTTCCACTGACCCATGTTCACCAAGTATGCAACTGCCTCTCATCCCAACTCTCAACTCTCTGAGAATGCTGATTTTATCTCTCTTTTGCTTCTAGTACACTTAGTGATATACAATAAATGCCCATGGGATGACTCAACAATTCAAACTGATGGGCTAGTTTTCCCCCCAGGGACTTCAGATAATAAGCGCTACTTGTGAAACAAGAGGGATCAGGCTTCAGGGACCAGCTAACCCACAGGAGGTAGCTTTGATGCTGTGGAAAGAGCCACCGTCAGTCAGACCTCAGGGATCTGCTCCTGTAGCTTGAATCTGGAAAATTATTTCCTCAATATTAGACTGGGTGCTGAATTGGTAATAAGGCATGAAAGCAGTAAATCTACGATTTCTTCCAGCTCTAAGTGTTTTTTTAAGGATTCTTTTTTTTTTTTTAATGAGAGGGGAGCAGTATGTACATGTGAGTGCAGGTGTCTGTGAAGGCTAAAGAGGGTGTCAGACCCTCTAGAGTTAGGGTGACAGGTAGATATGAATCAGCACTGGGTGCAAGGAACTGGACTGGGGTCTTCTGCAAGAGCAGTACGTGTTTCTAACCATTAGGCCAGCCAGCCAGGCCCCCAAATTTTTATGTCTTTGAAATATGTAAGAAAGGGCAACTTAGGAAGGCATCTGAAAATGTACTCCACCTGCGCTTCTTTTACTTATATATTCAGCTACGTACTTGTTTGTGTGGTACTGAGGGTGAAGGCCTTCACACACACTAGGCAAGGCTGTACAACTGAGCTACAGATCCAGCCCCATCTGGAATGTCTTAATCTTTAAATGAACTCTAAAATGAAACATTTTAGGGCAGAGTGACGAGTTAGGTTTACCAAGGACAAGCAAAACACTTCCTCCCCACTCCACCCCTACGGACTCATTCCTTCTAATACAATATATTCACTTTCCCACAACAAAGATGCTCAGCTGGGTGAGCTCAAGTGAAGCCTCTGATCTCAAAAGTACCCAGAGCAGAGGTATCGGAGGTACACAAAGGCCAAGGCCGAATGCTGGATGGGGACACAGCCCCTCCTTTCAGCTCCTCAGAGCTTTCTCCTCTCAGAGAAGAGCCACAGAGCAACAGCTGCAAGTGGCTGAAGCAACTGCAAACAGGGCATGCTGACTCCAAGCCATGTCCCATGGGAGAGCTCACCTCTAAGCCAGTGTGGCTCAGTCACTGCATAACAAGAGCACCGGTTAGGAGCTGAGTCTCCAAGAGGAGACCAAATTATCACACTTTTCCTTTTTGCTCCTGGGGGTGGGGCTTTTGAATGAGGTCTCATCTGTTACCCATGCCTACAAAATAGGGAGAAGAGCACACTGCTCATTCCTTCTAGAGTCCCTGTGAGGACCAAAACAGAGAGGTAGGTCAACGGATGCACAGAGAGGGTTGACTGGCCGCATGCACTCAGCCTGTTGTCAGTGGTGCAGCTGGGTGGATGAAGAAATTCACCTGAAGTCATGAAATCTAACCCCAGGCTCTTCAAAATCCTTCAGAGAGCCAAACGAGAGGTGGCTGCTTCCACCCTGGACCCCTGGGACAGCAGCCTGGATGCCCTTCAGGAGAGAAAGCAAAGTTACCTCTGCACCTGGGAAGGGCCAGGACTGCCCAGGTATGCTGCTGGAGCCCTGGGTCTCTGGAGAGATTGCTCCCTGTGAGTACAGAGGTTTATGGGTATCACCAGGAGATGAAACCAGGCAACAGTCCCAAGATGAACTCTCCCCAGAGGAAGAAGGAGAAGAAATTACAACCCCAGAGAGGTATGCTGTCCACCCAGCAGACAGCAAAAATGAAGGAACAGATCTGAGATGAACAGGAGATAGGCGAACAGGAAACCTGGTACCCCATTGACAAGTCAAACTGTGCTCTTTAGAGAGTGATCTGATCATGTCTATCAGATTCTCAAGTGTGTATTAGGATGATCCAGTGACTCTTCTCCTTGGTAACCACCACAGAGAACCATTAGCTTGTGTGCACAAAGGAATATATTGCAGTAAGCATCCCAACAAAAGGCAGAATCAGTCTAACCATCATAAGCTGGCTCAGCAATCAGTGAGATAGACACTCCTCGTGCTTGGTATGGAGTGAAAATAAAGGAGACTGACACAGGCTGCCTCAAAAGCATTATTGGATAATTCATTAAATGTTTTAAAGGGTTATAAAGTAGGTATCCAACACAACATGCGTTTTAAAAAGAAGAAATGGAAGGCTGGGAGGATGAGCCCGTGGTCGGGTAAAATAGTTCGCTGCCCAAATGTGAGGACCTGAGATTGGATCTCCAGAACTCACACATACACCAAACAGGCATGGCAGCCCACCTATATAACCTCTACACATGGGAGGGTGAAAAAGATTCCCTGGAACAAACTGGCTATCGAAACTGGGTGAGTCTGTAAGCGCTGGGTTCAAATGAGAGATCTTGCCTCAATAGATAAAGTAGAGAGAGATAAGGAAGACACCCAACTTCAACCTCTGCCTTCCGAATACATGTGTGAGACACACACACACCACCACCACCACTAACACCACCACTGCCACCAATAACAACAACAACAAAAACAAAATTAAAGGAGAAGAAATGAAAGGATGGCCCTCCTTCTATATATCTAGATACCCAGAAAAAGTTATGGAAGGAAATGTAGATATTATATAAAGGATAAACATAGGCTGCACTGAGCATAGGAAAGAACAGGAATGGGTTCAGGACTGAGAATTAAAATTATTTTTTTAATTTCTAAAATTAAAAAAATTATTCTGAAGAAAGAGAGAGAGAGAGAGAGAGAGAGAAGGAGGGAGGGAGGGAGGGAGAGAGGGAGGGAGAAATGGCTCAAAAGAGCTTAGTGACCCTCTCTCTTGCTCCTGAGAGACTGACCACTCATAAACACGATGTTCTGAGCAGGTGGGACTGTGTCTGCAGATGAACACCCGCAGTTTTGCACCAAGACACATTTTACACCACATTGTTCCTATTGATTCCACCTCTTCTAGGGCTGAAAAAAAAATTCCTTCATATTTAACAACGGTTTCTTTCTTCTGGTGGACCAAACTGGAGACGTGAAAAGAAATGGGTGTTTGGCAGGTAGAGAGTCAAGCCCAGAGCCTGATGCATGCTGGGAAAACACTCTACCACCAAGCTCCTCACCTAGCCCCTTGCAACCTCCAGATTCTTCTGGGTCTCTCTCTACCAACACAAACAGGCAAGGAGGAGGCGACACTGTATCGAATCACTGTGGACACTTTTCCTTAATTGTTACCTTTCCTTGTGCTCTTCCATTCCTCTGTAAATGCACTGATTCATTACTGTGAGGTGCTCTGCAGACTCGGCGTGCCAGGCCCAGATCTTCTTTCCTAAAAAACAAAGGGACCAAGGGAATGGGTCAGCACAATGACACATATGAAGGAAAATGTCACAGTGAAACCTGTTCCTCTACACCAACTTAAATCAGGACTTAAATAAGTCAAGTGAGCATCATTTACACACGCCAAGCTGGCCACATTAGACTATACCAAATGCTACCCTGGATCCCTTCAAATCCATCCTTTCTTCCATAATCTCAAAGTAAACATCTCTAAATTTAAAAAAAATCCAAACTCTAAAATGCTCCAAGATCTAAAATTTTCAGAACACCGACAAGATCCCAACATTCTAGACCAGGAAACATTGTATCAGTCGTGAAACTAATGTTTAAAATATTGCATAAAGGTAACTTTGGACTATGTGTATAAGGTATATATGAAAGATAAATCCTGTGTTTAGAGTTGTGCCCCCTCTCCAAGATAGCTCATTACAGATATGCAGATATTCCACAATCTGAAAAAAAAAATTAAAACATCCTGGTTTCTGAAAGAGATAATAATGTATCTGAGTTCTCAGGCATTGCTTTCCTGGGCATCCTTGTGATATCTTCTGAGACTATTGAGTAGGTCCCCTGGTACAGGACAAGGAGCATTAAGATGATATCTAAAGTTGTCACAAAATGACTCCTTGTAATGGTACTGTCCCCCCCAAAGCTCATGATGCCTACATCAAAGATCCAAGTTGAAGTACTCAGGAGCAACAGAGGCTAATGGTAGACAGAGGAAGAGACAAGGAGGAAGCAGAGAGAACAGCCCAGGTGCCATGGAGGAGCCTTCCTCCTCTTCCCTCTGGGGGCATCTGCCCCAGAGGGAACACCAGCCATACTCCTAGGCTCCCGCATTCTTCACCAAGAAGACTGTGGTTACATCACAAGAAAGATTCTCTTCATAGGCATGCCTCTAGACAGAAACCAGCTACTTCGTTGGGTGTTACACTAAAAAGAGCAGTCAGCTTCCACACATGTACACCCAGCACTGCTGCTACAACCACCTTGACCACTGAGCCTCAAAGGCCTGCGGTTCTCTGACTTACTATCCCCCCATCTGGTCCACGTGGCTCTGACCTTCTCCCAGGTTAAACACCATCTGACTGACTTGGGTCCAGGTGAGAAGGACCAGATTCCTAGGATGCCTGTCCCCAGCCAGCCAGACCTAGTGTTAGAGAGATTTCCCCAGCCCCTGCCTCCCACGCTGGTCTTTCATTTAACTTGTAAAGATCAGGCCACGAGATATTTTTAGCATCTGGATCCCTGTCTAGGGCCACTGATCTGGCTTCCATCAGAGCTAACTTCATCAGCTGCTGCCTGTGCATTCTGGAGGGTGGGGCAGGAGTAAGAAGAGCTTAATGACCAACCGACCAGCCAGCCGTTGATCCTGCAAAAGGAGAGGGGAAAGAAGCAGGGCCTGAGTACTGAGTTCCAGGGGGGCCTTGGCAATGCAGTTGCAAAGCAGGAGGAAAATATCAACTGCTCACATCTGGGTCACTCTGTGGCTTGGATTGTCTCATCCCACTTCCAGTCTGGAAGCCAAGATAGCTCAATATTAACCCGTTCTGCACGAAGCACAGGACCCTCTCCCTCATCCTCAATGAGAGTCCAACAACCCCCTCTCACCCCCCTCCCCACTAAACTGGGAGGAGTGGCTAGCTTGACCCAGGATAACAAGGTGTTCTGTTGCCTTTTAGGTTTTTGTTTTGAGAAAGGTTCCCCCACCCCTACACACACACACACACACCCTGTAAACTAAACTGGCTTCCAACTTACTATGTAGCTCGAACCATGAACTTCTAAACCTCAGGTCTTCAATTCCCAAGTGTTCATATTACAATTACACCCCACGAAGCCATTTGGAAGCCATCAGCTTGTACCTGAGGACAGTGCAAGAATTTCTACCTCAGCACTGAGAGGTGTCACGGGCCAGGATCCAACATGGAATTCTCACACCAGACCTAGTAAGAAGGCACTGCAACTGACTCACCCTAGGAATCAGGAAACTGGGGGTGGGAAGAGGGGGTGCCTGGCAATGGCAGAAGGTGTACTTAGTGTCCCTGAGATGAACACTCTCATCCCCTACCCTGCCCCCCAAAATTAAAAAAAAAAAGTTCATAAGGAAGACCTAGAAATGGTCACCCAGATCACAGATACTAAATTACAAATAATGAGCAGGCTCACGACTTAGGAGTCTGCAATCTTTGCCACTGTATTGTATACTCTCTCTCTCTCTCTCTCTCTCTCTCTCTCTCTCTATATATATATATATATATATATATATATATATAGTATAGCTTGATCATTTATTAATGAATGAACTAATGGACACTGAGCCCAGAATTACCAATTCCTGTAAAAGGAACTTATCTCACACCTCACTTCACGCCTCTGTTGGTGATAAGCACAGCTACCACCACTGCATCTGCCCACAGCCCCAGGGGAGCCAGGATCACCAGCATTACAGAGATGTACACAGAGCTCCAGGAAGCTGAGACCCACTCTCAGGTGAAGGCAATTCTTACGCCGAGCAGTGGACTACCCAGCCTGGGCTTTTCCTCACGACTCGCCTTGGCTAGTGAGAGCCAGACAAAGATGAGGTCTGTGCTGTTCTAACTCTTCAGATGGAAAGTTCTGTGTCAATCCCAGGGTCATCAGCAGTCGGCCATCGAAGTTACTGCTCCGGAAGTGGAATTTAGTGTGACCACGCCCTCATTCCTCTCCAAAGCTCCCTGCAATCTGTACTTACTGGCATTTCCTGAGCACTGGCTTCCTGTACCTGTGATACCACTGTGTCCACTGGCCGTGAGGTTCTGCCATTTTGTCCCTTAAAAATGTCTGCTTCCAGGAGGCACAGAGGCTAATGAGAACATAAAGCAACCAGAACTCAGACTGCTGCTCTTGGAGCATCTTGGGAGATTGTGGCAACATCAAGTCACTATATACACTCAGTACAGGATGTGTTCTGGAAAGTTCTCAGTAGCACTTTTCCAAACAGTATTTTCCCATTGCTGTTGTTACACAAACTAACAAATGTGTCTTAGTTAAGGTTTTATTGCTGTTAACAGACACTGTGACCAAGGCAAATCTTATAAAGGACAACCTTTAATTGGCTGGCTTACAGGTTCAGAGGTTCAGTCCATTATCATCAGGGTGGGAGCATGGCAGCATCCAGGCAGGCATGGTGCAGGAGTTATCTGAGAGTTCTACAGCTTCATCTGAAGGCTGCTAGTGGAAGATTGACTTCCAGGCAGCTAGGACTAGGGTATTATAGCCTACACCCACTGTGACACACCTACTCCAACAAGGCCACACCTCCTAATAGTGCCACTCCCTGGTCCAAGCATATCCAAACCACCACAAAGTGTGTCCTCCAACAGGACTGTACTACTTCCGGAAGCACTAGAGATCTATCCTTGTCTTGCATTTTCGGCTTCCAGAGGCTGACCTGGATAGACCCCCTCAGCTCATCTCTTTCTCCATCTTCAGAGACAACAATGTGACATCATCAGACCTTTCGCTCCTCCCTCAGCTCAAACTGTCACTTCTCAATCTTGGACACTGCCTCCCCACAACTTTCCTCTGTCACTGGGACGATGCTAGTCCCTCTAGAATAATTAATTCAGGACAATTTTCCCCATGGGAAGATCCTTAACCTAACATCTACAAAGTCCCTCTTGCCACCTAAGGTCACCTACTCTCAAGTATCACAAGTCCTTCTAAATCAAGGGCATTTCTGAGGACACTGGTTCTCAACCTTCCTAATGTTGCAACCCTTTAATACAGTTCCTCATGCTATGAAATTATTTTCATCACTACATCATAATGATAATTTTGCTATTGTTAGGTATCGAAATGTAAATATCTGATATTCAGATGGTCTTAGGTAACTTCTGAGAAAGGGCCATTCGACCCCCAAATGGGCCATGACTCCCAGCTTAAGAACGGCTGTTTTAGAGGGTCTTCTGTAAGGCACCACAAGCCTCAACCTGGACACTGCACAATGGCTCATCAGGAGGAAAGTGATTGACGTGCAACAACTCGAGCTGAGGACACCTGTGCAGTTTGTTTTCAGACAGGTAGAGGCAGTTCCAACTGACCCAACCTCTTAGGTATTGGGTCAGTGGTTGGAGGAATAGACAAAGCCTGGAAGAGGGCACAGGATGGGGTTGGGGACTTCTGGCAAATTTAAGTATCTTTCTCTTTTTTGTGTACTTTGCTTCTGGGTTTTTTTTTTTTTTCTAGAAACTCACCCTGTAGCCTAGAGTTGACTAGAACTCACGGCATAGCATATCCCAGACTGAGTGTGGACTCACAGTAATCCTCCTGCCCCACCCTCCCAAGTTCTTAGTTATAGTGACCCACACTTGGAACCTAGCACTTGAGAGGCTGAAGCAGGAGGATCGTGAGCTCTGGTACACTCAGGCCTATGAGTGGCAAGACCTTGTTTCCAAAAGAAGAAGAAAGGAATGTGGAAGAAAGAAAAAAAATCCATGCAATCAGTTTCTAGAGCCCAGTAGGTTTCACAAATATACAAGAAACAAATCAAGACTCTTCATCAAACATGATCTCCTCATTTGTAGATCTCAGAAATGGACCAGTTCCCTCAAAGAGACTCATAAAGCTTCTGTGTCTTCTGCTATGCACTTTATAAAAACTTATCAGCAATGAACAGTCCGGGTTTGTCCTCCAGGCTTCCATTGCAGAGAAGGGAGAGAACTCGATACATTTCTCCCTGTGGTCTACCCGCCTCAGGCCTAGAGCCAAAGTCAGAGATAAAGGCTTATTGGACAGTTTGGTCTAGGACCACAAGGTCCCAAGCCACCTGCCCCAGATGACCTCACCTCCTCAACAGCCAAGAAGGATGACCCAGAGCCATGGCTAAAAAGCAAGGTCACATCCCTCAAGGACATCTACGGACACTAAACTGAAGCAGAGATAACAAGCCAGACCCATAGCTGCCCATCACAGAGGCCGGCAATGCCGATTGAGGACAGGCTTAAACCTGGGTGTTCCCGTCCATCAAGACTTACTTCTCAGCTAGTGTCCAAACACAACTTGGCATCACAGGGACCCAGCAGGGCATCTGTGGCATCTGGTACTCTACTGGCCGTCTTTGGATTTCCCACAATGGTCTGTCTGGAGCCTCTTCACGGATACACACAAAAATGCTTACACCCCAGGAGCGCACAGACTCCCTAGGACAAGAGGAGGAAATGACTAGCAACCCCACCCATCAGCAGGGCATGGAGTGAATGAGGACAGCCCAGGAAGGAGGACAGAGCAACAGTGAAAACAAGGAAACAGTCTCCGGTGCATCACCATGGGATGTGATGAGTGACATAACACAGGAAGACCTGCTGCCTGGAAGAGGGCACAGGATGGCTTTAGGGACTTCTGGCAAACTTAGGTTTCTTTCTCTTTTTTCGTGCCATTGCTTTTGGTTTTCCAAGATAAGAGTTTCACTCTCTAGCCTAGACTAGAAATCATGACATGGGGTAACCCAGACTTGGTCTGGACTCACAGCAATCCTCCTGCCACAAAAGCCTGTTTTGTGCACTGGAGCCAACACACGCCAGCTTCAAGGCAGAGGCACATACTACGTGTCTCCTTTCAGCCATGCTCATTCAGGCCAGGCTGGTGCCCTGAAACTAGTCATGGTGGGAATTTAATCCAAAGACACCAGAATATACTCTAACTCATGGCTACCTTTTTTCCCACCTGTCCCCAAAAGCTGGCTATCTAACAATCTGAAGCATGCACTGTGTGTATGCAAATATGTCTAACACTTGGAAGAAACATATCCTTGGGACTGGGGATACAGAGCGCTGCCATGCTGTGATTACAACACTCAGAACTGGGATGGGGAAAGGAGATGGACAATGCCAAAGCTAGCTTCATTGTTTCTAAAAAACGTTTACATGTGTATACGTGTGTGGTGTGCATGCATGTTTTTGTGTGTTTGCATGTATGCATACATATGTGTACACATGTATGTGGTATCCACAGGTAGGTTGATGTTGGGTGTCTTCCTTGATTATTTCCACATTATATAGCAGGACAAGATATCAGCCAGATGGTGGTGGCAGCTCACGCCTTTAATCCCAACATCCAGGAGACAGCAGCAGGCTTATCTTCTGAGTTCTAGGACAGCCTGGTCTAGAGAGTGAGTTTCAAGACAGCCAGGGTTGCACAGAGAGACCCTGCCTCAAAGCAAACAAACAAACAAACAAACAACCAAAATATCTCACTTGGACCCAGAGCTTGCTGAATCAGCTCTTCTAACCAGCTTGTTCCAGGAATCCCGTCTCTCTCTCTCTCTCTCTCTCTCTCTCTCTCTCTCTCTCTCTCTCTCTCTCTCTCTCTCCCTAGTGTTGGGTCTGTTGTCTGTTGCTTCGACATGGGTGTCAAGGATTCAAACTCTGCTCCTCGCAGTTGTGGGGAAAGCACTTTGCCCACCAGCCATCTCCCTGGTACCCAGTGCTGTTTTGAATATCTGCCTCTGAGATGGGATACAGGACATGGAGCTGACTGAAAGTGATGGCAGGCCTCAGGGTTGTTAATGATTTTAGGATCTTTTCAATTATTTTCCGTGTTTTTGTTTTGTTTTGTTTTTAAAAGCATTGACTAGCTTGGTGTGGTGATAGAGGCAGGAGGATTACAAATTCAAAGCCAGCCTGAGCTACACAGTGAGACTTGGCATAAAAATAAATAAATAAAAACAAAACACCAAAGACTTTTGTTATAGCTCTTGCCTGGTATGCGCGAGGGCCCGAGTTCCGTCCCCAGCCCCAGAAGAAAAGGCACCGAGCACCCCAGCAAAGTGACATAACAGTTAAGGAGAGATCCACAGGGACAATGTGGAGACAGCCAAGCCAGCCTGAGTCATAGATGTCACCTTGGAGAGACACTGTGTGTGCAGCTTTGATGGTATGTAAGAACCTGTCTGGGGAGAAGGCAGAGGATAAGCATTTGCCTGAACTCAACCAGTCACACCCACCCCCTGGGTCTCACCAGAGGGCCCTTCCTCATACCCCTGACACTCTTCCCTCACCCTAATCCCACCAGTGTGAACCAGTGTCTCCTCACCTGCACGTGGGGGGTGGGGGGTGTTCCCTGACTAAGCACACGTTGATGAGCGCAATGCTTGGTGAACAGATGGGAAATATCCGGGAACTGTGTTCCCCCCTCTAACAGAGGATGCCACACAGCTGCTACAGCTGGAAAAACAAAAGAGCCCTGGTGAGGGTCTGACCACCCCAGAATCTCCGGAAAAGAAGTGAAAGAAATACAACATACAGGACCCATAGGCCCATAAGCTGCCACCCCGTCAGGGAGAGAAGAGAGCTACAGAGACAAGGGCCTGGGGCACTGAGTTTCCACATACAGTGTCAAGATGCTGCAATGCTGAACCAGATCCAGGGCAATTATCACACATGCTCCAGCAAGTACTGCCAACGCTGCCAGGCAGCCTCAGGGCCCTCCTGAGAGCTTAGCTGCACACAGAGGGACCGTCCCAGTTTTCTCTGGGTGGCTGAAGCCTGACTCTGTGGGCCCTGCTTCCATCATGTGCTTGTTTATGGAGACCTGGATGGAGATCTGGTCAGTTCAGTCCTCAAGTGGAAGGAACCAAACCCAGATCCCAAGACAAGAGGGCTTGGAAAGGAAGCCAACAATGACCCACTCCGGCTGGCCCCAGGCTGCCCTTATTCAGTCTGAAAGGTACTTCCTTCTCATCCAGGGCTTCTCTTCTCCCCCAGGATTTACTTGAGAAAGTTACTGTTCTACAAACTAATCCCAGGACTGCTGGAATACCTCAGCTGGTAAAGGCACTTTCTAGCAAACTGGATGACCTGGAGTTTAATCCCTGGGACTCACATGAGTGGAAGAGGAGCCAGCTCCTACATGCTGTCCTCCTTTCCCAACATGCATGCATGCCATGGAACACACACACACACACACACACACACACACACACACAGAGTAAATAATGTAATGTTAAAGAGTAGGTGATTCTAGCCGGGCGTGGTGGCGCACGCCTTTAATCCCAGCACTTGGGAGGCAGAGGCAGGCGGATTTCTGAGTTCGAGGCCAGCCTGGTCTACAAAGTGAGTTCCAGGACAGCCAGGGCTACACAGAGAAACCCTGTCTCGAAAAAAACCAAAAAAAAAGAAAAAAAAAAAGAGTAGGTGATTCTAGGGTTAGAGGTGCAAGGTTCTCAGGTTCAAGTCTGAGCATCCTGAAGAAAGAAAATAAAAACCCAGCATGTTGGCAAAGAGCTGTAATTCTAGCTACGCCAGGAGACTGACACAGGATGATTATATGAACCAAGAAATTCAAGGCCAGCCTGGGCAATATAATGAGACCCCCAACTCTAAAATAAATAAGCAAACAAAAAGTTTCAATGCAACAACAACAAAAACCTAGAAAAGCCTTGAGCCATATAAAGCCATTACTGTCTGCCTGATTCTCTCAAGGTCCCTCATCCTCTGTCCTCAGTGGACATTCAGTACATTTTTCTCGGTGGACAGGAAACACACTGGTGGCTTATAAAGCCATGGGAGACCCAAAGTGGGGAGGAAGTGAGATACTCAAGTAAGTGAAAACAGGTCTAGGGTTTCCTGTCCTGTGCTGACTGTTGTGAGCAAGACACTCTCTCAAGACAAGTCCATTTGTGGGAAGGGACATAGGCTGCCCAGGGACCCAAGGACTAGTGCCATTGCTGCCTTCTTCCACACTGCCACTGGCAGTGGTGCCGGGCTCTCTCCTGTGCCCAGTGCCCGCCGCCGCCGAGGCCTCCAGTGCTCCTTTGTGCTGGACCCTTCAGCAGCATGCGAGGCAAAGACTCATCTCCTCACAGACGCAGACATGCAGGCACTGAGGAGCCAATGACAACAAGAAGAAACACATTGCCCTGAAAGCCAAGCACACTGATCCCCTGTCTCCAAAGTCCCCAACGGAAATGACAGGAACAGAAGAACCCTCAAGTTTCATGCAAAATGGCCACTAAATGCTCTTGTGCTGTTTTTGTTTTTGTTTTTGTTTTTGTTTTTGGAGACAGGGTTTCTCTGTGTAGCCCTGGCTGTCCTGGAACTCACTTTGTAGACCAGACTGGCCTCGAACTCAGAAATCCGCCTGCCTCTGCCTCCCAAGTGCTGGGATTGAAGACATGCGCCACCACCTCATTTTTCTAACTGAAGCTTTAAAACTGGATCCCCTGACAAGGCCAAGTTTGCTGACGTGACCGTTCGCCCACCAGGGCATCTACTGGAATGAGCGTCACAGAGCTGGCACATCCCACTCCGGAATTCACTCAGCTCCAGAACAGCAGCCCAGTCTGCCTCATTGCCAATTATTATATGTAAGGGCAAGCGCACTGGGCAGCATTCCCTGAGCAGCAAAAAACTGCTTTAAAATGCCACAAACAGGTGAGCTTTCTACACCGCCCCCACCCCTTGAGAGATGGTTTCTCTGTATAGCTCTGGCTACCCCAGAACTCTCTCTGTAGACCAGGCTGGCCTCAAACTCAGAGCATTGCCTGCTTCTGCCTCCTGAGTAATGAATGACCAAGACTCACCCAGGACCTTCAACCCATGAATGAGGTCATCCAAATGGCAAATGAGATGGACACCATAACCCTCATCTTTCAGAGAAAGAAACAGATTCTGGCCTGTGTGCAGAGTGAACAAGCTCTGGCCACTGTAACTGGACAGCGCTATGGAATGATCAAAACTCCCAAAACCCTAACGGTTCATAGGTTCTGACAGTTGAGTCTCCTATAACAACCCTCTGGCTGCATGTTAGTGCCATCTCTGTGCTCTGAACTTCAAGTGTCAGCTAAGAAAGATGGTGCTAACGGAGGGAGCAACTGCATCTTTCTAACACTGCCTGGCACAAAATGAAGTTAGTGGGGGAAATCCTACAGAGTCCAAAATTACCCTGGGATCTCCCCATGAAAAAGGTGACTATATCTGTAGTACCAAATCACATCAGTCATCAGAATTAGAAGATAACAGGAGGATTCCAGACCAGGCTGGCTACATAATGTGTCACAATATTCACAGAAGGGGAAGAAAAAAAAAAGAAGAGGGAGCAGGGAGGGAAAGGCAGGAGGACACGAGCCCAATGCTCCGCTAGGGTAGAAGAGTTGTTCCCCAACGGCCTCCCTCCCAAGGGACTGGGGGTGGGGCAATAAAAGGGAAAGGGAAGAGAAGCAGCACAGGCCTGTAACTCCCACATGTGCACACTGGACTGCGGCCATTAGCTGGGCAACGGGGGGTGGGGGGCAGGCTTGACAAGCTTCAGGAAGCTCACCATCCTCCTCCTCTACCCTTTCCAGAACATACACTCATTAAGTAGACTAAATGGTTATTCCTCTGTCTTTTTCCTTTTAGCTTCTAATTTAGTTTATATAAATTAACTACCAGAGGACCATAGGATGCAAGAGGACTCCAAGCCCATGCTACCAGAACTCCAGGATGACATGATTTTATGACCGATAGGCTCCTAATTCACCTATACTATAAACGCTTATCAATGGAGGCCACCTTAGGTTCTAAAGTTGGACTCCCAGAACTCTAACTCTGTTTCCCCATCTAGCGGCTATGAGACCTAGGAAAGGACTTTTCTGTGCCCCAGTTTCTCCAACTGGAAAAAGAGTACTATAAAGGACTCAAACCATGGTGCCTCACCTAGAGCTAGGGTCCCTTCCTCCTTACAGAACAAACATGAGAAGACAAAGTGACTTTCAGGCAGGCTACCACACAGCTCCCTGCAGGCTCACTGCAAGTCCCACCTCCCTCCTATTTGCCTGGCACAAGACCTCCGCTGGACCGACCAAGGCTAGGGTGGCTGGCTGGTTAAGGGCCCGCGTGGCAGACCAGGAAGCTTTCCCAAGCATCTAGGCTGTGCACACAGTGGGGTGAGAAGAAGGCAGATTAAAAAAAAAAAAAATTACCTTGTGAGGAAACATTACAGACCCACCCAGAAGGCAAGACTGTACATGCATGGAGATCTCCAGAGGCTGAAAACCAGCATCCCAGCCAGTCAGCGAGTAACCCTCCATGTACCTCTTGAGTGCTTCAGCTCCTTCCTGCTGGGTTGCTGGAGGCTTCTTTCCAGACACCTCCCCCGACCACACCCCCAACCTGCCTTCTACAGACTCTCCTCTCTCCCCTGACTCCCGGCTCCTAGGTTTGGATCAGCTTTGCAAGACACCCTCCAGAATTCCGGATCCCAAAAGATTCAATTCACAGAATAAACAACACAGGAGGTGGGGGCTGGGGGGTAGGGGAGAGTGAAGCTGCCAGCCACATCCAGTCTCAGCCTTGTTGTGCCAATTGCCAGCCCTTCCCCTGCTATAAGGAGACTCAGTTAGTGGGTACCTCTCCCACGAGACGGGCTCTTCTCACTAGGCAGATAGGCACAGATATCCAACACCACACTTTCCACAGAACCTACTGAAAACTTGCAGGGCCTTTCTGTAGGGTTATAGTCATTCTTTTGTGTCTAACAAAAGGCAGGCCATAGAGATAGATAGTTCTGGAGGCAAAGCCTGACATTTCAGCCTCATCCTCTGCTAAGATAGAAGAGCTGAGGCATGGGAAGAGCTGTCCTCCCAAGAGAAGAGGACCACAAACTACAACACTGGGGATGAGGACGCCACACTGTCGGAGTGTTAGCCATGATAAAGATACTTACCCTTGGGTTATCACTAGTGATAGAAGAGAGACACAGAAATCAGGACAACCCAGGCCTTTTGATTCCTGCCGCCACCTAAAAGCCTCACCTGGTGACCTGGCACCAAGGAAACCGACCTCACCCAGCATGGGGTGACATGCCGGAGCATGTGGCTTGAGGATAAGAGCCTTGTGTTTCCATGACAGTCACAGGATTTCAGAGTCAGCGTTCAGAGCCTATATGACAGGGCACAGAACGGCCTAAGCAGCAAGCCTGTCTTGTCTGGGCATCTGCACTTCTTTGTCCTCCTGGGATGGAGGCAGCTTGCTGGGTTTATCTATGAGAAACCCACGGATGTACAGTAAGTAGTTGCTTCACCCAGCCCTGACTGGGAAACCAGAGCCTCCTGCCCTCCACCAGTGCACACAGTTCTGAGCAGCTGGACTACTCACCAGGCGAATTTTCAGAAATACAAGTGTCCCGGACTCTACTGACTGGACCTTGAGTTGAGGGCCTGGGCATCCTGACAGGAGAGCTAGGAAGCCGATGCCTTAAGAGGCAATGTCAGATCTGAAGAAGTAAGGGTAACGTCACAGACCTGACACCCACCACATGCAGCTCCTTGGCTGCTGGTACCACAGCCCTACAAAGGTAACCTCACAGACCTGACACCTGCCACATGCAGCTCCTTGGCGGCTGGTACCACAGCCCTACAAAGATCTGCTGAGGTGCTGCTGCCAACGAGTGCTGACAATGGGATTTGAACCCAGAAATCCAATCATGTGGCTCTCTCTACCTTTATCTGCTGAGTCTCCTGCTCCAGTAACACCTCTGTTCACTCAGACTTTGACTCCAGAGACCTGAGAAATGCTTTAACCTCTCTTCTGTCTTAGCTGTTAGTCCAATCTTGGCCCAAGGCCTGATCCTTCTCCCATCCCCACCCCCACCCGACACCCCATCCCTACCCACACCATCTCCACTGTGACCCACTGGTGTGTGAAGTCTGAACCTGCCAGCCATGTAACTCTAGGGCTTTGACTCTGCAAAGGTTCCCCAGGTTCTAAAGATACCAGCATTCCCTTCAAGCTTGCCTTGGGACCTTCCTGCAGGTTGATTTCTCTCTCTAAGTATTGTTCCCTCTCTGTCTCCACCTCCTCAGCCACGGGTCATCTTATCTTGGGCCTCTGGTGACATAATATCTAGAACCAAGCTACGTCTGCTGCTTTCTCAGAAGGAAAGGTTACAGAGCAGAGAAGGTAGCATCGGAGAGGGACGGAGGTCTGAGGCATGGGAACTGGTTGGTGGTGGTCAAGGACATTGATGTTGTTATGAGGTTCAAGTTTCATAAGAGGGGGAAAGCCAGAGAGTCAGAGAGAGGCTGGAAAGATAGGCTAAGGGCAGACTAGAAAGAAAAGATTGCAAGCTTTGTACCAAGGAACATGAACACAGGCCTAGGGGTCATAGCTATGGATGGCCATGAACCAAGCAACCATGGATTCTGGGCAACAAGTAGCATGTTTATTCATGCGTGTCTGGACCGAACGGAAGGAAATGAAAGCCTCCAAAGGCTCTCACTAAAGGCTCAAGTTACACTGTGAGTGACTAGCAATCAATTTCCCGTCACACACCACTGGTGGAAACAGCAACCTCACTCATGTCTTTGAAAGACAACCCTATCAATAGATGCCAAATTTTAAATACATATGCTCTTTGACCCAGAAGTCCCTTGTCTATGAAGGGCAGTGACTGCACCATCCTTTTATAAGCAAAAGAAACGGTAGAAATGGCCAACTGGAGCATCCGTCATGAAAGACAGATAGATCCACTGGCTCCTCTTCCTGCCACTAGGAATTGGAAACATTCCAGAATTGTTACATTTTGAAAAGGTAACATGAAGTATGTGTTTGCAGGGCACAGTCCTCCACAGGTGTATAAATACTGCTGCAGCTAGGACCGTTTCTGCCTCATACGTGAATTATCTATCAGCTCAGTTCAGATTGGGTCCCCAAGTGAATTTAAAACACACTTTTAAAAAATACATTTTGTTTAAATTTTATAACTATGGGGGAGGCTAGATAACTAAATAATTATGATGCCAGCGAACCTTCGCTGTACTCTACAGAGGGGCTCGAAGAGCCTCCCACGCATACTCACTAGGCCCATCAGGCTCTGAGGCTCCCACGCATGCCCACTGGGCCTATCAGGCTCTGTCCTCGTCACTAGTCCCATGTCTCTGAGCATTAGCACCCGCCAGCATCTCAGCATTGTCACCATGCCAACGGAAGGTCGTCATCCCACTCTATCCACACAGCAATGAAGTGTGAGCTAATACTATCCCCATCCCACCAACAGTATCCTCTGTCATCCAAGTGAGACGCTGAGGTGTGGCTTCCCCTATGCCACAGGCCAGTGTATGGCCCCTTATTCTATTGCCCTAGGCCACAGGCCAGTGTATGGCCCCTTATTCTATTGCCCTAGGCCATAGGCCAGTGTATGGCCCCTTATTCTATTGCCCCCTCCCCTAGGCCACAGGCCAGTGTATGGCCCCTTATTCTATTGCTGCCTCTCCTCATAGTTGACATTCCACTCTTTGAGTCACATGCCGGGCTTCTGGCTCTAGGTCCTATCTATGCTCTTGATCCCTACAGATCCTCACCTTTTCTAGGAAAGATACATTAGAACTTTTGTGTTGCAGGTCACAAGCACATAGACGATGAAGCCTTCCAATCCACAGCCAGGGCATTATTTGCATCCTGTAGCAGCTGGCAGATGGGCTGGAAGGAATGTGTCCCTTTCCTGGTCAGAAACACATGGAGCAAGAACATCTGAGCACATGTCCAGATGCCACAAAAGTACAAACCCTGTGCCTGGCCCCAGAGTTTACTCAACCTGGAATCTGCCCCAGAATACTGACAGGGCTGCCCTGGCCAACTACCTGAGAGAGGCACCTCCCACTACCATCTTCACAGGACATTTCCGGCTTCATATAAAGATGGCTGCCAGGCAACTCCCACCCCATCTAGGTTAGGTCACCATGGGAAACCTAAGGGAAGAAAACTCTAGAAGCACCCCTATAAACAGGCTCAAAAACTGGGGGATGCTTCCTTCCTCATCTCCAGGGACCCACAGCAGTTAGAGCTCAGTTGGTACAGGACACAGGACAGGTGGACGAGGATAGGAAGGGACATTCAGAAGCAATCTCTGATGCCTGCACCCAGGTAAGGGCAGGTACCATAGCAGGAAACCACCTTCCCTCCAGCCTGCCTTCCCTTCTGGATGTTATAGCCCCAGCCCTCTTCCAAAGAATCTAACCAAAGGCTTTTGTAAAATCTCCTTTTCAATGCACATACCAATAAAGCAGAAGCTTGCAACATGCCACAAATTGTAAGTGTACAACTCAATAGCACTCCTATATGATTATATCCTCATATAATTATCAATCAAATCAATAGGAGGTCTGCAGAAATGGATCAATTGGGAAAAGTATTTCCCTTAAGCATAAGAACCTAAGGTCCCATCCAGCTTATTTATGAATAGCCAGAAACTGAAAACAATCTAGATGTCCTTCAACTAACGAATAGATACAGAAAATGGTAATTTGCACAATGGAATATTACTCAGCTAGTAAAAACAAAAACACATCATGAAATTTGCAGGCAAATGGATGGAACTAGAAAATATCTCTGAGAGCTCACACAGAGAAAGCCAGCCATGGTAGTATGTATGCCAGCACTGAAGAGGTGAGAACAGGAGGGTCTCTGAAGCTTGCTGGTCAGCAAGTCTATTTGAATGGGCAAACTCTAGGTTCAGTAAGAGAGACAGAGAGACCATATATCAAAAGATAATAAGAAAATGGAGAGAGATTGAGGAAGACACTCAGGATCAACCCCTGGCCTCCTCATACATACATACATACACATTCATGTATACACATACATGGACACATGCATGCACACACAAATCAAAATATGAAACATTGTCAGCCTTTAGAAAGAAGGCTTGTAGGGCATGGTGGTGCACACCTTTAATCCCAGCACTTGGGAGGTAGAGGCAGGCAAATTTCTGCGTTTGAGGCCAGCCTGGTCTACAGAGTGAGTTCCAGGACAGTCAGGGCTACACAGAGGAACCCTGTCTCAAAAAAAAGAAAGAAAGAAAGAAAGGAAGGAAGGAAGGAAGGAAGGAAGGAAGGAAGGAAGAAAGAAAGAAGGCTTCTCTATATCCACCCAGAATAATGACATGCTCAAAGTAACCACTGCCTTACTTGTAAGCATGGTTAGTGTTGCTTGTATTGAAATGTGGATTTGTACAGCACAGATTCTGTCCCTGGTTTCATGCACTCAGTACTGTGACATGAGTTTTATCTCTGGTGTAGTAATTCTTTCTTTCTCAATTGCTGAGTATATTCTTCCCTATATTACCCCATATTCTGACCACCCACACAGCCATGGATAAACACTTAGACTATTTCTATTTGAGGTCAATTATTTTAGTTTATTTTTGAGACATGGTTTCTCTGTGTAGCCCTGGATGTCCTAGAACTTGCTCTGTAGACCAAGCTGTCCTCAAACTCCGCAATCCACCTGCCTCTGCCTCCTGAGTGCTGGGATTAAAGTGTGAGATTAAAGCCCACCACTCGGCTTGGGATCAATTATTAATAAAACTGCTGTGAGCACTGGCGAGTAAGCCTTTTGGTAGAGGAGCTGCTGCAGCATAGGCAGGCAGATGTTTCACTTGGGCACATATTTCCAATACAAGTTTTCAAAGTGGTTTTAACCAGCGTGCACTCCCACTGGCTGCATGTCTAAACTATATCCTGGTGTGAGTCTGTATCCGGTTTATCATTCTGCTGGCTATTCACTGCTGCCTGCTGTGTTGAGATCAGGAGCAGACAGGGCTCTTTCCACGTTTGTTTGTTTTGTGATTATTTGGACACTCCCCCTTTGGCATTAATACTTGCTCAGTCCTTCTTATTTTTAATTAGGTTGTCTATTATTCATTCACAGAAGCTCTTTATCTAGTCTGGATATGAGTCCTTTGTTCGGTGTGTTCATTTCAAATCTCTTCCCAGACTACCATTTGCCCTTTGACTCTCACTGTTGTCTTTAAGATAAGAGTCTCACTAAATAGCCATGGCTGTCCTGGAACTCACTATATAAACCACACTGGCATTGAACTCACAGAGATCTTCGGGCCTGATGGGATTAAAGGTGTGTACCACCGGCCCAGCCTTACTGTTGGTATCTTTTAATGAAGAGTTCTTTGTTTCTATTTGGTGCGGGGATGGAACCTCGGAACTCAGGAGGACTACACTGTGTTCTTCCACCAAGCTACATTCCTAAGCCCTGGAGTGCCTGACTTGATTGAAGCCTCACTCATACCTTTCCCTTTATAGTAGTGCCTTTTGTAAATGGTGTAAGGTATCTGTTTTCATGGGGCCATGGATGTAGGTCAGTGTAACAATGGATACTTAGCATGGCAAGCATTCTGGTTCAATCCCCAGAATCCCTAAAATAAAGCAAAACCCATCTGTGCCTCCTCAATTCCAGATATTCTCGATGATTTTCCAGAAGCATCACAGATTTGCCTTTCACACTTAGGACTTGTGCTCATTAGTTTTAACTGTCAACCTGACCCAGCCTAGAATTGCCTGGAAGGGTGATTAATGAGGAATTACCTAGATCAGTTTGGCCATAGTCATGTCTGTGGCAGACTATCTGTATGATTACTTGAGGTAGGAAAATCCAGTCCACTGTGGGTGACTCTATTCCCTAGGTTGGGCTCTAAACTGTGTAAGAGTAAACTAGGAATCTAGCAAGGTTCTGAGCACATGTTTCTCCTTCAACTGTGGATATGATTATTTAGTTCATGCCTTGACTTCCCAACAATAATGGACAGTAACCTAGAATTGTACACCACATAAATCTGTAAATCTGTTCTTCTCTAAGCTACTTCTGGTCAGGGTATTTTTATCACAACAACAGAAACATCACTAGAATAGAACTTCAACTATCTAGGATTTTATATATATATATATATATCATGACATAGGAATAGCTGAGTTATACTTTTAGGGTAAAGTTCTGTTGACCATGACCACACACCATGTATACAGAAAGGTCAACCTCTGTGTCAACCTACCTTAGGCCCCTGACAACACAGTTTCTCCCACACCCTAGACACTTACCTGAAACATTTGGAGGCACCTGACTCCAATTCATCCCAACAGACCTCAGATAAATGCCTGTTGTTTGAGAGAATTTTGCAACACAAACTATATACAAAGCACTTATATTTTATATAAGGTTTCCAACACTTCCCATGAGTTCATTTTGATAACTGTACTTGGATCAATATCCCATTAAAAATGCAAAATGAAGAGGAAAGGGGAAATGCCCAGTAATGGAGCAGGAATATGTACCAGGCGATACTAAACATCCTATGTGCCTGTCTGGGGGGAGGATTGGGAGGAGGGGCACAGAAAAGAGTATGCTAAGCCCTAAATCACTATGCTGACAACCTGCAGAAGAGACCAGTGAAAAGCAGAGGAAGAGACTAGGTATGGTGATACATATACTCTCAGCATTCAGGAAGCAGAAGCAGAGGACTGCCACAAGTCTGACTGAGGCTAGCCTGGGCTACATGGCATAACAATTGGGCTCAATACTGAGCATGAGAGAAGGCTGCCTTGAGAAGTTAAGAGATGGGGCATTTTGCAGAAGCCTGGAAAGGAGAAGGACATGCTTGGAACTTCCATGAGTCCAGAAGAAGGGCTTACTAGTGGAGGTAAGAAAAAGTAGAGCTTTCTTCTAAGCAAAATCAGAAGGCATTGGTGGCTGCTGCTAGAACTTGGATTCTCTACCATGCACCACAAAAGTCCACTGTGAGACAGTAGGCAAGACAACGGTCTCCTTTGATGTCCCTTCCATCACACTGTAGGTTCAACCTGACTAGGGATCAAAGTGACCTCTGTCCATAACTGCAGGTCAACATGCTCACATTGCAATGCTCCTATTTTCCTCTGCAGTCCTGGGCTTAAGTGCCCTTCACCCCACCTACCCTCCTTACTCTCTGTTGCAGTTCTGGCTAGAGGGTCTACACTCCAGACACTGGTCCCTCGGCCTAGAACTGCATACTTCCAGGCTGTAACATCTCTTGCATTCATGTGACTATGTGATTAATTTGTTTCCTGAATGAGGCTACTGATGCTAGAAGGACCAAGTCTGAGCCAGCAATGGTCACCCATGCCTCCCAGCCCCTAGCACAGGGCCTTCAGTAAGTGATATATTTTATATATATAAAAGTTCAGAGTATAAAAGTAAAGAGAGTATGAACAGAACATCATACAACTTCAACTAGCAAATCACTCCTCATTGTTAGTAAATTTACATTTGTGTGTGTGTGTGTGCGTGTGCGTGTTCGTGTGTGTGTGTGTGTGTGTGTGTGTGTGTGTGTGTGTATGTGTGTGCGCATGCGCATATGTAAATCAGAAGACAACTTACATTCTTTCATCATGCAGGTCCCCGAAATTGAACTCAGATTCTCAGACTTGGCAGCAGACATCTTTAGCCACTTGAGCCCTATTGTCGATCCTTATTCTAAAACTCATTACTTCTTCCACCCAGTAGAAAAAGCTCCTGCTGTTATATCACTCTATACATACATGTAGATTGAGTGAATGAATGAATGAATGAAGGAAGGAAGGACTCCTCCTGTAAACACACAATGAGTGCTTGGAGTTCTCACTAATTCTACTATTAATATTAAAGGAAAAGGGAAATTGAGGAAGGACCATATAAATGGGTCAGTTGGGTTTTGTCACCAGGTAAGCCACTTGGATAAAATTGCAGGGGATTAAGATATTGATTAAAACAGTCTCCTCTGCCCCACATTTATGGGACTGAGACTCTTCAGGCTTGGTGTCAAGGCCACATTCATCAAGAAAGGATTGAGTAGCAAGGGAGGTTACATATTTCCCAAATCTCTTTCAAATAAAAATTCCTAGCCAGGCTGGGCGGACGTGGCACACGCCTTTAATCCCAGCACTTGGGAGGCAGAGGCAGGTGGATTTCTGAGTTCAAGGCCAGCCTGGTCTACAGAATGAGTTCTAGGACAGTCAGGGCTACACAGAGAAACCCTGTCTCAAAAAAGAGAGAGGAGAGGAG